>JAMXBB010000001.1:102784788-103151270 GCA_024138015.1 Lumnitzera littorea | reverse complement strand
GGGCGGTGTTTGTGTGGTGGGTGGGGGAAGAGAGAGAGAGAATGTACTCCATTGGAAACATATACGCTTAAGCGCAGTAACTTCAACAAAACGCAACGGAGCATTACCAAAGCGAGAAACTAATAAAAACGTTACCGGCGGCAGCATCCACATTGAAGCAATGATTTAGAAAACAATAAACGGAAAACTCAGTTGCAATCCAGAAATAGAAGAAAAGCATGACGAAAACTAGACATCTTACGCTCACCTTTGAGTTGTATCATCGAATCTGGATATTTCTATTGCAAGTGTACACTAATAATATCTCCTTATTCAACGCCCATACTGCTTGAACTACTTTGAAATATCAAGTCCAAAAAGACTTCGAAGAAGTTGCAGTCCACGAACTTCATAATCCAATGGCCGGAAAAATTGATTCATGTATGACTTGTTTTCTGGGTTGTCCCACTCTAGGTTGTTCCACCATTCTTCGGTTCCTCTTATTTGTTTTATGGAAGTCATAGGAGGCAACTTCTTCAGGTTAGGGCATCTATTTACACTGAGAACCTCTAGAGACTGCCAGTTTTCACTCAACTCGCAGTTGCACAAATTTCGCAGACTCTTTAGGTCGTCAAGAGTAAGACACTTCAGTTTAGGAACAAGGACTTGGATTTTCGTTGGACTACCATGAAACACCTCCGTTAGATTCTCACAACCATAGATAACGATCTCTTCCAGTTCTGGGAGTACTATGTGAGGATAACCAGAAGAGAAGACATTTTCCAAGTCCAGTTGCCGAAATATGTCCAGTCTTCTTAATTTAGGAAATGCTGTCCTAAGAGCATCACCTATTTGATAAAAGCTTCTAACTTGTTCATTCAGATATAGACGGAGGGACTCCAAATACGGTAGGGCACTGTGATCGGGATCATATCCTGCTAATTCTTCAGAGAAGGAACAATTTATGATTTCCAATGACCTCAATTCAGAACTGAACAGAGTGTTTGAGCGAAAATTAGCAAATATCTCATTTACATTCCCTAAAATGCCCTCCAGTATAAGTATTTCTGCATGCAAAATGAAAGAGTTAACCTCAGTTCCTTCAATATGAATCCTCTTTTTTTCCTGTGTGGGACGATGTAAGGAATTGAAACCGCAATGAAATTGAAAACTCTTGAGTCTTTTCATCCAGCTGAAAGCTACATAAGTGGGTTTCACATCAGCCAATACAAGATAGACCTCTTTCAATGACATGAGCTCCGATAGGTCCTGCAATACTGCGTTGTCATACATACTTCTTCTATCTCTCATGGTAGGCCATTTGTAGCCACTCCCTCTCATGTCCAAAACCTCCAGTGCACTTAAACCTCTTACAAGAGCAGCCTCAATGATTTTTAAATTTCTAGTGTCTGACAAATTTAACACCCTTAAGGTGGCTTGCCAACGTATATCATATACTGTAAATCTATAAATTGAAGGACAGGAAACGTCAACTACCATGAGTTTTGCAGCTGCATATAGCAATTTCTTCATTTCACTAATGCAATTTCTTAGAAGAAGAACACGTAGTTCAGTTAGTTGACCATGAGAAAACGAAAATGATTGAAGCTTTCGCACATTCAAGACTCTAAGTACTGGAAATCCTCGCAGAAACTCTTCGGAAACTTGTACCTGTTGTTCTCTGGTTCCAAAAAGTAGAAGGGTAGTCACTTTAGGAAAACTCTTGTGATATTTAGGTAGCTGTATTTCCTTATTGTCTACAATGGAGATCCACTTTACATTTTCAATTTCCTTCGGCAATGCAACTCTCGGTCTCTTGGAAATTCCATGTCCAGAGAAAACAATAGATGTGCCATTCAACTTTCCAATCCATATCGCAACATCTCGAACCACATCATGCATCTTTACAGAATCTACAGAAGTTCCTTCTAGTAAGCTAGAGTTCTTCAAATTCTCAATCAAATCCAACCCCTTACTATATGCACCGTCATAATTTAGCTGCTCGTCGATGATATTCTCTGCGAGCCAACACTGTACAAGTTCGCTTACTGGGATGAGGTAGCCCTCAGGATATAAAGAACAATACAGAAAGCAAGACTTGAGGGTATCGTTTGCTAGAAAATCAAAGCTTAACTTCAATAGCTTGTAAACTTGAGTTTCAACACCATCTGGAGGATTGGAACTTTTCATATCGTTAATAGCACTCTGCCACTGATGAACGTTATTTTTTCCCCTCATGGCTGATCCTACGGTAACGAGTGCTAGAGGCAAATCCCCACATTCTCTACAAACAGCTTTTGCTAATGTTCGGATTCTTGGATCATTCACAACCTCTCCAGCCTTTTCAACAAATAATTCCCAAGCTTCTGTGGCTGTTGGGTATCCAATTTTGATTGCTTTCGCTTTCATCATTATACACACTTTCTCAAGTCGTGTAGTCAGCATCACCTTTGAACCTTTCTGGTTTTCAGGAATACCTATGCTAAGCAAATCTATGGATTCCCAAGCGTTGTCCAAAATAAGGAGAAACTTTTCCCTTTGAAGTCTGTTGTAGATCTGATTTGCAATTTCTCTGGTGTCCATGCCTTCTTTCACATCTAGTTTCAACTTTTTAGCAATGGCTTTCTGCACCGTGTTTTCATTGACATCCTTGATAAGTGGAATTAAGATGACCAAGCTAAAAGAACAGGAAGAAGTGCTCTCTAGCTTGTTATTGAGCGCATTTACAAGAGTGGTCTTACCCACTCCTCCTGGTCCCCACACCCCAATGCTACAAACTTCATCATTGTTGAGCATGTCCATGACTTGTTTCAAGTTTTTTTCTGCAGTGCTTCCATCTTCAATATTAGGGACACCAGGGATGTGCTCAACGCGTTCCATACTGAGATTGGCGCATGTTATGATATTCTGCCCTTGGATCGTCAGTTTCCTCACTTTCTTATGTAACTTGCACCGCATAACTCCATGGCCGCCAAAGGTACAGCATGATAGCTGCAGGTCGTCGTTTTGGCTTGAGGATCTATTCAGGTTCAACAGTACTAGAGCAACCGTCTGCATGATCTTTTCTGCCTCCGAAAGCCATATGTCTATCTGATCCGAGGACCTCATCGCTTTGATATGGTTCATCACATTGCTTAGCTTCTTCACATCTTCAGAAAACGATTCGGGTGCGTTGAGAACATCTAGAGAAGTTTTGATCTTATCGTATAAAGGAGCACACAGGAGATTACCAACTGCTCCCAACATTGAAGTCACCAGGGAAGCAAGGACGTCTGAGAAACTTAGGAGCCCCATGAAAAGAGAATTTAGATATAGAATTTGCAGGGAGATGGAAGGATTGTGTCTGCCATGGATGGTTTTGGGAAGGAAATCTTGAGTAAGAAGATTAGCCTAAATGATTAAGGGTGTGCGAAGACTTACAGACAACGACTTGACCGGAGTCTTTGATTTTTTATTGCTCTCTTTGACTACTGGCTCAAGTTGTTGTTTAATTTGAAAATGGCTCGTAATTTCTAAGAAATTAATATGAATGTTCCAACATGTTATAAACTTTATATTTTCCGGCAAATATAGGAGTAATACCTCTGAAAACTCCTCTGCCAAGGACATCACACGTAAGTTTAAATTTGGAAATATATTTGCAATACATCACAGATAAACAACAGTGAATAATTGGGGGAAAGGAAAATAATAATATAAAATTAAAAAAAAAACTCCAAAAATATGATTCTAAAAAAAAATCTTAAAATTACTCTATTTAATTGTCATATTTAAAAATGACATTTTCAAATGACAACATTATATATATATATAAACTTATTTCATCTGACTTTTCTCCCTGGTCTCTTCTCTTTCGTCGTGTCTTTTCACTTTCTCTATCTCCCCAACGTTCGCCTTCTCATCACTCATTAATGTCTGTGTCCTGACTTCTCTCTCTCTCTCTCTCTCACTTCCTCCCCAAGAGCTGTAGCTACTCTCTCATGGAAAATGGGATTTGTAAGAGGGTAAAAAACATCCTAAGGGACGATTTTAGCCTTATCACCTTTTGCAAAAAAAAAAAAAAAAAAAAAAAATTCAATACAATTTAAAATTATTTTAGGTATCATATTTTTAAAATTATATTTTAGGGTTTTATTTTTAAGATTTTTTTTATAAATTTTATATTATTTTTTCCCTTTTTCTCAAATAATTGGGCCCACAAATAAATTGAGCATTTTTATTCACTCCACAAAAAATAAATAAATAAATTCTACTTACTCTTGATTTCTATACACCATATTTAACTTTATAACTAAGAATAAGTTATGCACTAATAAGGTATCCTTACCGTTGTTAAGATAAATTTTCATTATAGTTTTTCTTTACGCAGTGCTTGACGAGAATATAGAAAAAGGGTTTTATCAAAAGATAAGGTACATCTAAATTGTAGAAGTAACAAGTACAAAGGTACACATGAATTGATATAAACTTCTTTCCTTGAAGTTATATATAGCTCATTTTACTGAAGAAATGTTGCAAGTGCAACATTTTTTTTTTCTTTCCTTCTTTCCAATTTTCTTTCCTTTTACTCAAATTAAGTAGGGGTGTGTATGGAAAACCAAACTAAATCTTATAGTTGAGTTTTTATTTTTTTTAATCCAATAGAATTATCAGATTTGTTCATCAAGTTTTTTAGAGAAGGAAAAACAAAAAAAGAGAGGAATCAATTTATCTGATTCGACTCACCTTTAGAACCATAGTCATGTTTTCAAGTTTTATGTTTGAAATGGTAAATACTTCATGATAGTGATGATTTGGAATTTTCTAGCTCACCATTTGATAGTCTTTCTTTCATAGTTGGATTTTAGCGAAAACTGGGCCACTAAAGAGTTATCTTAGTAGTAAGCCAATGACAATGAAAGGTAAAGGCAAGAAGATTGTAGAACACTAAATTTAATTTTGGCTTTTTGTCTAGTAATTAATTAGATTTGACTCTTTGAGCTAAAGTAACGGAGCCTAAAAAGTTAAGTCTAATGGCCAAAATCCACCTACAACTGAAGGCACTAATTGGAACCTAAGTGAACTCATGACGATATTTGCTCAATATTCACCTGCTTTGGCTGCCTTTACTACTGTACAATAGGAAATAACTACCTTGAATCCTTCTAATGTGGTGCAACAACACACCTCACCTAACCATCCTACTATCGATGAGCAAGTTATCCCTAGAGTTGAGGAGCAACTTCTTACAATAGAGCCTATAGTTACACAAGATTCATTACCTGAAGTAAAAAACCAGGGAGTTCAGATTGGAGGCTCACCATCTTCACGCGTTGCACCACATTCCATAATTGTTGACTTTACACAACTAACACTAATGAATCTCATGCCTACAAGCTCTATACCTGTGAATATTACGCCTATGCTACTATGATGTCACTAAGGGCAGAAGCATCCACTTAAAGAGGTTTATTTGTGACTAGAGAAGATTTGGACATATATTTGAAAAAGATACAAGCAAGGTCTATGATTAAGATATTAGAAGTGAAGCTCCCATATCATTAGTGTATTGCAACAAAGCTGTGCCTTAAGGACAATATAAGTCTAAAATTCATGTATTTAATGGTAAGAAGGAAAGTGTTAAGGAACATTTGCTGAAATTCATTAAGACGTTGGAAGTATACGGTCTAAATGATGATTTGAAACAAAAGAGTTTTTTAAGTTACTCACTGAGAAAGCATACACTTGGTATATTAACCTTCCTCCAAGGTTAGTAAATTCATGGGATAGTATGTATAAAATGTTTTTGGAGAAATTCTTCTCTACTGAGGCAAGAGTCACTATTACTGACATGGGAAGGATCCGTTAAAAGTCTAGAGAAGACCTGATGAACAATATCAAGTACTTTAAACAGTGCTTGCTAAATATACAAGACATTTGCGATGGAGGAAGTTAGTCAAGATTTGTATTTAAGGAATGTTTCATGAATACACTGTCTACCATGAGAATCTTTCATTGGCTTCCTTTATTGTGCTAGTTGAGAATGCATAAAGGACCAACAACTCAATGGCCCGACAAAGAAACAAAGTCGAAAGATTTAACAAATGCACTTCTTCTGTAAATGCTGCTTAGGGTGAACCACAACGAGGAGTGAAGAAATCTAAAAATGATAAGTCCATCAACTCTAAGCCAACATTGACAGATCCATGCCCAATGGCTAAGGCGCATTAAATGCTTGACCAGTGGCTATGCGATGGAAATCTCAAGCTTCAAGGGTTGAACACCTCCCTACAAATGAAGAAAATGACGATCCTAATTATTGTAGGTTTCACTGAAGTGTTGGTCACCCAACGAAGGCTTGCTTTACTTTAAAGAAAATATTCAACGAGTGAGTTGTGAGTGGTGAGCTGATCATAGACAACAATGATGTTAGAAATACTTACTTTCCACCCTTAACAACCAAAGAGGTGCTGTCAATGCCATTAGTTATGATCCCACTACAACTAAAATAATCGTTGTGCAGGCTTCTGTGAGTAAAGGAAAATCAATTGAAGTATATGAAGAAGAGTACCCACCTATTGTTACAATACCGTTAAAGATTGCAAATTTTAGAAACTTTTTTTATTTGTTAGGATTTGATGAAAAGGCTAGGCTTGCTGCAATAGTTGCACTCACGCAAATTTCTTAGGGTCAGTATGCAAAGTGTAGCGCAATACAACCCGTAAAAAGAATGGCTAGGGCACATGAAAATGCCATCTTATTCATTGAAGCAAATATGTGTATGAAGAGCCCTAATTATAACCACCTACTATATGTGGAGGGTGTTCTTAATGGTTACCCAGTTAAGAGAACATTCATTGATAATGGTGCTTCCTTAAATATAATGCCAGTTTGATGTTTGATCATATAGCCTATATTCATAAACAACTTTAGTCATGCTCCTACAAACTTTATGGGGTAAGTCAAAGTTAACCTTAAAATTAGGTCTATTCATAGCATTACTACTTTTCATGTGATCGTTGCACTCATGCAATATCGTTTACTTATGAGAAGAAAGTGGCTGCATAGTCACAACTTGGTTCCTTAGATGTTGCATCAGTGTATTAAAGGGCATTAGAATGGAAATGATGTATCTATTCCAGCTACAAAGAATCCTTTTGAACAACATGGGTTATATTTCATTGAATCGAGTTTCTTCAATGAGTTTACTGAAGATAGGGAAATGGCCATAGCTAAGCCATCCGGTGTTCGCTTGCCTATAAGGGAAGAAGTTCAGGAGGGCTAACAAAAGAAGAGAAAGATATATAGTTATCGTAGGGGAGGGGGCGAAGAAGAATAAACAAACTAATAAGATCGAAAGTTTTATTGGGCAAGATGGAAGGCGTATGCATCGCTTATGACAATTTGAGGGGTTTGAAAGAGGTATATCTCTTCTCTTTAGATCTTACACTAATGCAAGAAGTCCAACCCACCCTACAACAACTAAAAGACTAAATAAAGTCTCAGGTTGAGGAAATAGAAGAATTGGATATAGTATGACCAAGAGAGTTGTGGCAACCAATCTTCATATACAAGAACCTTCCATAAGAAATAAAAGTCCATATTATTAAGTTGTTGAAATAAAATAGAGATGTATTTGCATAGACTTATGAAGATGCTGGGATTGAATCCCAGCTTCATAATACATAGATTGAATATTGCTTTAGGAGTTATACCTGTGAAGCAAGGACAAAGGGTCTTCCGCCTTGAAATCGAAGTGCAAATCAAGTAAAAGGTTAAGAAGTTGTTGTGAGCTTGATAAGAGTATGTGTAGACTTCTAAGATTTGAATAAGGCTTATCCTAAAGATGAATTTCCTTTACCAAACGCCAATACATTGATAGATGCAACTACAGGACATGACCTATTCTCATTTATGGATAGATTCAGCAATTATAATCAAATTAAGATGGCAATAGGGGAAGTGGAATGCATTGCCTTTCGAACACTAGTCAAAAAATTTTATTGCACCGTCATGTCATTTCAACTTAAGAATGCAGGCGTCGCTTATCAAAGAGTAATGACCACTATATTCTATGACATGATGCATGACCATATGGAGGATTATGTCAATGATATAGTTATCAAGTTTAAAAGGACACTTGATCACATGATTTATCTACAGAGGGTTTTTAAACAGTATCGGCTATACAAGCTTGGCATGAATCCTCTCAAATGTGTCTTTAGAGTGTCTTCAAGAAAGTTCTTAGGGTTTGTTGTCCATAAAAAAGGAATTAATGTTAATCCTGCAAAAGTGTAAGCTATAAGATCAATGCCATCCCTTACCACTTTAAAAGAACTAAAAACTTTTATGGGAAAGGTCTCTTATATCAAAAGGTTTATACCCATACTTACTATGATTTCATACCCATTATACTAGCTTTTGAAAAAAAAAAAAAAGAATTTCATTTGAATGGGAATAAGCCCATAAGGAGGCAATTCAAAAGATTAAGATGATCCTTACCTCCCCTTAGACTATGACCATGCTTGTCAAAGAATTACCATTAACCTTGTATCTTACTTCTATTGATAGGTCCATTAGAGCTTTATCCACACAAAAAGTAGATGGTCAAGAATGACTTATATACTATTTGAGTCGAACCCTTTAAGGGAGCGAGGTGAAATACTTGGCTTACGAGAAGCATTGTCTAGTACAAAAATTACGGCACTTCTTCCTTGAGCATAAGATCAATCTAGTAACTCGTTTGACTCTGATTAAGTATTAATTGTCACAATTAGCTTTATCAGGATAAGTTATTAAGTGGCTACTCCTTAGAAAATTTGACATTTTAGTGCAACCCCCCAAGACCATTAAGTCACAAGCCCTAGCCAATTTGTTAGCATGCTTCCCAGATGCCCAAAAGGGCTTAGTTATAGATACAATACCACCTAAGTTTCACAAAGGTTCTTTGATGGTCGAGGTAGATGGTAAATGTATGCTTCAATTTGATGGTTCTACAGGAAATCAAGGTGGGGAGCAAGAATCATATTGACATCACCTGATGGTCAAGAGATACCATTGGCATTTAAATTTTATTTTCGATGCATCAATAATGAAGCTAAGTATGAGACATTATTACTTAGCTTATTGTCTACACGAGAAGTTGGAGCATGTCATTTATGTATTCAAGGCAATTCAAATTTGATCATTAAATAAGCCATAAGTGAGTTTGGCTTAAAGGAACCTACACTTGCACCTTCTAAGGATGCAGTGCAAGCTATGATAAAAAAAATTTAACTCTGTACGGTACAACCATATAACTTAATCAAAAAATAGATATGCTGATGCGTTGGCCACATTAGCATCCAAAATTCTAATTCAAGATGCAAGTGATAATGTTAATGTCTAAGTAATCAGAAAATATATACCATGTACAGCTTTGAATTTTGTTAATGGGGATGAAGACGTGCAAGATGATTGGTGCATCCCACTGGTGGATCAATTAACGCACCTTAATGTAGCTTCTATTTCGACCTTAAAGAATTTTGTCAAAATTAATGGGATGTTATATTATACGGGTCAAGAAGGTGTTTTGTCTCAATGTGTTGGTTGTAAAGAAGCCCGTCTCAAGTTAGACAAGTATCACTAGATCTAGTGTAAGGAGGAAAGGCCACTACTGTATTGTTGTATTTAATGTGCAGGCTATTATTGATCATAATGGCTAAAGATACGCTTCAAGTGCAAGCATATTGCCCTAACGGCTCGTTCACTTTGTGAAATAGAATAAAAGGGAATGGAATTAGAATTTGTAAAGAACAGGAATAAGTGTGTAATGCATATTGCTTTGTTTAGTTAGATTTATAAGTAATTTAAGATTAGACATGTAATATAACTTTAATAACTAAATTATTCTCAGTCTATTTTCTTTCTCAACTAATCCTGGTGGCGATAGTGGCAATAGCGGTGGCAATAGGGATGGTGGCAGTGATGGTGGTCAGTGGTAGTGATGGTAACGGTAGTGATAATGGTAATGGTAATGGTGGTAGTGACGGTGGTAATGATGGTGGTAATGGCGGTAGTGGTAGTAACGATGGTGACTGTAGCAATGGTAGTAGTAGTAACGGCGGAGATGGTGATAGCAGTAATGATGATGGTCAGTGGAGGTGGTGGTAATGATGAGAAATCGTAATTCCTTAATTGAATTAAAGAATCCTTATTAATTGATTTCAAGTAATAGGGATTCATACGTAATTGCGATTCCATAACAAAAAACTAAGTGAACGTCATAATAAGGAATAAGGAGGGAATGGAATTCTAATTCCCCCAAGTGAATGAGTCCTAAATGTTTTGAGCTCCCTAATCAGAGTGAGTGCAATTCCGTATCTAGTGTTGGAGACTGGAGGCACTTATACATTGATTACTTGAGAAACAATGTACTACTAACGAATTATACGAATGTTAAACTTATAAAGCATAAGGACATGAAATATCTTAGGCATGAAGATGAGCTTTACAGAGTATCATTTATTGGAAAACCCCTAAAGTACATTGCTCCTCCTAAAATAGAAACAATTTGGACTAAGGCACATGCTGGAGAGTGTAGGGAACATTAAAGGGGAAGGAAGCTATATTATTACTTAAGAGGATATTGCTGACCAATAATGGAAGTAGACACTTTCAATTTCACCAAGAAGTGTGCTGTCTGTTAATAGTATGGCAATGCCATTCATACTCTTGCGATCACACTCTACAATATCGCAAGTCCTTAACCTTTTCACATGTAGGCATTTGATATTATGGGACCTATACATCCACCATTGAGAAGATGCATCTGGATTCTGGTAAGAATTGAATTTTTTACAAAGTGCGTAGAGAAAGCTCCTTTAAAGAAGGCGAAAGGACCAACAATTGCAAGTTTCATGAAGGAGAATATCATATGTAGGTTTAGAATCCTAAAGTGTATTTTATATGATAACTGTACTCCTTTCATTAATTTGCATGTTCGCCAACTGTTGGTTTCCTATAATATTGATCATGTAAAGTCTATACCTTACTACCCAAAAGGAAATGGACAAGCTAAGGTTACTAACAAGAGCCTATTGAAGGTAGTTAGTCGTATGGTTCACAATAATCATAAGAAATGGCACGACAAACTACTGTTAGCACTTTGTGCCTATAGGACATCTAAACAAAGGCTGACACAAGCAACTCATTTTTCTTTGATATATGGGGCTGAGGCAGTAATTCCTATAGAAGTCTTGATCCCATTTATTAAGTTGGCCATAAACATCGAACTTGAACTTGACACATTACGAATGATGGATTTGGAAGCATTAGACGAAAGGCGTGATATCGCCAAACACAATGTTATTAATTGTCAACATAGACTTGGAGTGGCGTACGATCATTTAGTGAGAAAGAGATCATTCCAATAGAGTGATTTTGTACTTCGTATAGCTAAACATGTACGTCGAGGTACTTTAGCACCTAAGTTTACACCTAAGTAGGAAAGACCTTTCACAGTTAAGGAAGTGTATAAAAGTAGATATTGCAAACTCAAGAATCCTATGACAAATGCTATTAATGCTCCCGTCAATTTTCAATATATTAAAAAGTTCCATTTATAAAAACGAAACTATAGTAAAGTTAAATGAATGAAACTTACAGCTTGAGTTGTATGAGCTTGTTTTCCATATTTATTTCTAATATTGTCTCTTTTATGTACTATACATTAGAAGAAAATAATAACAAGGTATTAGTGTTTATAATACTACTACTTAGTAAGAGACTTGTCTCCTAAGTGCGCAATATACATTTATCTTGTGTTGCTGACTAGTTGAAGTGTTAACTCCTAGGCACATTATATGATATTGTATCAAATAAGACAATGACTTGCACTATTTAAGTATGTATTTGTGGAGCATGTAAAAATAGTTAAGTAGTAGGTACTACTCCCTTAAATCATGACATGACTGTCTAATGGAACTACTATTCCTTGTTGCAATTGATATCATCATATTATTGAATCATGTATCGAATCCTTTCTTGCAAATGGGGATACACTACCAATGTGCAAGGTTTCTTAAAAACTTAGCAAACCATGAAGTAATATTTCATTATTGTTTTTTATCCTATAAAGTGTTGCTAAGGAAATGTAATATTTTCTAAGTGCATAATGATATGAATTTTTAAGAACTTGCTAAATCAATAAGTAACTCATGTTAATTCATGATGTTCCACTTAAAGACAGGTACATATCAACAGCTAAGGGATCCCAAATAAGTGAGAAGCAAGACGATACATACAAAGTTCAACAAAGCCATAAACTCTATGTAGAAAAAAAAAAGTGCAAAGAAAGTAAGAGCAACACAACAAGACTCGACACTAGATGCTATAGCAAAATCAAGATCCATACCTCCAAGGTGATCTTCTCTCTCAAGTTCTGCCTTTGAAAGTTCGGCTTTAAGTAGCTCACATCTTTCCACAATGTCTCGACTACCTAATAGCTTTTGAGCCTCAGCTGTAATGATTTTGATTTTATTAAGCTTGAATCTGAAAGCATGTGCTATAGTGACACTACTAATCAAAAGTTCAAGATTCTCTATAGAAAACAAGCGCCAAGCTTCATTAAATAGTCCTACAGCTTACCCAAGTAAACCCAAGACATGAGTAGTCACATTAATACCTAAACAAATGGATCTTGTCCAAAATTCTCCCTCCATCCTATGTAAATGCTCTAATGGCGCTAAAAGGTTAAAAGGCATGGTGAAGCCATGAAAGGAGGTGATATCATCAGAATTCGCTACTGTCTTGATTACAGCTCCTTTATCTCCATGTTGTAATGTCTTAATCTCTAAGGGAAGTGATGATGTAGGATCTTTTGGAATAGGCAAACTCACAACACTACAAAGGTTAGGGACATTGCTAACTATGGTAGCATCCATAAAAGCATTAGGCACAATATACGTCTCTTCATTACAAAACCCTACACCCATTAAAGCATCAATGAACGCTTGGATCACACTTTCTTCTAAGAGTAAAAATTCGCTATCTTCACAATCATCAATGATATTAAACACATCAGAGATTTTGATATTACCATAGATGCCTTTATCAACCTGCTATGTGAAGTCTGTTTCATCATTAAGTTGCCCTTCTTGGTCGTCATCGGTGTTTATCATAGAATCCTCTTTATCATCATATGCTCAAGAGAATCCCCATAATTGATCAACTCAACATCGTCTTCTCTCTCGTCTATAACCTCAGTAACAGCAGGTCAATCTTTAGCCTAAAACACCTTTCCTATATCATAGCAACTTGGAAAAGGCCAGTGATAGGAGGGATACATTCACTCGAAGAAGTGCCTTTAGGGGCGCTATAACTCGCTCGATCAGGATGTTTTTTCATAGCCTTCTATTTAGTAAAAGTACTGATCTCATCCTTCCCCTTTTGCTCCTACGACACATAAGATTGGAGAAACTAAGAAGAGTAAACTTAAAGAAAATGTTAGTATATGTATATGTATATGTATATGTGTGTGTGTGTGTGTATAGGACAGGAGGAAGAGTTTATTGGCAATACTACCTCATGAATACAGTTATGGTTAGGTTATCTAATGATCAATAAGGGAGATAGTGAACGTTCATTTTGTTATTTACCCCAAGTATCATTAGATAACTTTGCATTATTAGATGATTTTGGGTCTCCTTTGAGTTAGAAAGAAATTCATATCTTCAGATGATTATTTCAAGCAAATCCTCTTTAGCCATCTCTAACACATACTTCTTAAACCCATCCAAACAATTTTTCTAATACGTAAGCCAACCACTCAAAGTAATCCCAAACTGACTCATGGAAGGAAAGAATAATTGCTTGATCCTTTCATAAATGTTCCTTCGACTATCATGTTTGAACGCTTTGCAACACTCGTCAAAACTCTATTTGATGACCAAATCATGGGGTACTCCTTGATCAAACCCAGTTTCAAGCAACTTGGTCAGCAAAAATATTTCATGACACTACACTCAAGAATGCAACTAAAAGCATCGACCCAATCATGAAGTAATGAAAGACCGCTAGGTATACTCCATAAGATAAACTCTATCTCAACATCAGAAAGCTCATCATGAAGCTCTATTAAGTTTAACAAGTCCTTTGAGCCTGAAGGATAGATTTATGAGTACCATTCATATCTAAGCAATTCCTTTGTGTACAAACAAAAAACTGAACTTATGATAAGCATTAATGACATTCTTCAGAGTATTTGAGAGCTTCCTATTGACCTATGCCCAAGATCGAGGCCTAACAGCATCAAAATGTATAAGGAGACCAGAATATCTCCTGTAATGCTCACAAAAGAACATATGAAGAAATATTAGGTCTACGTATGACACTACAATATGTCTCTCTTATGACCATATCGAAGTCTCATGAAAAAGGTCTAAGTACCTATATAAGGAACTTAAGTAGAAGAGCCCTAAAGCGAAACGTTCCCCTTACATAATGCAAACAGCTAAGTGGAAGTGTCGAGAACTAACCCCTTTTTCCTACCCCCCTTGGGAACACAAATGATGACAACTAATAAGTAATGAAGGCTTCTAACTCATGTCTAAAATATAAAACAAGATAAATTAGCTTAGGATTATAAAGTGAACATCGACACAAAAGAGTGAATGATGACAATGCTACATCAAAATGTAGGAACTTACTCACATTGATATCAAGGTCCTATCTTATAACCCTTATTTAGCCTAAAGAAATACTTGATCCATGCACCAAGCATATCATGTCTGCGAGTATCTAAAGCCTTTTTTTTATCCACTTCCAATAATTTAATCAATGCTCAATCATCTTTTGAGATTGAAGCTATAGTGATGTCGGTCAATCCAAGATTAGCAAGGCTTAGAAGGATAGCAATGTCCTCAAGTGTTGGAGTGACCTTACCCCATGTTGTCACAAATGTATGTGATTGAGTACTCTAATGGAATACGATTGCTCGCTAAGTCTTTATCTATTGTGGGCGATGCAAAGTTAAATGGGAAGATACCCATATAGAATAGTACACCCCTGCCTCTTCTAAAATGGAATTATATGTAGAATTCTTGAAAATGTACATCACCTAAGACAACCAACCATTTGTTATGTGCTTTGGGCAATCAAAGCTACTCTCTAAAAGAAGGATTTCTTTCTTCTTGTTTCTAAAACACAGCACAAAATCTGCTTCTATCTCTACCCTCTTATGTACTAAAGATTCTTGTTTTATGAAATGCAACTTACCATCCTTAAGTGCATGTGGGTATGTATCCCGCCTCTTTATATCTTGCTAGAAGAAGTTACTTTCAATAGTTAAGTCCAGCCATTTGTCTCGAGATAAGGGGACTATCAGAATGTGATCTTCAGAATATGCCAAAACCTCATTGTTCTTATCAACATTGTTACTATGAGAATAGCTCTTCTTAAATTCTTTACCCATATTAATAACCCTTAAAGGTAGTAGTGATATCTATATGCAAGTATGAAAGAAAGTGACCACCCGCAAATGAAGTAAGAGAGTTAGTAGAGCTAAGGTGCATTTGGAAAGTATGACATCTGCATATGAAAACTAGAGGTAACACATATGTGCAAGAGCTCTCACGATGCATGACAACGATATGAATATACATATGAGATTAGTGATACCATGCCCAGCTCACATGTTTATGATGATGTTTAACTGATGGGTTCTAGCATATTTATTCACGTTAGAAGACTAATATTCTATGCTTCATATTCAGCTCATGTAATAGGTTTATGTCTCTTTACGTTTATGTTGAGAAGGCTCGTGATTCAACTACTTGTGTTTAGATCACTTATCGAGTGCCACGTCCAACCTATTATGCAAAGACATATATCATGCTCATACCTCACATCGTGTTTAAGGGCTATGTCGTGTTCAAGTATCATGCGATATTTAAAGGGGTCATATGATGTACAACCTCACGTTATGATCAAATCTTGCTTTATGATTATGTAAGCCCCACAATTAGTTACTCAAGGTTTCGATCGGCTGAAAGATTCGATCAAACCTAAATTATAAGTAAAGCCAGAAATATTAATAAAAATGATCCTGTAAGTTTGAGTTTAAGAAAATAAGAAATAAAATAAAAGAATATAAAAATTCCAAATTTTAAGTATATAACTCGTTATTTATAAAAAATGCGTAAAATGTATTCCGATAATTAACAAATCGCTAGAGATAAATTATATGTACACCAAAAATCATAAAATGACTTAAATAATGTTTAGGAATATTTATTTGTACTATATATGAATTTATATGTAGGTAGAAATACGCATAATTACTTAAAATAAGCGAAATGTGCTAAAATAATACTAAATAATTAAATAAAATTCATAATTAATTAAGGAAAAATCAAGAAAAATAAGGAATGATCTAGATATAGGTCGTGGCAGTTGGGGAAAATAAGAAAAAAATTAGCCAATTAAATTAGAGCAACAGAAAAGGCAAATTGGAAAAAGATAAGGCAATTGTTTTGTCTAATTAATATACAATAATTTCCCTAAAACTCTATAAATAGCAAGAAAATTTTAGAAGCTCATTTGGTCAGTTTGGAGAGTGAGAAAAATAGGGAGAGACAAAATTGAGAGAAAAATTAGGGTTAGGAAAAAAAATAAGAAAAATTGTGCAATTAGAGCCATAAAAGGGAACCAACACTAAACGAGCAGCTGAGAGTGGACAGCCACCACCACCACACGGTGGTGGCAGCACCTAAACCGGTTGACAAGGCCACGGCGGTTGGTGGTGGCCGAAGCCACCTAGACTGGTGAGTTTAATTTTTAGCCCAATTTTATGTAATTTTGTAAAAAATAGTAAATATTCTTAGAAAATTATGAATTTTGTTATTTTGAAATATTTTTGCATATAGTTTTTAGGAAAAATATTATTTTGATGAAAATATGTCTCATGGTATATGGTCCTTAAGAAATCATGCAAAACCGAACATGTTTCGATTTAGAAATAAATGACCTTAGGAGTGTAGTTTTGAACTCAAAATTTTTGTGTAGATTATTTAGATGATATAGAATAGTACTATGAAGCCCATTTTGAAAAATTAATTTTTGAAATTTTTAGATAATTTTTAGGCCTTAAAATGAGGTATAAAATGGGTAATTTAAGGTTAATTAAGTAATTAAATGGTTAATTACTGATTTAGTGAATAATTATATGTTTTAGGATGTTGAAATCTGATGAAGTATGATACTTGTAGTATTTAGGGTGTTAGATGTAATTATTAGATTAATTATGCAGTAAATGAGAAATAGGGAAAAATAATACATTTTAAGTTAATTTTATAAAATAGGGTAATTAGATGTAGAATCTGATATAGGATGAATTTAGACATTTTGAAATGATAATTGATGTTGAGAGATAGTAATTAGAGTGATCAAAATATTAAATCTGTATTATGTACATAATAAGTAATAGTACATAATACATAATTATTGGAAATATAATAAATAGAAAATATTAGGATAAAAATTGATATTATATAAATAATAGGGATATATAATAAAACTGATAGAAAACTTAAATTTATGTAATTATATGAAAGATATAAAAATTTCTCATAACAAGAGTAAATTTGATATACTAATAAGGATTTAAGTATATTGGGTGGAATAAAATACTGACTAGGGGTAGTGATAGTATTTAGGATATCTGGAAGTAATGTGATTAATTTCACGTTATGAGTTAAAATAAGTTTCTAGAGTTCGGGTATAAAACAGTACAAGAAATTGAACTAGAACCTAATTTAGAAATCAATACAGAAACTGAACCCGAATCTATCCCCAAACCTAGAATAATTGTAAAAGACTTAAGACTTAGATAATTAGGTATATTAAACCCTAAACAAAACATAACAATAAGTGTTATAGGATAAAATGAACCTATAATAGTTATATAAAAAACTGAAACCATGTTTGTGTTATAGGGATGATCGGCGATGGCCCGAGCAAGTCGGACCTCGAGTGAGTGAGCGAGGAGTCGAAGTAAGTTGGGATTAATACATTGCTGTATTTTAAATGCTTGAGATTATGCTTGGTTGTGTTTGTTAAATAGTCTGTTGTGTGCATGTGCTTGATTATGAGTGATGCTATGATTCTATTTGTTGTTCTAACTTGTATTGTGTGATTTATATGAAATAATTGATCACCTTAAATTGGACCTAATCAAATATACGACTTGTAATCATAATCAGACCTGCATGGCAACCCATTAGGGGAAACCTAGGATTCCCTGGCCAAATATCGACCCCTTCGAAAGGGATAGTGCAGGATTGCATAAAAATCTCTTCTTTCTCCTTAATCGAACTAAGTGATAGGAGAGGAGGTTGCGGCGAGGGTGAAGTCAATGGTTCGAAGGTAGTTACTAGAGAAGCGGTGTCTCCATTGTACAAGCCTGGGTTTGGTCGCGAGTTGTTATATTAATGGTAACTCCTCAACCCAGATTAGAGCAGGCGAAATTTCTATAATCTCACGACGAGCCAAACAACGTCGTGCGATGGCATTTGCTTGAATATGCATTGCACCTAATAAGTTGATTGATAACCTTATTATGTTTATGATATAGTTTTAAGTCTTCCATCCTAATTTACTGAGCTGTGGTTGCTCACATTCCTATAGATGTCGTGCAAATACTGGCTAAGAAGCGGCTTACAACTACTCTAAAGCTAGCAATTGCCGCTTCAGGGCATGACAGATTAGACCTCACATCTTGTTCAGACCTCATGTAGTGTTTGGGCCCCGTGTCATGTTTAGACCTTACATTGAATCATGCTCAAGACTCGTGATATATTCAAGACTTATTTTACATTTAAGGCTCATGTTACATTTCTAGATTATGTCAAGTTTAAGGTTCACCACAAGTTTAAGGCTCACATTATGGTTAAGGCTTGTGTTTGGGGCTTACCTTCGATTCTCATGTTAAATCATGTTCAAGGGTTGCAATTATAACTCATGCTCACTCATATTCAACTCTAATGTTCAAGACTTGTGTTCGCTTTCATATTCAATGCTCAAGTGCAATCTTATGTTCACTCATGATCAAGGCTCATGTGTCAAGACTCATGTTTAACTTATATAACGAGACTCATAATCAGCTCATATGCCAAGAATATCATGTTCAATTCATATACATAACTCACACATGTTTATATCGAAGGTTTAGAAGTGCTTATGTTAAAAGTCTACATGTACTTATACCAAAGGGATTATGCTGAATTGAAGTGTTCATCTCCTATATATTCATGCGGAAGGCTTATAATTGGTTTATGTATACTTAAGTCGTGGACTCACTTTTAACTCCCACGTACTTGTGCTCAGGGTTTATGTTTTATTCATATTAAAAGTTGCAATTAGTTTTATGGAGATTACAAAAAGAGGCCACACATGACCCAAACACTATACCTCTTCACGATCACCGACTAATGAAGATCAATCATCGTTAGCCCTCAGTTTGAGAATAGTCATGGTTCGGGTGGTAAAGAGTCTACACTCTTTAGACCGTGCCGGTTTACTAACTAGTGCAAGAATGAGATCTAGTCCTTAAGTCACAATCATAGACTTTTAACCCTCGATTGGTAAACAGTTCCAATTCAGGCGGTAAAGAGTCTATCCTCTTTAAACTATGCCAATTTGCTAACTGTTACTAGTTCAAGATGTGATCCTTAACTTACAATTGTAGACTTTTTACCCTAGTTGCAAGCAGTCGCGATCCAGGTAATAAAAAGATTCACTTTAAACCAAGTCGATTTACTGACTATAACAAGTTTAAGATAATGACCACTCAAAATATGACCATAAACTCCAAAATATTGATCATACTACTTACAAAAGATGGACAATTAGGAGATATCAGTTTCACAATTCAAGAAAAAAGGAAAAGAAAAGAAAAGAGTAGATGTGAAGAAAAGTCGATATTCATGTTCTCTACAAGCATTCAAAGGGTTAATAAAGTTGGATAGAAGGCATAAAGCTAGTGGATTAAGCTCTTATTTACATGAATGCTAAATGTAGCACTATGGAATAACATATTTATAAGACCTATTCGAACTAAGGTGTTGAGAACAATATCAAGATTGAAATGAAAACAATTCAAAGAAGGAGCCATTTTGAAAGTAGAACGTTAACTATAGGTAGTCTTAAGTGATATGTTAATATTACCTTAGCAGCTTTATTAAGAAAAAAGAGGGAAAAGGAAAGTACTGCACGCTAGTGTCTAAAACAAATGATGATAAATATATATTTATCAAGACGAACAGTAGAGGTACCAGTGAGACAAGGTCTTAAGGCTGTGCGAATCTAATGGTGCATTTGGGAATTATGATGTAAATGAGGTGGTTGATGTTAAAAGATAACAATAGTTTCATAAAGAAAGTTATGTAAATGCACAGCTTAGTTACAAATCTTTTAATGCAACTTCCATTATCCTTCGATTTAAAGGTCTCTAGAACAATACAACGAAAAGTGAACAATATTCTAAAACTACATCAAGTAGCCGTGATTTCTTTAATGAAGTGAAACTATCAAACACACTAAGCAGCTAGTTCAGTTAAAGTTTCATTCCTGTCTTTATCAGTTTATGAAGAAAAGTATATTGGCAAGAGCACTACACTAGGGTAACAAAGATCGGTATAGATGCAGTTCATGAGAAGTAAGACACCAACTCGAATAAAAGATATACAAGTGTAGTTCAATATGTGTCTTTTATTCATCTAGCTCCCATCACCCAAAGTCCAAAGTCCCCATCAACATAAACAAGCACAACCTACTATAACTATCATTTCATTAAGTTAAAAAAAAGAAAAGAAAAAAAAGTTTGGGGGGGATGGGGTGGGAAAGGAGGGGGGGAAGGGGTAAGGTAAGGGTTGTAGGGGAGGGGAACACAAAGCAAGTAACTCTAAAAACTTAGGCATGTATCGAGCAAAGTATTGTCTATGAAACAAACTCGCAACAAAGAGTTGCAGCAACAAAGCGTCTATAATAATGCAAGTAGAACACCTAGTGTCATGCGACATATAATAAGGAGATATACAACAAATTTAAAGTATAGGGACAATAATACAAACATTACAAAAATCAACTGAGTGGCTTGAAAGGCAATAGAGAATCGACTAAACTACTCTAACTCTCAAACCAAAACCCAATAGTAATGTGATACTAGAAGGAAATGGCAAGAGCTAGAACAACCATGAGGAAGGTCAGAGATAGGTACCAAATTTGCCAAGTCATAGTCACCAAAGGATGGCCTTGAGCACTATAATTGCTCAAAGTTTCTATACAATATAAAATAAGAGAAAGGAAAGGCAAGTTGAAGGCTTAAATATAAATATATATATATATATATATATATATAAGGAAATTTTGTAGCATACCATTATTACCTTACAATTGGTTCATTAATGGTAGCTATACACCTTTCATCTTTGACGAGTATTCATCTTGGAATTTAAACAAGGACCTGTAAGTGGTGACAAAATGAGAAACACAAAAAAAAAAAAAGGGTAAAAGAAAGAGAGAAGAAAAAATTAGTGAAGGATGTAAGAACTTACAAAGTAAAGTGAAGCACTTGATTTCGTAATTTGCAAAATGGACAAGAAGAAGGAGAATAAGCCACCGATATGCATGTTGTTTTTGCTTCCCCTCATAATGGAGACTAAGTATAGCAAAAAGGGTTATGAAAAGTTGATTGTATAGCAATAACTAAAGGAAAAAGCAATAGACACTTATCAGACTCCTAATGGGGTGAAAAATAATAATAAGGTTTTGTCTATTCTTACCCAATCTAGTAAAGTGGCCAGCTTAATGTGTTGGTTGACATGAATCTTCTTCCTAGTTGGGACTAGTACATTCAAAATGAAGCTTCACTTATTTAGTCCATTTTCTTAATTGTTATTTTGAGGCCCCTTTCCTAATATTTATTGGCCAATGAATAATGGACATAAGCATTCTTACTCAATAAACTTTACATGGACATGTGTGTTAAGTACCTAAGGGCATTCTATTAAAATATTTTTGAAGGAATTTTCTAAATAAAGATTTAAAAATTCATTTAGCTTCTAAGGTGTTGCCCTAGAAACCCCATAAGGGACCACTGTATTCGTTGCGCAATATATGAGATTTGGTTAACACAAAGCGTTTATAGTATATATGAAGACCATATAAGAAAAATACTCCTATATGAGAAGAAAATCAAGACAATATTGATACATAAAGTCAGTTCAATGAGATTGCTAATATGAACTTAGCGTACAAATTCAACTTAACCAAATCAATAACTTATATGGATTGAATCAAAGAAACAAATCAACTCAAGAAGAGAGCTTAAAGAAGATTTATTTCAGAGTGATGTCTTGGGGGCAATATACAACCTGGTCCAATTGAAGCACAACTCATGATTAAGAGGTGTTGCAAACCTACACATTAAGATAATTCTTAAATGAATTTGGCAACAATATAGTTGTTTAATAGCATGTGCCTAAGTCATCTAAAAGACTCAATAAATACCCAAACCCCTATCCAAAGGACTTTAGTCAAAGGAAAAAATGTGGCGGGATAAATTTACGTTTAGGCTTTAAACCCATTAATTAATTAGGTTTGACTCTTTGGGCTAAAGTGGCGGAGACTAAAAGGTCAAGTTCAAATATTTAGGATGATCAACGAAAATTTGGCATGGTGGGCTAGGAGTAGAGCTTATTAGATCAATCTATTCGATCTAACCTTTCTTAGTTTGACTTATACTAAAATAATAAATAAAGTCTTTATCTAAGCCTAAATCTATGAAAATAGTTTACTTGGGATCTATTAATAAAAGGTTTCAATCTTAATCATTGATTACCATCATAGTTCGATGGATGAGATTAACTACCATTTCTTATAAATACCTTATTTATATCCTCATTTAGATAAAAGAAAAACCTTTATTAACGTTATTACTTTACCAAAATCTTGTTTTAAAAATCAAATACTTGAACACGTCAAGAACTTACCCCATTATTGATAAATCGTGGAGTTTGATGCCACTGCATTTCTTCACCTATCACTATACGTATTAAAGTGTTATTAAGATTGCCTACTCTTCCTCCATACACTTTCCTCTCAATCATCATGTATGGTTCACTCAAGTCATTTCTCTAGTCACCTATAACACATCTTCACACGCGATATGCATATGACCAATGTGTCCATACTCACACACCTACATTTTTTGCAAGGTACAAAAATAGACTTTAATATCGGACCAATCCACTATTCCATGTGATAATGGTGCACCATTATTCATTATTAGGATGCATGATAACCCTTTCCTAAAAAAGACATGCCAACTACTTATAAGAAGTTAACAAACATGTTACATAAAAATGAACATTTCTAGTTTGGAGCAGAGAGTGGAAAGAGGAGGAGGAAAGAGGCAAGAGATAAAGTTTATTCGATAAAGCTAATTCATTAAGGATCTTAGAGTAAACTTATAAGGGATGTCTTTCCTTTATATTGGAAAGCACGGAATGGTAGTTAGATTGAGTGCTTCACAAAGCATGGTGCCTACATGTAAAAGTTGTTTGATATGGGCCCTTTTTCTTTTTTTTTTTTAATTTTGTTTTTTTTTAGTTTCTATTGTAATAGTAATAATAATAATAATTTACGCCAATATTTTAAAAAATATTTTATATTTCAATTTAAAAAGTAGTAATAATATGAAACCCACATAAATTTTAAAAAATTGTTAAATAACTTTAATTAAGTAACATTTTATAAAGTGTGAAATTACTTAAGCAAAAGATGTACTTAAAATACTAATGTAGTATCCTAAGCATCTCATTGAGTACCTTACTTATAAACATACTCGGGAACGAGTTGAGCTTACATTTGTATTTAGGGTCAATCTTTTTATATATAATACCTAAGTGGTTTAGTTTGATTCTAGTATTGAAATTGAACAATGAATCGAAATGTTACACCCAGTTACAATCATGAATGGAATCAAATTGAAAATAAATTAAAAAAAAAAAAAACAAGAATAGTTGTACGTTCTGGCTTGATCTAATTCGATTGATGTTTTAATCTGTTTTGTCCATCCATAATTCTAAGCATCTCTGAAACAACATAAGTTAGACAAATTCCATATCTCGAATAGTTCTTTCCATTACAATAATTAGATGCACCATAAGTGAAAAAGAGAAAGTGGTCTTGCTATTAGTATATTTCTTTCTGTTTTCCTATTAGTATATTCATGCTTTGATAATTATCAATACATACATAAACAAATTACCTAGTAGATAGTGAAATTCACCAGAGCTTGGTTGAGTCAACCTTGAACAATTATTCATTCATTTTATTTTTCATCTATTTCAACTGAAATATTGTCTTTAATAGGATTGACGATCCATGTTCATAAGTCGTGGCCGATACACTTACCATGGACAGGTTTTTATCTAAAAATCAAAGAAACATGATAAAAGTTTCGATACGTTATCCAAAAAGGTCCAATCACAAATAATCTTAATTATTCCATGTACTTCTTCGATTGAAATATCTCAGAACATCTATCCTCAGCCAAAACCTAATTGCTAGTTGCAACCTATTCAATAAACATGTTAAGAAATCCAAAACTATAGCTCGAGTTAGGTTAGGATTTTTTGGAGATGAATACAGACAAAAAGTAAACGCTGAGAAATCGAGTTGATTCCTTCTAAGAATGCGAAGGCAGAGTTAAGGAACAAAATCTGTGAGGCAACATCTATCAAAGAGGACCGAAATCTTGGTACGTATCTGGTTTTCCTATCAAGGTAAAGCATAGACTATAGAGATCTACACTTCCTAGTAGAAAAAAGGTTGAAAACAAATTAGCCCATCGGAAGGCTAAGTTATCAAGTTTTGGAAGGGAAAAGGATTTTGATCAGTTTGGTGAGAGAAAGCACAATGGACTAAAGGTGAAAATTGAAATACGTCGACCAAATAAATTTAAAATTAGGGATGACTTGGTGAATTTTTTTCTAAATCATTTCTAAATTTAATAAGGGAATCTTTTAATTTATTAATGTTTATAGACGTTCTTGCTGTTGCCGTGTCATTAGACTATATGGAGTCTACTAAAACCCTGACTCATGAAAGTAAAAAGAATAAAGAGAGCCCTAAAGTTCCCCATGCTTGTGACACCTAGGAAAGGTAGGGGAATCCTTCTCATCCAATTTTCAATTTCTTTTTGCAATTTTCAAGTTATGGTTATGCAAACGCAATTAAACCATATGAATTAGGAGATTTCAAGAAGATAGAAATTCAATAAGATGGCTACAGTGATTAGGTGACAGTGAATTCTAGTTGTAAATTTTGTTTTACAACATGCTTAAGCGTAATTACGAGTTGATTATGGATTTAGTAAGATTGGTGACCATCTTCTTCAAGTGATGGTGTAAATCACCAAAAGAATTATTTTTGCTAACTGCATTACATACTATTACTTAGGTGAAAGGGGATTGAGATTTAGTCAATCTCGCTAGACTACAACAGCTCTAGCTTCCCATTCAGTGAAGGTAATTGAGGGTTTATAAATTTATCTTTTATGTGAAATTGCCATTTAATTTCAAGGTTGGTAAGTGGAGAAGGCCGGTTAGCAATTATCTGAACAAGTTTTAGGGGTTGCAAGTGTTTGAGCAAGTAAATTAACGGATGTAAATCCTCATCTTGTTTTTAATTAGAATAGATATATATGGATCCATGATTTAAATTTTAACCTTACTAAGAAGGGATTTGATATTGTTATTAAGGAAAAGCATTGTTTATCGAAATATTTATGACCTACTTACTTTTTAGAATGGAATAAATAGTAAGTGGAAAAATTGTATCTTGACAATAATTACTATTAGAAACAAATTAGAAATTTAGATTTCAATATTTATTTTGTAAAATTTTCAATTGAGTCAAGAATGTGATCGAATATTACTATTATACCCCTGTTTGATCTTTTTGAAAAATAACAAAATCATTTAACTTCTATTATTAATTAAAGCATGAGTATGCATTACTTAGAACTTTTTATTTCCGTGGAGTGCCATCTTGCAAAAAGTCACTTAATAAATTCTCAAATCAATTTCCTAGTAAATAAGGTGATAGAAATAATTTATTAATAGTTATTATATTCCCTCTACTAACTCCAAGTAAATAGGTACTTATTATGATTTCGATATTAGGAGAAAAGTTTATTACAAACCCTAGATATGTTTTAACAGAAAACATTTCCACCCAATGTAATATACTACCGTATTCCATCGGTCAGCAATATCCGATGCCATCAAACATCCGGTACCAACAGCCACAGATTAACACCATCACCAGACACCATCTATTACCATCATATTATCTAATAACTACACCTAATAGATCATATTGAACATTTAAAAAGGACAACAAAATTTATTTTTCCACAAAACACAGCACCTCATTGAATGTAATTATCCACACCTAAGACACCTCTACTACTAGGATAATACCCCTGAAAGTATCAAAATCACAGAGACACGCCCAACGTCCTATTAGAGTTGTAGGGTGGAAATAAAATAACATATTTATGAACTATAAAAACTAGGCTCATGAAATAAACCCCACAACTCCGACGGTGCAATGCGATGCAACATTTTCTAAACCTGGGTTGTCTCCATTAGTTTTAGGGATGGATGTTAGCATCGTTTACCAATATTATTATCACATACTTTTTCTTTTGGTAAGATTAAGTAGACAGAAATCTAGAATATGACATGTATACTACGATCTTTGCCATTCCTTGCTGCCTTAATTGAAGACTAAAATTAAAAGACAAACTTCACTTTATCTACCTATGCTGGCACTTCTCATTTTGTCTATAGTACCAACTCCATAATAAAACATTTAGAAAGAAAGTATTTCACATTACACTTGCTTGAAATGCTATCAAGTGCAATCGCCAGGCGTATATGTAGAAGAAACAACCAAGTTGTTACATGATCTCAAGCGTCAGTGATCAATCCAAAAAGACGGAGAAGATAGAAAACCATTAAAGTGCCACAGGAATTACCTCGCAATGTATCCATGTAGCGATACTCCAGAACTCCATAAGCAATGTTAGTAGTTAGAATGGTCATGTCTGCATTCACATGAAAAGGCATTGAAAATAAATAAAAGAATCTCAAAAACAACTTCTGAATCTTAGTATTTTACAAGGTGCAAACACACAAAAAAAAAAAAAAAAAATGGTTCGTCTATTAGTTTTAATTTTGTAAACTAAGAAGTCCTCCTATAATTCTCACTCTAATTAATGTCCAATACTGAATGCATGAAATAAGAATTTCTAAAGTTTTAATTGTACCTTCTGTTAACAAATAATTCTCGTTTCAGTATACGAACACCTATAATATGAAAAAATGGTTACGAGGAGTATCAGCGAGTGTTTCGACGTAATCACTCTAATGTCTAAATCAATCTTATTGTGATGAGAGTAAAACTATTGAATAATTATGAGAGCAAGAAAATAGAGAAAAAGGTCCCCTTTACCCGAGAATCTTATTTGTTATTTATAGTAAGTCAATGGAAGTTGTTCCTAGACCATAATCATTGGACTAGATTTAGATATTACGCCAACTGATATAAGCTCATAATAGCATAAGGTGCATTTGGAATGTGTCGATATATTACCCACATTAGCCAAATCGTATTTACAGAAATCTCATTCGTTCTGCATCCTGCTGTTCAGCATATTCAATCAATGAAAACATTTGTAGAAGACTAAACGGTGTATTTTTGTTGGTTAATAGTACTTTAGGCTGGATCTGCAACAGAGAAGCAAGTAGGCTAATGAGATGAGATCAATCTGGTGCAGTTTACAAGATGCTTCTAAGGTTCAAGCTACTGACCCTTAATGTAGAGAAATCAGACCCAATATAATACACAGCCAATTATTTCATACAAAAGACCACCACGCTACTGCATCATGAACTGAGTAGAATATTCTGATCACAACTACATGAAACCCAAAGGAGAACAAAAAGCTTCATCCTCACCCAATGGAAAAAAAAAAAAAAGAGTCAAAATGTTGTACTTATTGGAAACAAATAACAGCATCAATAATGTTTTGCTTGTTTTTATGCAATATCATGCATAAAAGGGAAAACCCAGTGCATCATCCAATGGAATAAGTTGATAATACCACTTCTACAGACTCTTATCGAATTATCTCATCATTCTAGCATTAAGTAGCATTAAGGAGCCTTCGGACAATTAAACTGAAAGAGACAGACCATTAGACATTGAGTTAAATACTTTCTGCTCGCAAGATGTACAGGTCTAGATGTTAGGAATGTTTTAGGGATATCTTCTATAATAGGGAAAAAAAAAAAAAAAGATTATCTTGTGGTTTATTTTCTGGTGTTATGCACCATCAGTGTTACTGTTAGATAAAAATCATTATTTGGGGAAAAAGTACGATTTGAAAGCTTATATGAATAAATGTTCCACAACATCAATAACTGAGCAAGAAGAGTAATTCAGAAATTAGTTCAAGGTAGTTGAGTAGAATGGAGGGGTTCCCATTTAATAAATCCTCAAAGCTTAATTTTACAGTAAGTTTCACCAAGATAGGGAGGAACACCAATAAAGGGAAATCCATCCTTGATGATGAAATAGTAAGAATCCCCCGTTGAGTAGACCCATTACCCAGCCTATAACAATAGATAAAAGAAAGGGAAATCGATTCTGAGATATGAAGGAAGTTGACAGAAATAAGCGGCACAAACTCATCCAAAAATGAGAGGCACTAACTTTTAGTTACCAATAGACCATCAAGGGAACTAACTTTTAGTTACCAATAGACCATCAAGGGTACACCAGGAAACACACCTTTATGTGTGCAAGATGACTACTGATTGTTATCATCTTCTCACTGACATTAGAGAGTGAAGGTAAAGTCATGTGGGTCAGAACATTTAAAGGAATGCTGGTGCTAAATCCACAGGCCCATTCATTCTAAGGAAGCCAAGCTCGGCAGATACACTAATATTCAGCTTTTCAAACAAAGAGAGTAGTTGTAATGTCCTTGAAATCTTCAGAGCAAAGTCAATATTACCCATGGAAAATGAAAGCAATAAGCATGGAGACTTCACCCACAACACCGCCACTGCGCGCACGCACCCCCCCCAACCACCACACACACACACACAAAACAACCCCTCCCTCTTCCTCTTTTGGGGGTATTGAGGGTATAGGGGTATAAACACAGACAAGTATTCAACATAAAATTGCAGCCAATGAATTGTAAGTCCCAGAAGCAATGATATGGCAACTGACATCCAGATACATGCAGAGAGAACTCCCACACAAAACTTTCTTGGTTGTTTTAAGCAATAACGAGTCAGCACACAAGTGTAATTGAAAAACAGAAAAAACCATGAAATACATTATATAGTCCTTGATATAGGGAGATTACAACAAAATTGATCATTATACATCTTTAAAACAAAGCTTGAGGAACTTGTCATGTTGTTCATAGTATATCAGGTGATGTATTCATCGTTTGCAAATATGTAATGTCATTTCTCTAGTATAGCTCAGTATGAAAACTTTATTTATTTATAATCAGCTCAGGCAATTTAATTGGAACACTCTCTAAACTCCCAGTATTTTCAGAGATTTACTAAACTTATGCAGTACTGCTTATATCCAGCTCCTACCAGGCATTTTCTTAACCAATCTCTTGTGCATTAGTCCCCTAATCTCTAAAGCATCATTCCACCGTCCAACGGCCCTATATAAATTACTCAGGTGGACATAACTCAAGTGATTCTCAGGTTCTAGTTCCATCACTTTCTTTGCAATGCGCTCTGCAATAGCAGAGTCACCCGTATTGCAAGCACCAAGAAGAACTTCCCAAAGAGATGGATCGTTACAGCAATCAGCATTCTCTATCAGTTTTTCAGCTTCCTCCAGAAGACCTACACGGCCAAGAAGATCAACCATACAATTATAATGCTCGATTTCTGGTGTTACTCCATATTCTTCAGTCATCGAGATAAAATGCTTCTTCCCTTGATCAACCAAACCTGCATGACTACAGGCAAAGAGAATGCCAACAAAACTGATGCTATCAGGCTTAACACCTGCCACAATCATGTCATTGAATATTCTGAGGGCTTCTTGCCCCCTTCCATTCTGAGCAAATCCACAGATCATTGAGTTCCATGTTATCAGGTTTCTAACTGCCATCTGTGAGAAAATTTGATGAGCATGATCAAGACCGCCACATTTTGCATACAGGTCAACTAAAGCAGATTCTATTATGATATCCTGCCAACCGCCCCTCCTGACATACTGACAGTGAACCTCTTTCCCCTGTCTCAGGGCTGCAATGCCTGCACAGGCACGGAGAACAGTTCCAAAACTGTAAAGATCCACTTCCTGCATTTGCCGGAAAAGCTGGATAACCTTTTCAAACTTCCGGCTCTGACAATATCCCCCAAGCAATGCACACCACGAAACTGAGTTCTTGTTGGGCATCCTATCAAATAAGCGTTGAGCTTCATCAACCAAGCCACATTTCCCATACATATCCACAAGGCTACTCTCAACAATCACGTTACCGCAAAGTCCTGCAGATATCACCTTTGAATGTATCTGTCTCCCTTGTTTCAACTTCCCTAAATTCCCACAAGCAGTCAAAACACTCCCAAAGGTGTACCCGTCTGGTCTCAACTCCCAATCTCTCTGCATCAAATAGAAAACTCCAAAAGCCTCCTCAAAGAAATCACTCCTCGTCAATGCTGAAATGACTGAAGTCCAACAAACCGAGTCTGGTTCAGGGACTTCATCAAACACCTTACGCGCATCAGTACCATAAAAATTCCTCCCATACATATCAATCAAAGAACTACACACAACACAACTAGAACCGAACCCACGTTTCACAACCACCCCATGAAACCCCTGACCCAACCTAACCTCCCCGAGCTCCGCAGACGCCTTGACCACTGAAGATATTGTAAATCCATTGGATTCAATCCCAATATCCATCATTTCCTTAAACAAACCCAACCCATCCTTACATTTCCCAACCCGAATACAACCCGATATCATAGCACTCCACGAGACAACATCCTTAACAAAAAGCCCATCAAAGACCTTCCTAGTATCAACAAACACTGGGCTGAGCTTGAAATACAAAGAAAGCAAACTATTCCCAACGAATCTATCAGTTTCAAGACCTGACTTGACGACATGGGAGTGGATTTGGAGACCGACTTTAAAGGAGAGAACTTTAGTGGAGGTTTGCAATAAAGAAGCGTACAGGAGTGGTTTATTAGTGATTTGGGAAGTGGGAAGGGTGTTAGTGAGTTGGATGGCGTCAAAGAGAAATGCTTTTTTGCAGAGGTCGAGGATTTGAGAGAAATGTGATACTGGGTTGGTGCAGTAGGGCTTTGGAGGGAGGTGCATGAGATAGATGAGAGTGTATACACTATGGTGGGCAGTTTTTCATATAGTGAAGTGCTTGCGGTGCATTTCTTTGTCTTCTTGTCGCACTTCAACAAGAGTGAAAAGAGTGGGGACCTGCAGTAGGCTGTATTAGGTGGAATGATAATTTCCAAATTCCAAATTTCATGTCTGTTCCCTCAGACGAACCCGCGAATCAGGTCGATGCCAGTCTTCCCCGGGACTCGCCCCGGTGGTTTCAAGGTCCTGGCCTGGACGGATCCAAGCAGAGATATGGACCCGATAATATCTGTGTACCGGTCCCGGGGCTGTCTTTCTTAGCCCCAGACCGACGAGGTTTAAACTTTAAAGAAAGTGTACAATACCCATCAATTGAACGGGTCGTTAACGGCTCTTAATTTTCGACATTTAAGATCCAATGAATTAATCCGAATTGAGTTGCACTAGTCCTCCTACCAATCTCTAAATAGTCATAGATGGTATATATTTTGTAAAAATACACATATAACTATAAATTGGATTCAAATACTTGATTTAATAACAAGTGATCATTTAAAAATTTACTATCCATTTCATTATATGTAAGAGTATAATTGATAATTACATTACATACACCTACACGTAATATTTACTATTTATTGAATCATTTTTCTAAACTGTGATAATTACTTGTAAAATTATAAGTAATTATATCTAAAAATATAAATCAAAACACCATTTCAAACAGTTTATTATTGATGTACTTCACATGAATTACCATGTGAAGAATAAGTATACTATGTAAAAATATATGTAATTATTGGTGATAGTTATTCTAACATGATGAATGAATTTTTATCTTCCCAAATCCTAGCTTAAGTCCATTGAGAATTGGCTGATTCATACCTATATAGCAGTTATATATCAATTTTGAAGTTGGTGTTTTGGAGTAGTCTACCCAAAAATAGTCCTGAGAGTTGCCCTTCTTTAATTTTTATCTAATACAAGAATCCATAATCTTCCTTATTTCTAGTAATCATATATGCAACTACTATTGTCGTATCATAATTACTTGCATATGCTTGTCATTTCAATTCTGTGAAATTTTATAATTCTCTTTTTGTGAATCCCATTTTATCATATCAGTCTAATAAATTGACTAAATACTCCATAATTTTACTAGGTTTCTTTTTTCGATTAAAACAGGGATATTATACATTAAAGAGTGAGCGTTTAAAGAAGCTAGACATAGTGACTTCGACATTCTCTATCAAAAGTAGCTCAGGTGTCTTACAAAAAGCATATGTTGTAGATCAACCAGAGGGACAGAAAGGATGGTTTCTTGTACTCCATTATCAATATGCGCCCGTCGTGCTAGTGCATCTGCAACACGGTTAACCTCTCTATATATGGCGCTGATGATGAAGCTGTCAAAAATGATAGCTTTTCCCTGCAAATAGAGAGGATGTGCGAGCATCGTATTATTATTATTATTATTATTTTCAAATTGCTTATTTTGTGGCTTTGGAATTAAAGTTTACTTCAACTTGCTTAAAACACATGAGATAGCAGTAATGCAGTCCCTAGAAAATTCCCCATAATTATGCTTGCAATATGTCAAATTTCCCTACTTTCTTACTGAAACCCATAATCCAATGTCCCCTTTCATCTCTGATGATTCCTCCAACTGTAGCATGACTTCGATTGTTAAGAATTGAGATATCTGTGTTCACTTTCACCCATCCTTCTTGTGGTTGTGTCCATGTGATATTTGCAATTTTAATGCTATACAGTTTCTTCTTTTTCCTTTGAATCATCCAATACTGATAAGTTTGGATTCTAATATCTTAATGCAAGGTCAAATCATTTGTTCTACTTTTTGCATTACGAAGGACAAGCTGCTTCCTATCATACCAAATCAACCAAATTGCAAAGGCTAAAAGAACTCCCTAAGGTGGCTTGTGATCAGTCGGTTGCCCTTTTCAGATAACAAGGTTGGACTGCAGTCATTCAACTAGGTTAGTTTCAAAGGTATTTATCATGTTACTTGGGACTTGCAGCATGCTCCATACATGCTTTAGGCTTGAACAATCGTGTAAAGCACGTAATATACTCTTAGAGTCTAGCTTACATCATGGGCATTGTAATGATACATCAATATTACGTTTCTACAGGTTAGCCCTTATTAGAATGCAATTATTGGCACATCTCCAAACAAACATATTGATTTTTGGTGGAAGCACCCGGTTCCATATCTAGGGATAATAATTTGGTATGCCCTCAGTCCTCCGCTCTTCTATCTCCTGATAGATCCCTTTCAACTAAACATTATGGCATACATTTGAGGATAGGTATATATGTATAGCGTATCTCTTGTTGTACTAACTAGATGAATTAGGCCGATTTCATAGTTCAACCAATCTAAAATAGGATATGGGATGATTTCTTCATTCCATTGATTGTATTGAACCCAGCAATCCCTTACATTAAGTTTGATAAACATGGGGGTTAAAGGGACCATAGAACGTCTTATATAAAGAACCTAGTACCGACCATGTACTTTACCAAAATTTTGCTCCCTCACCATCACCTAGTGAATAACTGATTCTATCTTTTGCCCAATATGCACTTTGACATAGTTCTGGCCATAATGGGGAAGAAGCATTTGTTTCTTTTGTGGCTAGATGAATTGTTATAATGATATCTAGCCGTACAGAACTTAGCTCATGTTGTTTCTTGCTTCAAGAACTCCCGAAATCTTTTTCCTGCCTATGCCCTGTTTCGAATCGTAAGATCATCAAGCCCTACGTCACCTTTAGCTTTTGATGGGGTGAGAACTTCCCAACTTATCTAATGCAATTTTTGTGTATTCTAAGTCACCACTCCAAATGAATTGCCCAATAATTCTATCTATTTTGTGAATCATAGAAATAGGTAAAGTTGTTACTTACGTGGTATAAGCGAGAATAGTTTGGAGAACAATTTTTGTATGTATTAGTCTCCTTGCCATGCTTAGTAATTGCCCTTTCCAGCCGGCAATTTAGCTTGTACTTTCTAAACTAAAACATTAAATTGGGAAGGTTTACATTTCCCCCCTCTTTGGAGTGGAAATCCTAAATATTTTCCAAAACTTTTTGTTTCGTTCAGTTGTAAAGTATTTAGGATTTCTTGCCTCATATGTTTAGGGACATTTAAGGAAAACATGGTCTTAGATGTTGTGTAATTTATTCCCAAGCTTGACCAGCTCTTAAACTACTCTAATGTTTTGTTATATGGCAAGAGCTAATTGCTTTGTTGCTTTCGCCATTAAGACCAAATCATTAGCATATAGCATATGGGAGAAAAAAATTATGTTCCTCTAACTCGGTTAGGTTCCATTTGCCCTCTTGAATACTAAGGGTGATGAGCTTACTTAGTATTTCTAAGGCTATTATGAATAGATAAAGGAAATTGGATCACCTTATATAATACCTCTTGTTGAATGAAAAGGCTCAAATAGTGATCCATTGAGCAAGATTTCAATAAAAGTAGTTAAGATGCATGATAGGATCAGTTCAATCCACTACCATGGGAATCTTAGGGCCATGAGTGAATGCTTGATAAAAGGCAATTCAATCTCATCAAATGCTTTTTCCAAATCAACTTTAATGAACATCCAGCCTATTCTACCCTTCTTTTTGTTAGATTGGTATAACAGTTCATTGAGAATAATAATATTATCACTAGGCTTCCTTTAAGGAACAAAAGAAAATTAACATAGGTGAATGATGTCATTTAACAGCGGCCTCACTTTATTAGCTATTTTTTAAGCAACAATTTTATAGATTGTGGTACTGAAGCTAATTGGTTGAAAATTAGTGATCTTGTTGGATCTTTATGTTTAAGTATGAAGACCATCAAAGTTTGCTTCATTTCATGTAGTATATACGGTGAGTTGAATACTTGAAATATAGAGTTGCAGACCGAGTCTTTAGTAATGCTCCAAAACATCTTATAGAAGAATGCATGAATTTCATCCTTCCCTAGAGACTTCAAAGCCATAATAGATTTCAAAGCTATTTCAATTTCCTATTGTGTTATAAGCCTTATTAGATTTTGCGCTTAAGCATCATTTAGGCCTCCTTTTAGCTCATCAAGTGTAGGACTATTAATGGGTAAGATAGTATTAATAGTCATAAATAGCTCAGTAAAATGTTTATTCACATGTAACCTAATGTCTTGAGGTTCACAAATCTAATTACCGCATGAATCTTATAACGAAAGTTTTTTTTTTTTTTTTTTACTTCATCTTTTGAGAACTGCCATGTGGTAGAATCTTGTATTTTTTATCCCCATCTTTGAGCCACTAAACCTTAGCTTTCATCTTTCATAGAATAGCTTCATGCTCAAGCTTGATGGCTAGTTGAGCTCTTAAAATTTTTTCTAAGCAAAGGGAGTTAGCCAGGCCTTCAGATAATGCCCTTTAATCCCCTTAAGCTTGGCTTGTAGTCTTTTCTTCCATTGTCCAATATGTCCAAAAACTTCCTTATTCCAATGAGAAGCTAATGTTTGGAATTTGGAAATTACATTCTCTAAATTTTCATCATTTTCTCTCCAAGCTTCTGCAACTACAGCCTTAAAAGAAGGATTTGATAACTACATAGGTTGGAAGCAAAATGGTTTGTTTATGGAAAAGTGGGTGTTGTAGTATTTGTTTTAAGCAAAATAGTACAATGATAAAAAATGCCATTTGAGAGATGAAATACAGTTAAGTTTGGAAATGCTTCTTTCCACTTTAAGTTCCCCCATGCTTTATTTATTCGAGTCTAGATTAGAAAGGGTAATTCTCTTAAGTTAGACCATGTATTCTTAGGGTTGATGTATCTTAGGTCCAAAAGACCACATTCGAACATATATTATGCATAAGTTGGAGCTCTAATGTTGTTGATCCCCCTTCCTCCCTATTTTTCATTTGCTTTAATAATTTCATTAAAATTATCCATATTACACACCAAGGCTGGCTCTTGATCTGTTTAGCTATGTTTACTAATGTACCCCATAAGTTTAACCTCATATTGAAATTAGGGCTAGCATAAATAGTAGTAAAAAAGAAAAAGGTAATTTAATTATCTAACCTAAACAAGAGTATATTTCCTGTTGGAAAGATGGATTATGGTGATGTCCAAGAGATTGGTATTCTACAATATGATAATTCCTCCTCTCTCGCCTTTTGCCTCTAAACAAACAAACCCATTGAAGGGGAGTTGATGATATAGTGTATGTGTAATGGATCCATCAAGTTTGGTCTCCAAAAGAATCATGATATCAGGATCATATTGGTTGACAGCCTCTTAAAGTGTAGTAAGTTTATTCAAGGCATTAGCCCCTTGAATAATCAATGCAAGAATCTTAGTTAATTTGGTAAGTTAATACTACACCATGGAAGGAGTGAGTAAGGTTGCCTTGATTCTAAACCATAGAGTATTAGAGTTAGCACCATTATTAGCTAGCCTATTAATGTCCAAGGAAATCTAGTAAGGGGAGTGATTAGCAATAATCAAATCTTGGTTTCGTCTCTGTTTTGAAAGAGAAACTATTGGGTTTTGTTGTAATTGAGTTGATAAGTTGTTGGATATGGTGGTAGAGGTAATAAGAGTTGTTAATTGGTCATTACAAGTTGACTGATGGTTTAGAAATTGTACTTTTACTCCATTGTCATATCGGATGGAATGTAGAAGGAGCCTTGAATAGTTGTAGGGATGATGATGTAGAATTCCTTCATGGTTTGCAGCCTTAATCCTACCCTATTCACCAATAGTAGGCCTTGTTCATGTGTTACTACTAGAGCAATCGATGAAACTTAGTAGATGGGGAGTTAAGCATTCTCCATGATGGTTATCTTCATTAGCATAGCTACTACTTTCATTAAGTTTTTTTTTTAAGGGGATGTAAAATAACCTATACCTTGGGGTTAACCATAGAATGTTTGAATTTAGGTGTAGTATTTTAACGTTGAAGGTTATCGGTGTTTTTTATCCATTTGGTACATTTCTTGTTGCTCACTTGATTTGAATTAATCTTCTACTTGTTCTCAGTGTTGAGTTGTTTAGATGAGTGAATTTAAATTTATAAGAAAGCAGAGGTTTGGTGCTGATGTCTGTTTCTTAAATTAGAAGTGGTAGATTTGACATAAGAATTGAATTATGCTAATTAAGATCTTCCTCTGGGAGATTTGCTAGCTTAGCCATCATTTCACCATTGTTTACTGTAAGAGAGGCATTAGGATAAGCATCATAGGGAGAAGTAGGAGCTTAGTATTATGTCATGAGCCGCTATCAAGGTCGATTGTGTTTATGAGTCATTGTGAAAGTCGACTATGAAAATATGTGAGGATACAAGTGTACATAAGTTAAGAAAAGAAATCTTATATTGGAATGATGAGATTCATGTGACTTGTACATAAGTGTAGATGACCCATTAACCTAATAACTTAAGGTTTTTGTTTGAATAGGGTGCTAAGCCTACTAGTCTATTCCTTTATAAGTGTTCTCCCCCTTATTACGAAGCTACTTGAACTCAACAAGTGGTATCAAAGCTAAGATTGAAGGAAAAAAATATTGTTGGTTTTCTATGTTACAAGTATAGTGGAAGCATAGTATTTATTATAAAATTAAATTCATCTAATTATTTGATTTGAAAGTCAATAATGAAAGACCTTCTATATGTACTTTTAGGTAGTGATAATGAGAAGCTTAAGAATAAATCTAATTAAGGTTGAGTGATTATGTATAGAAAAAATGTGGGTTGTATTTGACAATGGATAGAGCATAGTGTTTATCGTCATATTACTCAGGAAACCAGAGTAGATGCTCTATGAAGGAAATTGGTATCCATGTATAAAAGGTAAACTACCTTATATAAAACCTCCTTAATTAAGAGAGTAATGAATTTGAAGTATAAGGATGGATCAAATATAAAAACAAAAAATACTTAAATGATTGCTAAGGTCTTGTAAATCAATTGACTACCATGATGCTAGCTCTTGACAATGAGATTCAGGTACTATTGTTATTGAGTTCACTACTAAACAGTTAAGAGACACTTGTAGCATCTGTTAGTAATTCTACTTAGAAGGAAAGCTTACCCTTATTGTAGTGAAAGACAGCTTAATAAATGAACCAGCTAAAAGAAAAGAGCAAGGTATCAATTCTAAGAATTGGGCACTTGTTACTAACAAACAAGAAAGATGTAGGAGAAATAAGACAAAAGGTTCATTTGATAAATTTGATAGATTTGATAAATCCAAGTAAAGGTCCAATTCAAGAAAAAGAAATATTAAATGCTATCATTGTGACAAGCCATGACATATAAAGTGAGAGTATAGAATAAGGAAAAGAGAATAGGGTAAAGGTAAAGGTGATGGATAGGGTGAAAATGTGACAATTGTAACAACAAATGGTGAAGCTATTGTTGCTTGGGATAATGATTGTATTAATCTTGCATACCGTGATAGTAATTGGATTATTAACTCTGTTGTCTCCTTTCATGTGACATAATATGATAAATTCTTCTTAACCTACATTGCTGATGATTTTGGTAACATCAGGATGGAAAATGAAGGGATATCTAAAATTATTAATGTAATACTCCATAACCTCAACTTGCTAACTTTCGAGCAGTTTATATCCTCATAAGTTAGGCTAAAGGTATAAAAGATTTTATATCAGCTTTACTAGTGATACAAGATAATGTATAAAAGTAATTTATATTCATTTACCATAATAAAACACATACTCAAATTAATAAAACCACATATAGGTATTACAATATCGAAATTACATCTAGATTTGGATATGCAATTATATAAATTTGAAATGAGTTAATTGAAAAGTTTAATAATTAGGACACACTCTAAAAATTATAATTTATAACAACATTCTTGGAATTAAATTAAATCCCCATTACTAGATAATAAAAATTAAAAGAAGTAACTATATAGTTTTAATATTTCAATTTAAGCTCAATTATATATAATTTTCTTAGAAGTATTGAGTTTATCGAGTCTATCAAGTCTAATCGATATACGTATGGTTTTATAATTTTAGACATAACATATGATAAATCCTTTAGAATTAACTATGTGATCTTAATAATTAATATTAATAAGTAAGTATATGAATAAGTCCTAAATAATTAATAGAACTTAACTATATATTATATTTTATTAATATTTTTACTAATAATTATGTTAAAATTTACTCAAAATAACACCATGAGGAAAAAAATTGCAATTATGAATTATTCTCTATTAGTAATGTTAGTAATAAAGAAAGAGAATATTCTTTGAACAGTCTAAAAGTAAGGATGAATATAAAATAAAATATAATATAACAAAAAAAAAGGAATAAAGTAACCGCCATAAACACATGGTAGTGAAGGCACGAGTTACATGCCTATAAAATGTCTTAAAGCCATTCATTAACAGAGGGAGGAGATGAGAGGATTTAAGAGACAGAAAGAGAGATGGGGGGTGGGGTGGGGTGGGTGTGAGTTATTGGAAAAATAATAATAAATAAATAGAAATAAAAGGGAAAGAAGAAAAAGAAGAGAAAAGAAGGAAAACAAAAAAAAAGAAAAGAAAAGAATAAGAATGAAAGAGGAACGAAAGATTTAATTTTTCTGACATCCGATATTTTTAGGTAACCTTATTTCCATAGTTATAAGTATTGTCTTATGATTATTGTCTTATAATTATCTTATAATTGATATATAATAGTCTTATAGGAGATATATCCATATCTCATTATTTTTTTAAATGGAATATTTTATCTGTATAATTTCATAAATGCATTCTTTTTTAATTTTAAATTTAGAATATTGATAGCTATAGGATCTATATATTATTAGCACCAATTCTAAAAATGAGTGGATCTTTAGTAATAATCATTTACTGAAACTATTAAAAATTAAACTTTATATTTTTTCTAAATCTAATGTCATTACTTTCATAAAATTTGAGTATATATAAATTTTAGTAAAAAATACATGTTTCTAAAATGAAAGTTCTTTAAAAAGATACAAACTTCTTAAATAATACTAGAAATTGATGTTATATAAATTTTAAATATAAATTTAAATTACAATGATATTACATAATAAGTATCTATGATTATATTGGGCTAAATCAAAGGAGACAAGTCCGATATACTAAGTAAGTCTCATTTAAGTATTGTATTTTAATTCTCACTCTATTTTGTATCAAATAGGCTAGACTTGTAATCTTATTGAAGGCTTATACAAACAATTGGTTAGGAAGCCAAGTAAGTGGGATTAATGCTTAATAGTTTATAGGGATATTATTTCAAAATATTTAGAGACTTTAATATGTATTTGCTTGTGATTGTAGTTAGTTAATTGTACATGTACAGCGCTTGTTTTTAGATTCAATTTGTTGTGATGGGAGCTCAACTCTATGTTATAGTTGTTTTGTGAATATTATTATACTTGAATTATATAAGCTTAATTGATCAACTTAAAACGTACAAACTCAAACTCGACTTAGTATCAAAATTAACATGTATCACAACTTATTAGGAGTAATGATTAGGATTCTTGAGCTAAATACGAACTTCCTTTAATAAGGATAAATGAAATGATCATTTTCCTATTCTTAGTTCAACTAAGTGATAAGCAAAGAGATCACGGTAAGAGTGGGGGCCATGATTAGAAGGTGATCATAAGAAAATGGTGTTCTTCATTACATTAGCCCCAATTTGGTTTCGATTGGTAAGTACACAGCATTAAGCTCCTCAACCTGAATTAGATTAGGCGCAATTTCTCTAATCTCAAGATGTATAAGATAACGTCGTACGATGGCATTTATTGATACATGCATTGCATCTAACTAAATTGGTTGAAAACCTTGTTTGTAATGTATTGAATGCATAGTTCTTTCTCCGTCTCACTTACTAAGCAAATTGTTACTTATTCCCCTATAGTCTAGTTTGTAAGTTCAAGGTAGTACCTCACCTAAAACCAAAACATTAGCAAACAGGATTAAAGAGTGAGGACTAAGAAGAATTTGTCTAAATTTTGTTCTTATTGTTGGCTTTTCCCTAATTGCTAAGAAAATTACCTGAGTTTTCTTAAGCGACTCGTTAGTTTTCAATCTTTGACTTGTATAATGAATAGCGTATGCCTGTGGGTTTTACATATACTCTTCTAAAATGTCAAGTTACAAGTTTGCTTATTAGTTTTTTCAAAAAAAAAATTATTCTACAAGTTTCTATCAAGCAGGTATCAAACAAAATGCTTCAAAGCGGTAGAGTCGAATGCGAACTAAGTCTATAATAGCAATTATAAAGTCAGTTTATGATGATTCATACAGTGAGGTTGTTATAATTCCACCTTTTTGAGATGTGACAATTAGCATTAGTGATATTATTTTGAATACTGACACTAGTTGCAAGCTCATTCTCAATGATGTTAAACATGCGTAAATATTCGCCTAAGCCTCACATATGTACAAAAGCTTAATGATGAAGGGTTTAGTAGCTATTTTGGTGAGGGTAAATGGAAGCCCACCAATAGTTCTCTAATTGTGGCTAAAGGAAGAAAGGATAATACTCTTAACTTAACGTCAGCAAAACTAAGTAAAAGAGAGGTAAATATGATAGATGGGACATCAATTAAACTATGCATAAATGATGTAGTCATATAAGTGAGAAGGGACTACAATTGCTTTATAAGAAGCAACTTCTCCCTAATGTGAAAGGTACTCCTTTGAAAAGTTGTACAAATTGTCTTGTTAGTAAGTAACACAAGATTATATTTCATAGAAATCCACCTTACAAGAAATTTTATGTATTTGATTTAGTCCATACTAATGTGTGTTATATGAAATATAGAACACTTAGCGATGCACTTTATTTTGTGAGATTTATTAATGATTACTTTAGAAAATTATGGATTTTTACTTTGAGATCTAAAGATCAAGTTCTAAATGTGTTGAAGCAATTCCATACTAAAATAAAGAGAGAAACAGTGAGATAATTGAAATGCGTTCGAGCAGATAATGGTGGTGAATAAAAAGTTCCCTTTATGGACTATTGTAGAGCACATGGTATGAAACTTAAGAAAACAATGCCAAAAACCCCACAATAAAATAGCATTATAGAAAGAGTACACCGCACTATTACAAAGAGAGTTAAGTGTTTATTGTCTCATACTAGATTGCTTAAATCATTTTGGGGAGAAGTAATAAGAACAGTAGTTGATTTACTTAACCTTTCTCCTACTTATGCTCTGAATGGTGATATTCTAAAGAGAGTATTGATAGGTAAAAATGTTTCTTATAATTATTTATGAGTATTTAGTTGCAAGACATTCATACGTATTTCTAAGGATGAAAGAGAAAAACTTAATGCAAATTTAAAACAATGTATTTTTCTAGGTTATACATATGATGAACATGGATATAGATTATAGGATTTACTAGAGAAGAAAATTGTTAGAAATAAAGATGTCGTTTTCTTTAAAAGATCAAAATGTTATGAGGAGGTTATGTTACATGAGTAAAAAAAAGAATGGGTAAAAGTCATATAAGAAAAGATGAAATCCTTGCATGAGAATCACACTTATGATTTAGTTAAATTGCTTAAAGGCAAGCAGCCTCCGAAAAATAAATGGGTGTATAGGTTAAAAACTAAAGAAAAATAGCTCATAATCATGGTACAAAGTGAGATTGATCATGAAGGGGTTTAGTTATAAAAAGCATTTGAAATTAGAGAACATCAACATTGATTAAAATGGTTTAGATATAATGTCTAAAGCCTTACTCAAGGAAAAAGTTATTATTGTCTATAGATAGCTGTGTGATGGAGCACTCCATATGAGTTGGAAGGAGAGATTGTTAGGTTGAGGAATCTACGTAGACTCATAACTATTAATAAATAATAAAAAAATATACTACAAAAGAAACCTATATATATATATATATATATATATATTAGAAGGTTAAGATAGTGAGAGAAAAAAAAAAAAAGAAAAAAGAAAAAAATCGATGAAGTGCAGTTGCGTAGAACTGAAAAAGGAAGGTGGAAAGCCTAGTTGGTGATTTTCGGAAACCAGAAAAGGAAGAAAAGCAATAAAGGTAAATAGGTGGCGTCACTATTGAAAAAAAATAGAGAATACGACTTTGGAAGTGAAAAACTAATCCAGTAGAGCAACTTTAAATCCAAGATCGAATGGCCTATAAGATCCCAATTGTTATCAAATTTCAGCCTTTAGATTCATAGTGTGGAGCTCTATAAGATTGTTATTTCCTTCCCGGTAAATCTTTCTCTATTGTTGGAGTTAAATTTGTATTATCACGATTTTACGAATTGGTTTATATTAAGATTTTTTTCAATATCCATCGTTTGCGATGAATGTTGTTTACCTACTGGTATAAATGGTGAAGAAATACTTTTAAGTCCAATATTTTTTTATAGTAGAAGGTTTTGTGCTAAGTGGTCTCATGAAAGTGAACCTATACATGTTTGGTTGGCTGAGAATATAATTTACGAGCAGCTAAACTATGAAATGGCGTATAGTAAGGGGCTGGATTTGATTGAGGAAACGAAAAGCTCCTGCTTGCTAGAAGGCTTTTATGTGGATTATGTAATGATGCATGACGTCGTTCGTGATGTTGCAATAGGGATCGGGAAGTTGAATAGCACATCTATAGTTTTGTCTGGACATGGAAATTTCAAGAGTCCAAGAACTGCCTTGCCGGGGGAAGTTGAAAATACCAAGTGGATCACTTTTGTGGACGATGAGAAAATAGAACTACCTGAATATAAGGAGGATTTCCCCAAGGTGACTACCCTTATGCTTCACAGTAACCTATCGCACAAGCAGATACAAGTATTTGAAGGGTTTCTAAAAGGATTAGAGAGCAGTTAGATTCTTGAATATGTCGAATCTCCGATTCTTTTTGTGTCCACTCCTCCATCTAATGGAACTTCATGCTCTTGTTCTACGGAATGTCAATGGTCTAATGGAAGAACTGCCTTGTGAAACCGAAATCATGGTACTTAACCTTTCTTTGTCTTTACTTTCTAGATTGCCTACAGGAATAGAGAAACATACCAACTTAAGGAAGCTAGATTTGTCATTCACTGATAATCTGAAAAGCATTGAGGTAGATGTCATACCTGAATTTCAGTTCATTGGAGATTTTGGACATGAGAGAGGGTGGCTACAAATGGCATACCAAGGGAAGATCCGAGCCAAACGAGCCAGTATCACGGGACCTATCGGGGCTCAAGTTATTGAAGGAAGTCTATCTTAACTTAGCTGATGTCGAAGCCACTTATGCAGAGTGTAGCTGGATGGAAAGACTGAAAAGCTTTGTTGTGGCTCATTCTATCGAAAGTTTAAAGATAAGGTTATTTCTATCGAGAGAGTTGAAGACAATAAGGTTGGATCTTTCATTTTACATGCAAAAACAGTTGAACTAGCGGACACGAATGTGAAGGAGATTTTTTTCTAATTTTAACTCAATCGATCAGGCTAACCCCAAATTGAGGTCCTTGTCCACGGTAAATTGTCTATTTTTTGAAGAACCGAGCGGATACAATCGGAGTTTCAGGTCTTTTGCTCTCCATACAGTACGTAAATTCGGAGCTTTTTCTCAAATAGCTAATGCTTTTGGGGCGATATTTCATAAATTAACAAGTCTTCATATATATCAAAATCCGAAATTGGAAAATGTGTTCTCTTCTGATTATCCTCACATGGTATGACTACTTGAATTGGAAGAGATCATTGTAGGTTATTGCAGGAATGTGACATTGGTGTTCCATGATGGTTCATCGGAAATCCAAGCTAAGCCTTCGTTCCTAAAGTGAAGCGTCTTACACCAACTTGAAGAGCTTGCATAGTCTCTACAATTGCGAGTTGAATGAGCAGTGTCAATACATAAAGGTGCTATCAAGAGTATATCGATGCCATAACCTAAAGAAGTTACCTCACATGACTTCCATTAAAGAGATAAGAGGAGAAGAAGAATGGTGGAACAATCTAGAGTGGGGATAGTCCAGATTCAAATGATACATGATTCATTTCTTCAAGCCGCAGGATATATTTGAGATTTGAGGTGCTCGATGGTGTCTTCTTTTTTTATTTGTTGTTTTCTTCACTTGTAATATTTTGTTGCTTACTGAGGGGATTTTTGTTTCTCTATTTGAGTTTTTGGTATTAGTTTTAAGCCTCTTTAAATCATACGCTTGCTAAGGTATCGAAAGCATGAAACAATTATACATATATACACGTACAAATATGCAAATTCTATACCTATTAGATCCTTATATAACTTTCACTTTATTAGATAAGAGAGATTGTGGTGTGCAAGTCACCTTCTTCAGTTAATAAGTAAGGTTAATTTAAGGAATAGATAAAGAATATAAAAAGAGGGACATGACTTCACCTACATTGCTTAATTTATCATAGTACTCCTAATGGGCATTCCTTTGATCCCATCTGATAAATATTTACTTTGCGGCAAAAGATTCCCTCTTTAATCATTGTTCTCCATCTTCGTATGATTTTGCGAGCTGGATGTATCTAGTCAACTTAATGCAAACAAGTTGCACAATTACATGTACGCGTTTCTGAGATTTATTTAACCATCCACGGTAGAGACTTGACTTAAAGTTCCCTTCCAATTCTATATCTGTATCTCTTTTGATGAGGTCTCTAACTTTAGTAAATGTCGTTGCTTCGATCTCAATTTCAGTGGTGGCAGCTGTTGGTGGTCTTTGTGCTCCATTATATGATGAGATAAAAACTTCTATATATGTTCTCAACGCTGCCGAATCAATTGATGCCAATTTGGAGAAGCTATTCCATATGATAGGTAATATAAAAAGAATGCGCTCCTCGGATGGGATCGACAAATGGCTTTCAAATGTAACAAAGATGGCGATGCCTCTAGTACAATTGACCCATTATAGATACTTAAGTATAACTGGTGCATGCTGCATCTGCGGCCATGGATTTTTACGGTTTAAGTTACATAAGAAAGTGAGAAAATTGATGATCCAAGGTCAAAATATCATCACACGCTCCCATCCTAATACAGAACCTGTTGAATACATCCATGGCATTCCCAATGTAGAAGATGGCACCACTGCAGAAGAAATTTGAAAAGAGTACTGGAAATGTTAAGTGATGATGATGTTTGGAGCATTGGGGTGTGGGGACCAGGAGGAGTAGGAAAGACCACCCTTGTAGATGCACTAGATAAGAAGCTAAAGAGCAATTCTTCATTCAACTTGGTCATATTGGTTCTGCTTACCATGGATGCCAACGAAAACGAAGTGCAGAAAGCCATTGCTAGAAGGCTGAATCTGAATGTAAAAGAAGGGACAGAAATGGAAGAAGTTGCAACTCGAATTCACAGAAAACTACAAGGGAAGAAGTTTCTCCTTATTCTGGACAATGTTCGGAAATGCATGGATTTGGTAAGCATAGGCATCCCTGAAAAACAAAAGGGTTCCAAAATAGTGCTGACTACACGACCTAGGAGATTGTGTACCAGGATGAAAGTCAAAGCAATCAAAATTAGATGCCCAACAAAAACAGGAGCTTGGAAGGCGTTTGCCAAACACGCTGGGGATGTAGCGGATGAAGAAGAGATCCAAGCACAAGCCAAAATTGTCTGTCGAGAATGTGGGGGTGTGCCTCTAGCTCTTACTGCTGTGGGAATGGCCATGAGAGGGCAGAGGAACCTTCACCAGTGGCAAGCTGCTGTAAATAAGTTGCAGAGCTCTGTTCCTAACAATGGAATCAAATCCAAATTCAACAAGGCAATTTAGTGGAGCTATGACTCCCTACCCAGTGATACTCTCAGGTCTTGCTTTCTATATTGCTCTTTATATCCTGAGAGCTACGATATCCCAGTAAGTGAACTCGTACAATGTTGGTTGGCTGAGAATATGATTGATGAGGAGCTTTACCATGAGAGTGCAATTAGTGGGGGTATGGACTTGATCGAAAAATTTAAGAATTCCTGCTTATTACAAAAAGGTTGGGTTCGTGATTCCATAAAGATGCATGACGAGGTCCGTAGAGCTGCAAGATTGATTGCAAAGTTGAAGGGTAGCTCTATGGTTTTCCCTGGACATGGAATTTTCAAGAGTCCAGCAATTGAATTGCTGAAGGAAATTGAGAATATGAAGCGGATTTCCTTTATATACAATGAGAAAATAGAGCTACCTGAATGTAAGAAGGATTTCCCCAAAGTAACTACCCTTCTACTTTGCAAAACCAAAGATGGCGCACAAGTTCCCAAAGAGTTTCTAGAAGGATTTGAAGCTCTAGGAGTCCTGACTATGCCGAACCTGCAATTTTTTCCAGGTTCTCTTACTTGTTTTATTGAACTTCATTATCATAATCTAAGGAATTGCAGCGAAGTGGAAGCATTACCAAGAGGACTAAAGCAACTTACCAACTTAAGAGTGTTAAATTTGTCATACACTAGCAATCTAAACAGCTTCAAGAGTGATGTCATATGTAATTTAAGCGCATTGGAGATTCTAGACATGATAGGGAGTGGCTACAAATGGCCCACAGTGAGAAGATCCAAGCTGGAAGGGGTAGTATTGCAGGATCCATTGGGACTAAAGTTGTTGAAGGAAGTTTATCTAGAATTAGGTGACGCAGAAGCCACTTATGAAGAATGCAGGTGGATGGAAAGATTGAAATGTTTTTGGCTTTCTCATGGTGATCCTAAAATTGGTTGATTTAACTGCAGACTCGGAGAGAAGATTATTTCTATCATTGGGACTAAAGATAATAAGGTCGGTTCTTTCGTTTTACATGCCGAAGAACTAAAACTGAAGGGGTTTGTTAATCAATCTGAAGGAGACGTTTGCTAATTTGGACTAAATCAACCAGTGCAGCTCCAAATTAAAGTCATTGGACATCATAAAATGTTCATTTTTCCAAGAACTGACAGGACCTGCTCCCAACCATAGTGCCTTATCGAATTTGGAGTTTCTGAATCTCTACGAAAACGAACAATTTAGGAGCTTTTCTCAAATAGCTAAGGATTTTGGGACAACATTTCCTAAATTAAGAAATGTAAAGATAAATGGGTGTCCGAAACTGGAAAATGTCTTCTCTTCAGATTATACTTACATGGTATTGCCCGAACTGAAAGAGATCAATCTATTTGATTGCAAGAACATGATCAAGGTGTTCTATGATTGTCCAGTACCAACCCATGTTGTTGCTCCTAAACTGAAGTCGCTTTATCTTTGCCAATTGGAGAGCTTGTGAAGTCTATGCGATTGCGAGTCTAGTGAGCAATGGCGATCTCTAGAGCTTCTGGAAGTGGGACGCTGCTTTAACCTGAAGAAGTTGCCTTTGATGACTTCCATAAAAGAGATACAAGTAGGAAAAAGATGGTGGAACGAACTAGAGTGGGATAGCCCAGAAACCAAGCCATGCATGAATCGATCCTTCAAGCAATGGAAAGTCAGGTTTGAATCACAGTAATGATCAGGTTGAAATAACCACTAAACATCCAAAGTGTGCTTTCACCTTCCATTGTATGCACATATATAATCTATAGCTGAAACTTTAAACACTTGCTAGTTATGGTCTTTGGATTTGGATCCATTTCCATGGTCTTTTTACTAAAGTTTTTGAGGTTTTAGCACTTTTTAAGGTATCTGAATGTTTTTAAAGGCAAAATCATGCTTCAAGAATATAGAAGTGACAAATAATTTTATGGTTCTATCTACAATTACTCCCAAAGGTTACGCTAGACTTTATGGTTCCAAGTAATCTCAACGAGCATGGGTTGAATAAAGGGATGCACTAAGTTCGGTTTCACAAGTCAAGCGTGTGTAAGCTATCTGGTCTTTGATTATATTCCTCTTTCTGTTTCTGGTTTGTATTCCGGAATTCTCTGTAATTTTTCATGTACTTATGTGGATACATATAATGTTTGGTTTGCTTTCCTCGGTTGTAATGTTCTAATACTTGTTAAGTGTGAAGTGTATTTATATTCAATTATTGACATAGTATAATAATTTTTAAGGCTTTTTTTTTTTTTTTTTTTTTTTTATATTCTCTTTTACTTTTTTGAGAAATGGTTTGAAGAAATCGCCTTATTAACTGATGCATAACCTATGAGATTTCAGATGGAAATCATCCTGACCTACTCTCCACGCAAGAACAATACAGAGATCCATCAGATAGAAATCAAGGAGTAGCAGAACCGAATCCTATTTATTTAAGATAGTTAAGTATGATTATATCATAAGGATTCTACTACTTTAAAATAACTACATTAATGAAATCGAAACAACTCATGCTTTACCGTCACTTACTCGCATCCGACATTTATTCAAACTTCTTAATACCACCATCGGAATCAAAACTCAATAGTCAGAAGAAAGAAAACAAATTACACTAAAGGCACACAAAACATACTAGGAATTCAATGAAACCCAGCTCTTGATCCACAAGTCCAATTTAATTACAAAAACAAAGAAAATCACCTATATAATATTATAGTTAATAGGTCATTTTTGGCCTAGGCTCCCAAGGTTCAATCATGTACCTCGATCAGCTCAGGTATCCTTGAGTACCTATGCCAAGACGAAGAGCCTAACCTTCTCTAGCAACCTACTTAGTCCTCCCTTGTGAGCTTAGACCTAACCATGCAACTTGCTCAGAATCTCCAAGCACCTCGCTATGCTCAATTCATCCCTCAAGCCAACGCAACCTACTTGAGCCACCCCAAGGACCTTAAGGTCCTTGAAAGCCTCAACCTAACTCCTCAAGCCAAGATAGACTCAGTCTTCCTAAATATGCACTAAGTGCTGGACATCTAACTCGGTGTCCGCAATGCTTGTACTTTGCACTCTATTCATTAGTTGCCTTCTAACATTCATGATACAATCAACATACCCTACAACTCCGAACCTATTAGCATCTCAAGTATTAGATGTGGACACCAAGCTATCCACGAACAAGTGACAAAACCATTTGGTCCCCCCTCCTGTAGCATAAGTCCCTTACAATGGCTATGTACAACTAAACCAAGAAATGCCACCTAACGAGTGAATCCCTTGGCCTATAAATAGGATAAGGAGCTAAAGATACTGGATACCTTTCTCTCTCTCTAATTCCCTTTACACATCAAGTACTCCAAAATACTCTCTACAAGCACCCCAATCAATTAAAAACACTTCCCATTTACACTCTCCTTCCTTTCTAATTTAAGCATCAAAGGGCCCTTATGAGCACCACCATAAGGGACTTTCTGTAAGTCTTCCAACAAGCATAACTGAAGGACCATCTAAAGCAACCACCTATCCACTCGATGTGATCTCACATATCACCAATTACAAATATTATAAAGAAGCAATGAATTTTGAAGGAAGTTACCTAAATTGTCCTTGTGTCTACTAATTGTACTAACAGTATAAAAAAATTTTAGATTAGCATGAATCATAGCAAACATGCACCATACTAAGTAAAAAATTTATCACACATGACTAGCCTTTTCCTTGTGACAAGGTGATTGTGGTACTAAGAAACTAAAAGTGCATAACAAGTGGAGTGGTGAATCTATTAACTACTACTAAGTAAGGTGGCTTCTTCCAACACACAATATTTAATTAGTAATAATTTACAAAAATTGAAAAAAAGAACAAAGAGAAAAAGAGTATTCTAGTGTAAATAAATGCACTTCAATGCAAAAAACTATAATAAGTACACAATTGAACATTTTAATTGATGAAGTAATGAAAGCATTATTTGCATCCATACAAAGTTACCTTTATACACTCATGTGCAATTGCAAATTTTAGAAATTTTAAACCTAATAAACAATCAACATCTGTTAAGGACACTAACACGCAAAACTAAGGCTGTAAGTTATTACCGTATGTTATTGGACCATTGTACATTTACATGTATAAAAGGGTAGAATAGTTTTTTCATTGTACTAAGGTTACAGGTATTGTACACTATATATACACACATGTTTGTAACATATCTTTCAATTCAATGCATTATTTCTCTTAAGTACTTATACATGGTATTAGAGCCAATATATATAATAAAACAAAAACCTAAGTTGTTTTTTTTTTTTTCTTTCTTGTCGTAGCACCACTTTCCTTACTGCTTTACAATCCTTTGTCTTACCTCTTTTCAATCGTGCACTCCCTTCATTACATGATGTCAACTTCTTCTGTTCTTATTTCTGACATCCTTGTCGTCCTCAACCTCCTCCCCTTGAGTCTCTCTCCTCATACGATCAACCCCACCAACATCAACCTCTCCATTATCGAGCCCTCATCAATAATCACCACCATGCCTACAATACTTCTTCTAACCTAAATTGTAACACCATCCCTCTCTTGCAACATCACCTATTCACTGTCTACATCACTGCTCAACTCCATCACAAAGTCAACCCCTGCTCTCCCCATTACTACTTCCCCAAATCTACTCCTTAGAAATTTCTTCATACCATCTTCCACATCTCAAGTTCTTCACCATATCACCTAATCCTAAATACTCGTACCTCTAATCTACCACATCTTTTCTTCCCAACTAAACACATGACATTCTTCACTCCATCATACCTTCCTCTATAAGCATTACGACCATTAGGCCTATCAAACTTGTAGTAAATAACTATCACATTTGGCTATCCTCTTATTTATAACACTATGTTGACGGTATGATTTTGGCTCCATCACCCATAGTCACCATCTCCTCAATCTCTCCTCCTATCCTAAATCTAGCTTATACCAATTGGCTTTGCATAAATCACACAATTTATTCTCTCTTGCTTATTATGATCTCAATCGACATCTTTATTGAGATTTATGATATCCTTCCTACTAAACTGCTCTTCACTAATGCTTCCTTAAAATTCCATAACAAGAGAGATGGAACTCAAACAATGCCTACTCTCACTCCGTATGAACAATAATGCCATGATTCAATATCTCCAAGAATTAAGTCTATTGTAGATTAGCTTTCATTTATTAGTTATCCTCTCACCACTATTGATCTGATATCGCAGTTACCACCTTGACTCATATACCTATTGCTCTAACATCTAAACAACTTAAAGTTAAGTTGATAAATCATAAACAATGGCTCAAAATTCATATTGCTGATGAGCCCACTATTCCTATCCCTACAACACTCCTTTTAACTCTTATCTATTCTTTTTAATAAGGAGTAGTGGTAAGTAACTCTTCAGTTTGGACCGGTGTATCATATCTAACGGATTGTAACCCAAATATGATAGTATGTCATATCTAATTGATAGTTACTTGGATTTTGCTAGCTTTTCTTTTGTTTCTTCTCTCGTTATGGTGCCTTTCCTTGTATCATACCCTAGAGACACATCAGTAGCCAACCATCATTCAAAGCTACCCTGTCAACCCCATAGCACATACTCCTAGTAAGCAACTAGTATGGACAAACCCTAAGCTGACTCGCATCCCTAATAAGTAAGCTCCTTGCCTTATAAATAGTGTAAGGAGCCAAAAGGTAAAGGGATTTAGATCTCCTCTCAAACCTTAAATCTCTCTCCTTTCCAATCACCTAGTCACATACCGGACCACTTGATCACCTTCTTCCCTAGGTAAATAGTGCTTGAAACCTCTTAATCTTTTCCCCTTTCTCTCTCCTTACTAACTTGAGTATTAGAGGGCCTTCATGAACTAATTCACTAGGGGCTTCTTGCAAGTATCTAGGAGTGAAGAGGGTGCTCAACATCAAGGCCCAACGTTACTCTTTCTCAAAGAATCTAAGCCCATTTCCTCAATTATGTTTAGTTGATTTCCCTAATCAATATACTCCATAACTACTCCCAATTAGGGCAAACAATTAGTCGCTTACCCTACCAGCTTCATACAATACAATGTTATTATGCATGGATTTATATTGGTAAAGTCCAACATGAGTGATTAACAAGTTAGAGTCGATTGTACTCTATGTTCAGGTTCGTTTCTATCACCTAAAACTATTTACTAACTCATTTGTTAAAGATTTTTTTTTTTCCTTAATCATGTCAATGCCCCCATCAATAGACCTTCCTAACAAGGATGCAATCAGACAGGTTATTATAGGATACTAAACTAGTTAAACCCTATAGAAAACCCTATAGAGTGGGGTTTTGGAACATGATTCAAAACTCTATAAGGTTTAAGGTGAGTTTTAGGATTAAAAAAAAACTAATGAGAAATTCAATTCGATAAAAAAAATAATATATTAATAAAAATATTTATTATTTAACCTATACACCATATACGCCTTATATAATTTTTACATTATACAATATATTTAATTTTTAATTTTAATTATTATGTAAATCAATAAATATAATTCTAACCATATTTATCCCATTTCCACTCTACTCTCTCCTTTAACCCATCAAAATATTAGGCATTATAGGAATATATTTGGATTTCATAAAACCCATTCAGAACCAACCTTAGTTACACCCCTAGTTGCTGGTTCCACCGCAGCATTCCCACTTAGCCATAAAATTTTTTTATCACGTCTACGGATACGCTTCATATTTTTCCAGACTTCATGCACCACTTTCCTTCAAAATATACGGTGTAATCTTAAATCTCCATATCCACTGCAAATTTCACCTGCCACGTTACCCATATACATGCCTTATTTTTCTCGCGCCGTCGAGGAATGACTGCGAGCAAGCATGTACCTTCGTATCAAACACCATCTATGTTGTTATATTCTTATATAACGAGAGTATATTATAGAAATTTGTTTGGCTGGACCTCGGTGCTACTCATAGCTCTATTTGTTATTCGAAGGAGCGAATAGTACCTAAGGCAAATTCTCATCTATGGGTTAATATTTTGCTCCGACTGCCTGACGAGTATAACAAGATGCCTATCAAATTTTACTAATTTTCTAATAAAATATTCAAAAAAACAAGGAGTAAAAAAAGAAAAAAATAGAAGAGAGAAAGAGGAGGAAACCAGGGGACATCTCTATCTAGTGGTGGTGGCAGACAGAACAAAAGTAGGATAGGGATTGGTTGGCATTAGGACATGGAAATTTCAGGCTATTTGGACCATATTACAACAACACAGATAGACTTTTGAATAAAACTTTGCATTTTAAGTCTTTTCCATCAATTTTTCTTTCGAGAAAATATATATTTAATCCTCAATATTTGTTTATTTTTTATTTCAAACTTCTATTTATTCACTAAACTCCGATGAATTTGATATGCACCAAGTTTTGATTGGTTAACAATCAATAATATAACAAAATTTCAAAATATAATAGAAAGTAGAAAAAAAAATTATAAAAGAAAAATGGCTGCAAGAAATTATAATGTTAACATTATTGTGGAAAAGTTAAAAACTATTATTGTAAAAAAGTTTTAATGATACTAATATGCCACTTGCGTGAATGAATGATATATAATTATTAATAAAATTTTAATTTATTATAAAAATATAAATTATAATTTTTAAAAAATTAGATATTATTATTAATACTTATATATTATATCATTCATTCCTTTACGTGATATGTTAATATTATTAAATTTTTTTATCAATATAATTATAATATATTATGAATAGTAATAAGTTTTAAAAGGTGTGTTACTTATTACGCAATAATGTCCTGTCATGGAGTTATAGTACCTCCTGCAAATTCTCACATGAGGTCATATGAAACTTATTAAACTTATCGTGTGTTTTTAAACGACATATTAATATATTAAGGAATTTAAAAAAAAAATTCATCATTTCATTAGTGAGTTCCTTTGTAAAAAATTTTTAATATTTTTTTATTCTAATGAAATAATTTAACCATCAAAACTTTAAAAAATAAAAGGAAAAATAAAACCAATTTTTCGAGGTTCCTCAGCAGGGTAATGTTTGTTGGTCAAGGACTTACTCCAAGGAGTGCTGGAGAGTGCAATAAGATGCACCGTTGCACGTGGTTTAATAGACATATTATATCAAATGCAAAAATTTTGTATATAATTAAAATGCCTTCCCTTTGGTCACAAAAAAGTAGGACAAAAGCTGACACCCTTTTATGACATTAAAATTGAATGATTAGACTACTTGGACCCACTACCACAACAATACATATATATGACTATCTCGAAAGAGACGGTGCTTACGTATTCACGCAGCAACCTTTTTTTTTTTTTTTTTTTTTGAGTTGTTTACTTCTAAAATCCTATTGACATATGTTCAAATGAAACAATTCGGTTCAGTAGCTAATAGCTTCAACATAACATAACCATCTATTCTTGTGGAAAAATTGTAGGGGAAATACTCGTAAGTTGTATTTGGATATCACTTCCACAAATACAATCAATTGTAATATATATGATTCGAACACTTTCATTATATTAAAGAAGGAAAGCTAATCATAATATTATAAGAATATGTTTTGGCTACTGCTACACGTTACTTGTCACACTGTATCAAATGCTATTCTTCCTGCCTTAATCGGCATTATGACATTGAATTGGACCCACTGCCACAAATAGCACAACACAAACGACTTTGTAGAAGACCTTGCATCTTTTAAGTCTTCTACCACCATCTTCGTGCCTGTGGAGCGGAGAATCTATCAACTGCTGCTGACTATATAAGATGGCTTCCTTTAATTGTGCTCACAATATTCATCTAGTCAAGTCACTACAATTTATTAATATTGATAGGCAGAAATAATAATAATAATAATAAAAAAAAAAGCAAAAAAGCAATCTATTGTAAGCAAACACGCTTCAATGCAAAAACTTCAGCATTTCAACCAAGGAAAACAACGAAAACGTTATTTTGCATTAATCATATCAGGAATTATTTTAAAAGTGAAGAACGAATTTGGAGCTTTTATGGCCCTAATAATCAAGAAAAAAAGATTAATTGATACTAATATATTATATGTTTGGATAGAGCGGTAGTTAAATAATAATAATATTTAGGATAGAATACAAACACACCTCCTTATATTAACTTCATATATACTTAACCATCTTTATTTTTGAAATGGTGTGCTTGGAACTATATATATTTACTTTATGTAAACTTAACCTCCTTATCTTTAAATCTATACACTTAAACCTATCTACGATTACTTCGTGTGCACTTAACTCTCTTATCTTTGAATTCTCTAAATTTTTAAAAGATGTGCATTTGGACCCCTAAAACTCATTAAAAAGCACATCTCTAAACACTTGGGAGTCTAAATACTACATTTCAAATATTAAGGGGCTAGCACATGAAACAAATATAAGGGGTGGATTTGTAATTTAATTTTTCTTTTTTATTTTAGAAAGGAGAGATCACAACTAAAATAAAATAAAATGTTTTGATAAATAAATAAATAAATGGGCAAATTAGGTAGACCTACCCTATGAACTTTTGTAATTAAGCGGATACCCTCCATTTTCAAAATAGAGTACTTATACCCCTAAAATGGATGGGCGACCCATATTACTTAAATAATAAAATATCTATTTTTTATTAAATATCCATATTAGGTATACTTTATGAAATAAGAGTCAAATTGGTCTCCTCAAAGATATAAAATTTCTTTTATTAATTTTTATTTTTCTTGTAATTCCTAATTAATTTTCTTGAAGAACCCATATAATTCCTAATATTTCCTAATTGTACTTGATTTGTAATTAGCATCATTGATTGTAAAAACCAGGATTGCTGCGAGTTCCTAAGGAATAGTAAGAATAGGAAGACAATTTTAAAATTTATGAATTTCGTAGAGTCAAGTTTATTCTCCTAAAATTTCATAAATTTTTTAATTTTCTTTTTATTTGTTTTTATAATTTATATCAAGATTCATAATTTTTCCTTATACTTTAATCACTATGCATGATTACTACATTTATTTAAACTCCCTTATAACTATTCCCACTGTAAGTTGGAAAGAAATATATTTTATCTTTTGTTACTTTTATACTGTTCCTTTCTTTCGTAATGTACACCAAAAGTATCAACTTCACTTTTCCTCTTTGCATAGAATAACCATTATCTATATTATTTATGATTAAATTTTTTAAATTATGTTTTTAATATTTACCATTCTTTTTCCACCACTAATAAAATAAAGGCTATTACATTAAATTCATTACTTTAAGTACTCTTCCTCTCTATTGACTTACTATCCCCCTTTTCTCTCCCTTTCTTTATCTACTATTGGCTTCCATTTAGACAATGAAAACAATATTGTTCTTTTCAATATTTCTTTTCTCAAGGTTTGCTAATGGTAGTTTTGATTTTTTTTTTTTTTAAATCTTGTATCCTTTATTTGACAAATGAGAATAGTTGTTGATAAAAATACATTAATCCTAAGTATATCAAATTTGTTAATTTATTATACCAAAGATATTGGATTTTATTTACTTTTATGCACCTCCTAATTGTCTTTTCTGCTAGTTTAAGTAATATGAGTCTAATATCCATTTTAAGGGTGTAAGTAATCTATTTTGAAAATGAGGGGTGTTAATGCAATTATAAAAGTTCATAGAGGAGATAGGTGCAATTTACCTTAAATAAATATAAAAGAGCACAATTCATATTTTTCAATCATACTCAAAATAGTATGGTTTTGTGATATGATATTACTTAATGGAAGAATGATCCTCCTTCTTAATCATTATGAAAACTATTGTTTACAAAAATATTTAAATCAAAAAGCGAGCAAAATAGAACCACCAAAATTATGAGATTATAACCATATACAAATGAGAGAAGTTTTTTTAATTTTTTGTAAGAGTATTTTACTTAAATTCTTTGGATTTTAATTCTTTTTTAATTGAGTAATATTTATTAAAATATTTATTTATTTGTTTACTCATCAACTTTTTTATTTTCTTTATGATTTTTCCTTTCTAAAATTTTAAAAAATGTTAAATTACAGATTCATCCCCTTATGCTTACTTCACATGTATTTAGCCTCTTAGTCTTTAAAAGCATACATTTAAACCCTGAAATCTTTCTAAAATGTGCATTTTTCTAACTACACCTCTTTTAAAGATCTAAGGCTCTAAGGCGTACAATTTGAAAAATAAAGGGGATAAGTATCACGCCTCGAAAAGGTGAAGTTGTAACAGTCTTGCCATATGAACCATCTTAAGATAGATACTGTCTTCACAGCTACCATCTTAAACCTAGTTCATATAAGGCGTACTCGACTCTACTCCTTTGAAGTATCCAATTCGATATCTGTTTGATATAAACTTGTAGAGTAATCTTGTAAAATAATTTGTAATAATAAACTTATCATTTAACCTTATAAAAATAATAATAATAAATCCCACAGATACCTGTTATTTCATATATAGACCAAAATATTAAAAACTACTAAGCCTTTTGAGGAGTCTTGTGTAGTTTTTTTTTTAAAGATAAAAAGTAAATACTAAGGGCAATAACCGACCATTTCTTATTGTATCTCGCTCCCCGTCTCGACTTACTAGGGTTCTGGTGTTAGGTAAGTACTTATAAGCCATCTAGAACTTGTAAAACAAACTATAGGAGAATGAGCGATAACTTGCTCAGTAAGTGAGGGTGGAGACAGAAGTATGCATTCAGTACATCATAACCGAGTTTTCAATCAAGTTAGTTAGATACAATGTATGTATAAACAAACGCCATCGTATGACGTTATCTGGTCCATCTGCTCTAATCCAAGTTAAGGAGATTGACGTCACACACTCATGGATTAAAAGCAAACCGAAGCTTGTGCAATGGAGAACACCCTCCTCCCATAACCACCATCGAACTACAACCCTCAACTATCACGCCCCGAAATGGCAGAGTCGTAACAGCCTCGCCGTGTAAACCACCCTAAGACATAAGTTGGCCTCACAACCGTTATCTTAGACTTGATCTACACAAGGCGTCCACAACTAACTCGCTTTAAAGTAGACAGTTTGTAATTTAAATAAATCATTTACCTATAAAAGTGAGGAATTATATATATATGTTATCATTCAGTTATTGCAGTTAAAGTTTACAACATTTCTCTATAATATATTCCCTAGTTATTACATCATTTGGAAATGAAAAATAATTCTAAAATAAAAACTTAGACCTTAAAATATGTATTTATTTTTCAATGTTTTTCCTCACTCCCCAAGATCCAGCAGTTGCTAGCTTCAGAGTAATTGGTTACCGCTTCTTAGCCAGTACCTGCACGACGTTTATAGGGATGTGAGCAATCATAGCTCAGTAAGTTAGGACGGAGGACTTAAAACTATACCATAAAACACAATAAGGTTTTCAATCACTTATTAGGAACAATGCATGTGCAAGCAAATGCCATCACACGACGTTATCCGGCCCGTCATGAGATTAGAGAAATTGCACCCGCTCTAATCCGGGTTGAGGAGTTGCCGTTAATGCAACAGCTCACGACCAAACCCAAGCTTGTGTAATGGAGACCTTGCTCCTCCCGCGACTACCTTCGAACCACTGCCTTCACCCTCGCCGCAACCTCCTCTCCTATCACTTAGTTCGACTGAGGATGAAAAAGGGACCATTTTGCAATCCTGCACTATCCCTTCCGAAGGGGTCGGTATTTGGCCGGAGAGTCCTAAGTTCCCCTAACGGGTTGCCATGCATGTTCGATTATGATTACTGGTCGTATATTTGATTAAGTCCAGTTTAGGGTGATCAATCATTACATACAATTCATATAATATGTGCCAGAGCAACAAACAGAATCATAGCATCACCCATAATCAAGCATATGCACACATTCAACTATTTAACAAGCACAACCAAGCATAATCTTAAGCCTCCAAAATACAGTATCGTATTAATCCCAACTTACCTCGACTCCTTGCTCACTCACTCGAGGTCCGATTTGCTCAGGCCATCGCCAATCATTCCTATAACACGAACGTGGTTTCAACTTTTCATATAAATATTATAGGTTCGTTTTATCCTACAACGCTTATTGTTAGGTTTTGTTTAAGGTTTAATATGCCTAATTATCTAGGTATTAAGTCTTTTACAATTATTTTAGGTTTGGGGTTAGGTTCAGGTTCGGTTTTCGCATCGATTTCTAAATCAGGTTTTTAGTTCGATTTTTAAGTAATGTTTTAGATTTCAACCCTAAAAATCCGTTTCAACCTATAATGTGAAATTAATCACATTACTTCCCGATACCATCATTACCTCTAATTAGTATTTTATTCCATCCGATACACTTAAATCCTTATTTGTGTACCGAATTTACTCCTAATGTGAGAAATTTTTACATTTTCATATAATTACATAAATTCAAGTTTCCCATCAGATTTATTGTATGTTTTTATTATTATCACAATATCAATTTTTATTATAATATTTCCTATTTATTATATTTCCAATAATTACCTATTATGTATTATTACCTTTTATGTATATATTACACTTCTAATATTTCTATCACTCTAATTATTATCTCTAAACATCAATTATCATTTCAAAATGTATAAATTCATCCTAAATCAGATTTTACTCCTAATTATCCTAATTTACAAAATTATCTTAAAATGTACTATTTTTCCATATTACTTATTTACTACATAATTAACCTAATAATTACATCTAACACCCTAATTGCTACAAGTATCATACTCCATCAGATTTTAACATCCTAAAACATCTACTTATTCATTAAGTCAGTAATTAATATCCTAATCACCTAATTAACTCCAAATTGCCCATTTTATGCCTCATTTTAGGGCCTAAAAATTATCTAAAAATTTCAAAAATTAATTTTTGAAAACGGGCTCCATAGCACTATTCTATATCATCTAAGTAATCTACACAAAAATTTTGGGCTTGAAACTACACTCCTAAGGTCATTTATTTCTAAACCAAAATGTGCTTAGTTTTGCCCGATTTCTTAGGGACCATATATTACGGGACATAATTTCATCAAAATAATATTTTTCCTACAAACTAAATACAAAAATATCTCAGAATAACAAAATTCATAATTTTCTAATCATATTTACTATTTTTACAAATTTACACAAGAATCAGGCTGGAAATCGGACTCACCGATTTGGGTGGCTCCGACCACCGCGGGCCGCCGTGGCCTTATCGGCCGGCCTGGGCGCTACCACCACCATGTGGTGGTGGTGGCTGTCCACTCGTAGCTGCTCGTTTGATGTGGGTTCCCTTTGGAAGTCCTAATTGCATAGTTTTTTCTAAACCAAATTTTTCTCTCTATTTTTCTCACTTTCCAAACTGCCCAAATGAGCTCTGTGATTTTTCCTGCTATTTATAGGGCTTTGTGGGATTTATTGTGCATTAAATGGGATAAGACAATTGCCTTATCCCTTAATTTTTGGCTTTTGTGTTGTCTTAATTTAATTAACCAAATTTTTTCTTATTTTTCCCAGTTGCCACGACCCAATTCTGGATGATTCATGGTTTTTCCTAATTTTTTCTTAATTAATTATGAATTTTCTTTAAGCATTTAGTATTATTTTAGCACATTTCGCGTATTTTAAGAAATTACGCGTATTTACACTTACATGTAAATTCATATATAGTACAAATAAATATTCTTAAATATTATTTAGGTCATTCTATTATTTTTAGTATACATATAATCTATCTCTAGTAATTTATTAGTTGTTAGATTACACTTTTTGTCTTTTCAGTAATTAGCAATTATTATGCTTAAAATTTAAAAATTTTATAGTCTCCTATTTTATTACTTATTTTCTTAAATTCATGTTTACGGAGTCATTTTTACTAATATTTCTCTCAATGGTTTATAATTCAGGCTCGATCGGATCTTTCAGTCGATCGAAACCTTGAGTGATAGGTTGTGGGGCTTACATTATACCCCTCTTTAAAATAGTTTCATCCTCGAAACTACTGTATACCTATGTATTGCTTACTTGCTAGGATTGATAGTTTATATATTATTACTATTCTAAAAATCGAAAAACCTATAAGTAATACTTTGTCTTCACTACATTTAGCTCTATTTTAATTTCTACGTCTAAAGCTTCATTAGGTCGTATCTTTACCTACTCCGTATCTCAACTTTTAAACTTCTGAACCTGATTATCCAGTATTTTTAGGGGTTACTTCATATCCTTGAAACCCACTTTTCATTTTACCGAACTATCTTCAAGTGAAGTTTCTGTGTAGTCTACTAATTAAGTTCCTTAATTGCTTTCTAATTAACATTCCATTCCTTCTCTACTTAGACCTTTGCTCGATCTCTTAATCCTCCTTTCTTTACATTCCTTATCTTAGTATCGATCAGGGCTTATTTCATCATTATAGTCTCCTAGTCATATCGTATTATTTTATAACTTAGCTTTACAATCTTGCAAATTTTCTTATTGGTTTATTTTCCTTTTATTCTTTCTTTGATTGTTTCTTAAGTTTTATTTATGATTCTAAATTCACTGTATATCATCACCTTTTCCTTTCATCCAAAATCTTCTACTCAAATGATTCTATCACTGTCATAGCTTCTCATTTGTTCTTCATACAGCTTAGCATAGGATCAACAGAAGCAAATTTGGCAAATCTTGACTTTTCTCCATCTCGGATTCAAATGAGATGGTTAACGACTCAATTTGACTTAACTTGACTCGACTCGAGGAGAATGAATATAACTTTTGACTGACAGACTCAGCAAAAGAAACAGTATTGAGATTATTACTGGACAAGACACGACACGACAGGATATACTGAACATGACATGGGACTCAACAACAACAATTGGACAATTCAGATTTGCCATGTTCCTGTTGGATTACCTATTGCAATTGCTAATATGAAGTACATTATAGCTTTATATCTTTTTCGTATACTGGATTATTTCAATGGATTTTTCCTCTAATCATCAATTTAACATTTTAAATATCCATCGAAATACCTTCTCCAAATATGACGAGTTTGATGAAAACGTATTCTCTCCTTTGACAATCACCTATCTTCCATTTCAATATACTACTTATGATCACCCAACTTCAATAATGCTATCCACAGATACTTTGTATATCAAAATACTATTGTCGGGTACCGCCACAAACGTTTTGTAAACCCCAAAGTTCAGACAAGTAACCGTAGGATTGAACTTAGAACCCAAGGTTTAGGGCGATCGGCTAAAGGATCCGATCACACCTAAATTATAAACTATTGAGAGAAATATTAGTAAAAATGACCCCGTAAACTTAAATTTAAGAAAATAAATAGTAAAATAGGAGACTATAAAATTTTCAAATTTTAAGCATAATAACTGCTAATTACCGAAAAGGCAAAAAGTGTAATATAATAACTAATAAATTAGTAGAGATAGATTATATGTATACTAAAAATTTTAGAATGACCAAAATAATATTTAGGAATGTTCACGTGTACCCTACATATATTTACGTGTAGATAAAAATACGCGTAATTACTAAAATTGGCCGAAAACTAAGTAAATAATTAAAGAAAAATACATAATAATTATAAAAAAATCAGAAAAAATCAGAAGAGGATAAGCTGATGCAAGATCAGGTCGTGACAGAAAAAGAAAAAAAATAACCAATAGAAATTTGACAAACAAAAAGCCTAAAATCAAGGAAATGGGGCAAAATCCCATCAAATTAATGCATAATAATTACAAAATTCGTCTATAAATAGCAAGAAAAATTCAGAAGCTCATTTGGACAGATACAAATCAGAGAAAATTAGGGAGAGTCAAAAATTCGAGAGAAAATCTAGAAAATAAAAAAAAAATAAGAAAAACTGTGCAGTTAGGGGTTTTAAAGGGAACCCCCACCAGACGAGCAACTGGAAGTGGACGGCCACTACCACCACACGGTGGTGGCAGCGCCCAGGCCGGCCGACAACCCCATGGTGGCCCGCGGTGGCCGGAGCCACCTGAACCGGTGAGTCCAAATTCCAGCCCGATTCTTGTATAATTTTGTAAAATTAGTTATTTTGCCCAGAAAATTATGAAACTTGTTATTCTGAGGTTTTATTGTATGTAGATTTAGAGAAAAATGTTGATTTAGTTTAATTATGTCTGGAAATATAGGGTCCCTAACAAATTGTTCAAAACCGAGCATGATTAAACCGGAAATTAAATAGGCTTAGGGATGTAGTTTGGGGCTCAAAATTTTTCTGTAGGATGCTCATGTAACATAGAACAGTGCTATGAAGCCATTTTTTTAAAATTAATTTTCGAAATTTTTAAGTTAATTTTTAGCCCTAAAATGATGGAAAAATTGGGTAATTTGGAGTTAATTAGGTGATTAGGATATTAATTACTGATTTGGATCTTAATTATATGTTTAAGGAAGTTAATCTCTGCAGTGGAACCCTAATCCTAGCATTTAGGTACTAAGTATAGTTAATTAAGGAAATTAGGTAAGTAATATAAGAAATTAGTAATATGTGAAATTGTAAATTAATAAATATGGAAAAATTACGGTTATTTAGATAATATTAGAGTAAAAATCAGAATAATATTAAATCTGAATTAAGATTGAATTTTAGGTAATTATATAAAAAAGTAAGATTTTCTCACATCGGGAATAAATCCGATACCCTAATTAGGACTAGCGTGTACCAAATAGCTTAGAATACTAAATTAAGACCCAATAGGATATTTGGAAACTCGAGCTTAATGTAATTAATTTCACATTAGGATTCGAGCATGTTTAGGATTTAAAAATCGAACCAAAACCTAATTTGGAAATTGATGCGGAAACCGAGACCGAACCCAAACCTAAACCTAGACCTAGAATAATTATAAAAGACTTAATACCTAGATAATTAGGCATATTAAATCGTAAACAAAACCTAACAATAAGCATTATAGGATAAAACGAACCTATAACAATTTTATGAAAAGCTGAAACCACGTTCGTGTTATAGGGATAACCGGCGATGGCCTAAGCAAATCGGACCTCGAGTGAGCGAGCGAGGAGTCGAGGTAAGTTAGGATTAATACGTTGCTGTATTTTTTTGGAGGCTTAAGATTATGCTTGGTTGTGCTTGTTAGATAGTTGAATGTATGCATGTGCTTGATTATGGGTGATGCCATGATTTTGTTTGTTGCTCCGGTACATACTGTATGAATTGTATGTATTGATTGGTCACCCTAAATTGGACTTAATCAAATATACGACCAGTAATCATAATCGAACATACATGGCAACCCGTTAGGGGATTTAGGACTCTCCGGCCAAATACCGACCCCTTCGGAAGGGATAGCGCAGGATTGCAAAATGGTCCCTTCTTCATCCTCAGTCGAACTAAGTGACAGGAGAGGAGGTCGTGGCGGGGATGAAGACAGTGGTTCGAAGGTAGTCGCGGGAGGAGCAAGGTCTCCATTACACAAGCCTGGGTTTGGTCGTAAGCTGTTGCATTAACGGTAACTTCTCAACCCGGATTAGAGCGGGCGCAATTTCTCTAATCTCACGACGGGCCGGACAACGTCATGCGATGGCATTTGCTTGCACATGCATTGCAACTAATAAATGATTGAAAACCTTGTTGTGTGTATGGTATAGTTTTAAGTCCTCCGTCCCTACTTACTGAGCTGTGGTTGCTCACATCCCTATAGACGTCGTGCAGGTGCTGGCTAAGAAGCGGCAACAACTACTCTGAAGCTAGCAACTGCTAGATCCTGGGGAGTGAGGAAAAACATTGAAGAATCAACACATGTTTTACTTTTCATTTCTAATTAATGTAATAACTGAATTATAGTGATTATATATATATTTCCTCACTTTTTTAGGTAAATAATTTGTTTAAATTACAAATTGTCTACTTCAAAGCGGGTTAGTCGTGGACGCCTTGTGTAGATCAGGTCTAAGATAGCGGTTGTAAGGCCAACTTCTATCTTAGGGTGGTTTACATGGCGGGGCTGTTACGACTCTGCCGCTTCGGAGCGTGACACGTTTCCATATATAGTTAGCATGCACTTCTTTCTCCCAATTCTATAAACGCAATTACTACATTGATCTTATCTTGATGCCATTCCAATCTAATATTATTTTAGAATTTGACAGTCACTCCTCTAACTCTTAAGGCCTCATTTACAATATCCAATATAGAATTTCAATCATAGGTTTAATTCTTGATTGACTTAATTATACAATTCAAATATCCACTTAATAATCTTCAGAGATACATTTGAACCCCTATATGTTACTAGTAGATTCAATACTTATTGATATTTCCTTCAATCTCTTCTTTATAGATATCAACAAACTTCTCATAACAAACTTCTCATAATCTACCATCAGTAACTTTCCTTTTAACTTTCATTTCCATCATATCCTACGATTCTATGGATGAATATCTTTTTTCCAATATAAATTCTAAACTGATAGGTAACGATAATCTCAATCATCTTAAATCCTTTCCTATTTACTAATTTCTAACTTGGAGGGAATGAATACCTCAATATCATCATTGCACTTACATTTCATCCATTTGTATATCCTACTGTTAGGGTACTCATCAACCAATCCTTTTTTATTCATACCTATCATCATTCAACTAAAATTAAGGAAGAGTCTTTCAATAAAATCACTACTTATTTTCTAATCCCTTTAAGCTCGGATCCTTAAATTCTTTCCATGATTAACATTTCTTATCATAACTAGTTTACTAATAGATAACTATCTCATAAAATTTACTTTTTAGAGAGTTATATCCTTCCAGATTGATCCTTAAAATGACTAAGTAACTGTTAATCAAAAGTCCTAATCATCTCCAACTTGTTACTTTAATTCTATCTCGACTGTCACTTGTAACTCATCCTACTAATATTTTAGGGTGCTTGGATACTTATTCAGTTACAGTTTACGTAGCAGTTTTATTCCATTTCTTATGTATCATTTAATAACTATCTATCTCATACAACCAATTATAAGTACCAAATTTTTTTTTTTTTCACTTGCCTCAGCATTACATAAAAATCTCGTGATCTATTTCATATTCATTTGACTTCACTTGTACTTAATTATCACTCCAAATTATAATTCTTCAATTCATAATTCGCTAAAGGTTTAAGAATTCCTAATCTGATTATAGCCTTGTAGCACTATTCCTTCTACTATTCATACACATATAAAGAACTTCCAAGATTGACCACCAAAATACATTTGATCTTTGTTACACTCCTAGCTACAAATATGTCAATCATTATTGCATTTATACATGTCCAAAAGAATACACTTCGTCGAGAAACATAATTACATCCATTAAGAGATCATTATGATATTCACATATATAAATAATTAATGCAGGATCAATTCCAATTCTTAAGAAAACATGATCAACTATCATACCATATCCATAATTCAAATTACCTATAACAGCTATTTGTTCAAAAGAATTCCACTACATTTATCTTCCCATTCATTGAGTATCATTTTCCATTTGGTGATTCAAGACGTCGTACTTCAATAAGAAAATCAGAAGTAGTAATCATTCCATATATCTTATTATTAGTAAACTCCTCAATACTATTATCAATTGTCATCTCATATACTATATTCTCATACTGCATATAATTTTAATCTACTCCAACTGATTCAAGAAAATGTAATAGCCATTCCATAAATCTTTTGGGGTTAATCGTCCAAGGATATATAATGTACTAGTCACACTAGTAGACTAGGGTATTTCTCTTCTATCGTTACTACATATATCGTTACTACACATATCTTACTAGCATCACCTGAGTTACAATATTTCACTTCCAAATCGTCCTTATTCCACAAGTCATATCACATGATGCCTATTATGCTAAAACACAGACTGATCATCGTTATTGTCCATAAATCTCATCACTTTTCGTCAATTACAACATAACTCCATTAACAATTCCACAATAATGCCATCTATAATATTAACATATTCCAACTAACCAATTATAATATTGTTCTCTACATCTCAATTCTGGATTAAATCAGAAATTCTCCTTCATTCCACTTGAATCATCTCAACTAACCACCAATTTCTCCATGTGATCCCATCACTAGAGTTGAATATGATTAATGCCTATCTCACTTTATCGTTATAATCGTTACTTATCCTATAGTTTGTAATATGATACTTTAATATCCCTTTTATTTCTACCCACTCTCAATATACTCCTAAAATGTCTAATTCTTTTAATTATTTATTTCAAAGCGAGTTCAGTAAAACTACGCTCTGATACCAATTTAGAATTGTCACGCCTCGAAGCGGCAGAGTCGTAACAGCCCCGCCGTGTAAACCACCCTAAGACATAAGTTGGCCTCACAATCACTATTTTAGACCTAATCTACACAAGGCGTCCACAACTAACCCGCTTTGAAGTAGACAGTTTGTAATTTAAATAAATCATTTACCTATAAAAGTGAGGAATTATATATATATGTTATTATTCAGTTATTGCAGTTAAAGTTTACAACATTTCTCTATAGTATATTCCCTAGTGATTACATCATTTGGAAATGAAAAATAATTCTAAAATAAAAACTTAGACCTTAAAATATGTGTTTATTCTTCAATGTTTTTCCTCACTCCCCAGGATCCAGTAGTTGCTAGCTTCAGAGTAATTGGTTGCCACTTCTTAGCCAGCACCTGCACGACGTCTATAGGGATGTGAGCAACCACAGCTCAGTAAGTTAGGACGGAGGACTTAAAACTATACCATAAACACAACAAGGTTTTCAATCACTTATTAGGTGCAATGCATGTGTAAGCAAATGCCATCGCACGACGTTATTCGGCCCGTCGTGAGATTAGAGAAATTGCGTCCGCTCTAATCCGGGTTGAGGAGTTGTCGTTAATGCAACAGCTTACGGCCAAACCTAGGCTTGTGTAATGGAGACCTTACTCCTCCCGCAACTACCTTCGAACCACTGCCTTCACCCTCGCCGCGACCTCCTCTCCTGTCACTTAGTTCGATTGAGGATGAAGAAGGGACCATTTTGCAATCTTGCACTATCCCTTCCGAAGGGGTCGGTATTTGGCTGGAGAGTCCTAAGTTCCCCTAACGGGTTGCCATGCATGTTCGATTATGATTACTGGTCGTATATTTGATTAAGTCCAGTTTAGGGTGATCAATCATTACTACAATTCATACAATATGTACCAGAGCAACAAACAGAATCATAGCATCACCCATAATCAAGCACATGCACACATTCAACTATCTAACAAGCACAACCAAGCATAATCTTAAGCCTCCAAAATACAGCATCGTATTAATCCCAACTTACCTCGACTCCTCGCTCACTCACTCGAGGTCCGATTTGCTCAGGCTATCGCCGATCATCCCTATAACACGAACGTGGTTTCAGCTTTTCATATAAATATTATAGGTTCATTTTATCCTACAACGCTTATTGTTAGGTTTTGTTTAAGGTTTAATATGCCTAATTATCTAGGTATTAAGTCTTTTACAATTATTTTAGGTTTGGGGTTAGGTTCAAGTTCGGTTTTCGTATCGATTTCTAAATCAGGTTTTTAGTTCGATTTTTAAGTAATGTTTTAGATTTCAATCCTAAAAATTCGTTTCAACCTATAATGTGAAATTAATCACATTACTTCCCGATACCATCATTACCTCTAATTAGTATTTTATTCCATCCGATACACTTAAATCCTTATTTGTGTACCGAATTTACTCCTAATGTGAGAAATTTTTACATTTTCATATAATTACATAAATTCAAGTTTCCCATCAGATTTGTTGTATGTTTTTATTATTATCACAATATCAATTTTTATTATAATATTTCCTATTTATTATATTTCCAATAATTACCTATTATGTATTATTACCTTTTATGTATATGTTACACTTCTAATATTTCTATCACTCTAATTATCATCTCTAAACATCAATTATCATTTCAAAATGTATAAATTCATCCTAAATCAGATTTTACTCCTAATTATCCTAATTTACAAAATTATCTTAAAATGTACTATTTTTCCATATTACTTATTTACTACATAATTAACCTAATAATTACATCTAACACTCTAATTACTACAAGTATCATACTCCATCAGATTTTAACATCCTAAAACATCTACTTATTCATTAAGTCAGTAATTAATATCCTAATCACCTAATTAACTCCAAATTACCCATTTTATGCCTCACTTTAGGGCCTAAAAATTATCTAAAAATTTCAAAAATTAATTTTTGAAAACGGGCTCCATAGCACTGTTCTATATCATCTAAGTAATCTACACAAAAATTTTGGGCTTGAAACTACACTCTTAAGGTCATTTATTTCTAAACCGAAATGTGCTTAGTTTTGCACGATTTTTTAGGGATCATATATTACGGGATATAATTTCATCAAAATAATATTTTTCCTACAAACTAAATACAAAAATATCTCAGAATAACAAAATTCATAATTTTCTAATCATATTTACTATTTTTACAAAATTATACAAGAATCAGGCTGGTAATCGGACTCACCGATTTGGGTGGCTCCGACCACCACGGGCCGCCGTGGCCTTGTCGGCCGGCCTGGGCGCTGCCACCACCATATGGTGGTGGTGGCTGTCCACTCCTAGCTGCTCGTTTGATGTGGGTTCCCTTTGGAAGCCCTAATTGCATAGTTTTTTCTAAACCAAATTTTTCTCTCAATTTTTGTCTCTCTCTATTTTCCTCACTTTCCAAACTGCCCAAATGAGCTCTATGATTTTTCCTGCTATTTATAGGGCTTTGTGGGATTTATTGTGCATTAAATGGGATAAGACAATTGCCTTATCCCTTAATTTTTGGCTTTTGTGTTATCTTAATTTAATTGGCCAAATTTTTTCTTATTTTTCCCAGTTGCCACGACCCAATTCTGGATGATTCATGGTTTTTCCTGATTTTTCTTGATTTTTCCTTAATTAATTATGAATTTTCTTTAAGCATTTAGTATTATTTTAGCACATTTCGCGTATTTTAAGAAATTACGCGTATTTACACTTACATGTAAATTCATATATAGTACAAATAAATATTTTTAAATATTATTTAGGTCATTCTATTATTTTTAGTATACATATAATCTATCTCTAGTAATTTATTAGTTGTTAGATTACACTTTTTACCTTTTTAGTAATTAGCAATTATTATGCTTAAAATTTGAAAATTTTATAGTCTCCTATTTTATTACTTATTTTCTTAAATTCACGTTTACGGGGTCATTTTTACTAATATTTCTCTCAATGGTTTATAATTCAGGCTCAATCGGATCTTTCAACCGATCGAAACCTTGAGTGATTGGTTGTGGGGCTTACACCAACCTTATCACAACCTCTTCTCCTATCACTTAGTTTGGATAAAGGTAGGGAAAAGACTATTTCAGCTATCCTTATCAAAGGGAATCCGTGTTTGGCCTGGGAATCCTAATCGTTACCCCTAGTGGGTTGCGATGCATATCAAATTAAATATTAAGCTAAGTTTGAGTTAGTTCATTTTTTTTAGAGTGATCAACCAAGTTCAAACAATTCAATAATAATATTCATAGAACAATCATATCATGAAGGTCAACTCTCATCATAGCAAATCGAAACCCACATATAAACAACTAACTACATTCACAAGCTAATACATACCAAAAGTCTCTAAGTATTCGGAAAACTCGTATCGTCAACGGTCTAATCATTAGGAGTCCCTATATATACAAAACCTAAATTCAATTTTCGTAATGGTTATGAAATCATTAGGGTCTTATCTAAAGCAGCTATATATATATATATATATATATATAAAGTATATTATTATTTTTATTTTATAAAATAATATAGTTTTATTATATCGATCGAATTAAGTTATTAAGTATTAATAATATATGCAAATTATACTATTACGTATAATATATCATTTCGATTGTATCAAAACATACCTTTAATTGTTTAAATCACGTTTCGATTACGGTGGAGTTATAATAGTACATAAATCAATAATATTGTAAAGATATAGGTTATATTACTTAGGTTTATTCAATTTTAGTAAAAATAATGTCATTGAACTCGTATAAACTTAACGATACGTATTACAAGTCTTAATTTCTAAAAAAACTTTTAACTAGTAATTCAAGTTTTTAACACAGCTATGATTATCTAATCAAATATTATCATACTATACGTAATTTATTTTATTAAACCATATTTTACCTAATTTATCAATTTAACCCATAATATAAGTATTATCTAATCCTAATACCTCTATAACGTATTTTGGTTATTAAAATATCATTAAATATATTAAAAATATAATTTTTATCCAATCTGACCAGTACACAAATAGATAGTTTTTATTCACCTATTATTACTAGAATTGGGTATTGGTTAGTTATTTAAGTTATTTTACTATGTAAATTCATAATAAATAGCTCAGGTTACCAAATAATTTTTCGAAAATTTCTATAGACTCCTAAAAATATGTAGAATTTAGCTAGTACATGGTTTCAAGTTTTTGATCTATCGCTTATATATACGTATTTACGATTTTACCCTTGAATTATCCTAAATTACCTAATTAATATCCTTTTTGCACCAAATTGATTTCAACCTATCCCAACATTATTATTATTTGCTAGAAATCAGTACATGTTCATTTCATCATTTAATTTCATAATTTTCTATTTATTTCACAATTTCAACCTATTTTCGAGCTATTTTTAGGCCGAAAAATACAATAAATATTAAAAATATTCAAATAAAAAATTGGGCTACATAGAAATTATCTCATAAGTATCTTACACAAAAATTTTGAGCTAAAAACTACATCATTTAGAATATTTATTTTAAATTTCAAATTTCGGATGGATAATACATTTGTTAAGAAAGTATATTAAATATTCCTAATTTTGTTAAAATAAATTTATAAAATGAAAGTACATCTAAAATAACCTAGAAATTAATTTTTTTATATTTTTCCTAATTAATTTAATAATTTTTCAAAAATAAAGAAAAACATAGCAGAAGCTCGGAACCTGAGTTCATCGGAGTTCCAACCACCGTTGGCCGAAGAGAGGTTGTCGGCTGGCCTAGTCGGTGGTGGCTCTGCTAGGTGGCGACGAGGCTCCACGTCAGGTCATCACAGGGTTGGGGAACTAGCTAAGCTTGATCCTTACTCTGTTTTTTCCTATTTTTTGTTAAAATTTCCTAATTTTTTTCTGAATTTTCCTTAGGTTTTCTTGGTTTCCAAAATGCTGATTCTGAGTCTTAGGATCCTATTTATGGTAGTTTAGGTTGGTTAAATTTTTTTCTTAATTATTAAGTGATTTATTTTAATATTTTTCTTGAAAAACGCGTAGTAAGAGGTGTCAATTTTTTATAAATTTTCTTTTGTTGTAGCTACTTATTCTTTTTAAGCTGCTCAACATTTATTCTAATCATATTTCTGGTCGTTTTTTATTTTTTATAATTTTTAGATAATATTTTAAGGCATTTTGGTATTTTATATTAGTATTTAATGATTTTTGTTAATATATGGGTATATATCTTATATATATCATACATGTAATGAGTAATTATATACGTGTAATCATGTTTCTAGCATATCTTTTATTTTTAAGATACTTTTTCCCTATTTAATTTTGCAATTCTATTGCTCATTATGCATAATTATATTATTTTAGGTTAATTTACGGATATATTTATTATATATACAAGGTATACTCATAAAAATACGTGTATACTTATATAGTATATTATGCTATATTATTTTCTTTTAGTGCCTAATTATCTTATTTCTAAGTCCTCTTCATATTCCGAACTTAATTTTGGAGGTTTCAAACAATTTTGGACTATATTAATTAATCATACTTCTAGAGGAAAAATTGGGATTTCGGGTAATTATTTTTAAAATCCAACTTCACTAAATTACTTCAACTAACTTTTTTATCTTAATCATAAATTTTGGATTCAATCAAATAACTTTTCCCGAAAGCCCTAAATTTAGATACGATTGCCCTAAACTCGACTTTAGGGTCTCATATGGAGCAAATTCTCCCTATCTTGATTATATTCTTGATATTTTATTATATTTTTTACCTCTACGTGTATGAGGATTCCTCAATTAAGGTTATCGTATTCCTAGTAAGCTTTTAGCCTATTCGATTTATTTTCTTAAATGTCCTAGATCAATTATTGATCTTAATCATACAAGAATAGGGTTTTGTCGTAATACTCAGATGTTCGTGTCTGGATTGCTGATTTATAAGATATTACAATAAATGCACATAAAATAAATATATGAGAGTCTAATGGCACAAATTCAAGATAGAGAAGCTAAGCATAGATGAAGTAAACATATGTAGGTTTAAGCACATGGTCTCAAAGATAAAGAGGCTAAGTTACATAGTAAACATAAGAGGGTGTATTTACGATTGACCCTAATATTTAGACATATACTAGTGACTACTAGTAGTCTTTTATGAAACTATCATTTATGTTTCTATATATTAGAATTTTATGGATACCTACACATTACAGATTTATTCACATAATGTATTAGTACTATTAAAACTTTTCTCGATAAATAGATTATCTCATTACAATTACATTTATCTCATTACAATTACATTGGGATGGGACAACAATGTAGTTTTAATTTTGGGAAAATTATAAAAAACCCCCATAAACTTTGACTTAGGTGCGAATTAAACTCTTGAACTTTTAAAGTGTAATTCTAGACCTCTTAAATTTTGATAAATTGGAAATATAAAGGACATCTTCTTTTTTAGCTAAAAAGAAAATCACATTATGGTCAAAGTTTAAGGAGTCTAAAAGTATATTTTGATAAATTTAAAGGGTTTTACGTACCAAAATCAAAGTTTAAAGGTCTTTGGGGGTTGGTTGTCAATTTAATAAAGTTTAGGGGATTAAAACTATACTTTGAAAGTTTATTAAGTCAATTCGTATCTAAATTAAAGTTTAGGGAAGTTATTTTCATTTCTCCCTTTAATTTTATTAGCCACCTTTTGAGGCACCATACGTGATGGAGATTCTCTTTGTACCATATTATTGGTAATTTCAACAAGATTTACAAAAGCATATATAATATGTAAAGATGCACCAAACCGGTTTGAGTCTTTTGCTCCTTTGAGTGGTTAAATAATGGTGCCATATAATTTCATAAATTTGAGTGTTTATAAAATATATTATGAAGAGAAATATTTCTTAGGCAAGTTCCCATCTAGAGTTATACTATATCAAATGAAAAACTCTATGACATTAATATTTTGCTTTTGATAGCTTAATGAGTATAACAAAATTCCTTTCTTTATGAAAAGAAAAGTAAGATAAGGATTGATTAGCATTAGGACATCAAATTATTAAGCTATTCAAACCTATTATCACAACAATACAAAAACATGACCTGATTAAGACTTCACATCTTTAATAACTTCTTTTTAAGCTGTTTACTTCTAGAATCCTATTTACATCTGAAAGTCCCACAACCAGACCCTCAAGGTTTCGATCGGCTGAAAAATCCGATCAAACCTAAATTATGAGGTAAAGCTAGAAATATTAGTAAAAATGATCCCATAAGTTTAAATTTAAGAAAATAAGCAATAAAATAAAATACTATAAAAATTTCAAATTTTAAATATGTAACTTGTTATTTATCAAAAATGCGTAAAATACATTCCAATAATTAACAAATCGCTAAAGATAAATTATATGTATACTAAAAATAATAGAATGACCTAAATAATATTTAGGAATATTTATTTGTACTATATATGAATTTACATGTAGGTATAAATACGCGTAATTACTTAAAATATGCGAAATGTGCTAAAATAATACTAAATACTTAAATAAAATTCATAATTAATTAAGGAAAAAACAGAAAAAAAAAATCAGAAGAGTGTGGAATGATGCAAATCTAGTCGTGGCAGGTCAGGATCTGCAAAATAAATATTAACCAATTAGAATTAGGCAACACAAAAGCCAAAAATCAAGGAATTGGGGCAATATCATATCTAATTAATGCATATTAATTACCAAAAACGTCTATAAATAGGGGAAAAATTCACAGAACTTATTTAAGCAGTGAGGAATTAGAGAAAAATAGAGAGACTCGAAAATTCAAGAGAAAATCCAGAAAACAAAAAAAGAAAAGAAAACTATGCAGATAAGGCTAGTGAGCCAAACCCACACCTCACCACCACCTAAGACCGAGCCACCACCACCACCCCACTCCAGACCCATTGTCTGGGCCGGCCGACAAGCTTGGACCGAATTTGGACAACCAGAAAGCATCGAACCGGGTGAGTCCTATAATTGTCCTGATTTTGTGTAATTTCTTAAAATTAGTTATTTTGCCTAGAAAATTATGAAACTTGTTATTATGAGGTTTTATTATATTTAAATTTATGGAAAAATAGTGATTTAGTTTAATCACGTTTGAAAATATAGGGTTCTTAACAAATTGAACAAAACTGAGCATATTTCTGTTTAGAAATAAATGACCTTAAGAGTGTAGTTTTGAGCCCAAAATTTTTGTGTAGATTACTTAGATGATATAGAATAGTGCTATGAAGCCCGTTTTCAAAAATTAATTTTTGAAATTTTTAGATAATTTTTAAGCCTTAAAATAAGGCATAAAATGGATAATTTAGGGTTAATAAAGTAATTAGATCGTTAATTACTGATTTAGTGAATAAGTACATGTTTTAGGATGTTGAAATCTGATGGAGTATGATACTTGTAGCATTTAGGGTGTTAGATGTAATTATTAGGTTAATTATGTAGTAAATGAGTAATAGGGAAAAATAGTAAATTTTAAGTTAATTTTGTAAATTAGGGTAATTAGGAGTAAAATTTGGTTTATGATGAATTTAGACATTTTGAAATGATAATTGATGTTTAGAAATGATAATTAGAGTGATAGAAATATTAGAAGTGTATTATATACATAAAAGGTAATAATACATAATATGTAATTATTAGAAATATAATAAATAGAAAATATTATAATAAAAATTGATATTTTGATAATAATAAAAATGTACAATAAATCTGATAGGAAACTTGAATTTATGTAATTATATGAAAAAATGTAAAAATTTCTTACATTAGGAGTGAATTCGGTACACTAATACGGATTTAAGTGTACCGGGTAAAATAAATACTGATTAGAGGTAATGATGGTATTTAGGAGATCGAGAAGTAATGTGATTAATTTCACATTATGGGTTGAAACGAATTTCTAGGGTTAGAATATAAAACACTACTTAGAAATCGAACTAGAACTTAATTTAGAAATCGATGCGGAAACTGAAACTGAACCTGAACCTAACCTTAAATCTAGAATAATTGTAAAAGACTTAATACCTAGATAATTAGGCATATTAAACCCTAAACAAAACAAAACATAACAATAAGCGTTATAGGATAAAATGAACTTATAATAATTATATGAAAAACTGAAATCACGTTTATGTTATAGGGATGATCGGCGATAGCCTGAGCAAGTCGAACCTCGAGTGAGTGAGCAAGGAGTCGAGGTAAATTGGGATTAATACGATGCTATATTTTGGAGGCTTAAGATTATACTTAGTTGTGCTTGTTAGATAGTTGGATGTGTGAATGTGCTTGATTATGGGTGATGCTATGATTATGTTTGTTGTTTTGGTATGTATTATATGATTTGTACGAAATGATTGATCACCTTAAACTGGACTTAATCAAATATACGACCAGTAATCATAATCGGACATGCATGGTAACCCGTTAGGGAGAACTTAGGACTCTTCAGCCAAATACTGACCCCCTTCGAAAGGAACAGCGCAGGATTGCATAATGGTCCTTTCTTCATCCTTAGCCGAACTAAATGACAGGAGAGGAGGTCGCGATAAGGGTGAAGTTAGTGGTTCAAAGGTAGTCACGGAAAGAGCGAGGTCTCCATTGTACAAGCCTGGGTTTGGTCGTGAGCTGTTGCATTAATGGCAACTCCTCAATCCGGATTAGAGCGGGCGCAATTTCTCTAATCTCACGACGGGCCAGATAACATCGTGCGATGGCATTCGCTTGCACATGCATTACACCTAATAAGTTGATTGAAAACCTTGTTGTGTTTATGGTATAGTTTTAAGTCCTCCATCCTAACTTATTGAACTGTGGTTGCTCACATTCCTATAGACGTCGTGCAGGTGCTAGCTAAAAAGCGGCAAATAACTACTCTGAAGTTAGCAACTGCTGGATCTTGGGGAATAAGGAAAAACATTGAAGAATAAACACATATTTTTAAGTTCTAAGTTTTTATTTTAGAATTATTTTTCATTTCTGAATGATGTAATAACTAGGAAATATATTACAGAAAAATATTGTAAACTTTAATTGCAATAACTGAATTATAGCATATATATATAATTCCTCACTTTTATAGGTAAATGATTTATTTAAATTACAAACTATTTACTTCAAAGCAGGTTAGTCATGGACGCCTTGTGTAGATTAGGTCTAAGATAGCGGTTGTAAGGCCAACTTCTATCTTAGGATGGTTTATATGGCGGGGTTGTTACGACTCTACCGCTTCGGGGCGTGACAACATCCATAAAAATGAAATGGTATAACTAAATAGCTAACTTAGTCATAAAATAATTAGTGATAGGTAATTTTAGACTGGACTGTAGACTCTTTAGGCCAATTCTGACCATTATGTACTTTGGGTTGACCTACCTTAACCCATAAACAATCTATGCCAATCCAAGTCCTGGCTTTGGTAGGTAGCTAATCGTATGATCGATCGACAATCTCTACCAAACCTATTTAAAGGTCAGGTTAGAACCTTGGTCCCTTGATACCATGATCTCTTTATTGTGGTAATTATCTATGGTATCTATACCATGGAGATCTCGGACATCAGCAATCTGACTAGGAAACTTAGGTACCAGATGTTACACTCCGAAGTCGCAGAGTCGCAATAGTCCTACTGTGTAAACCATTCTATGATAGTAACTGGCCTCACAGTGCTTACCATAGACATGATCTACACAAGGCGTCAATGACTCTTCACTTTAAAGTAAACAATCCGATTAATAGTTAAATTACAATTATGATAAATATTATAAATTTCTAATAAATATGTATAATTATATGTAAGTCTACGAAGCTTCCCAGGAAGTTTTACATAAACACCACAGTTTACAAAATTACATAATAACTATCAGTCTTTCATCCTTAACTATAAGAACACTCTAGCTACACCTCATTATTAAGTAGATTGATCCTCACACCCTCGGCTTCAAAAGGACTAATCTCTGGATAATTGTAAGGCGGCATAATACTTGAAGTGTTCAAAAATCAGGATCTGCAAAAGGATCTATAAGGGTATAAGCAACTACAACTCAGTAAGTTGAATTAGAGACTCATGAATGCATACAAGCACAAACAAGATTATCAAGTAATTAATTTCATGCAATGCAACAATTAAGTATCATCGCATAATGTAGTTCGGTACATTGTGAAATCAGAGAAATTTCGCCCGCTCTAATCCGAGTTGAGGAGTTCTATGTTATGCAACAGCTCACAACCAAACCCAAGCTTGTGCAATAGAGACCTCGCTCCTCCCGCGACTATCTTTGAACCAATGACTTCACCCTCGCCGCGACCTCCTCTCCTATCACTTAGTTCGACTGAGGATGAAGAAGGGACCATTATGCAATCTTACGCTATCCCTTTTGAAGGGTATTTGGTTGGAGAATCCTAATGACCCCCTAACGGGTTGTAATGCATAACATTCTAGGTCATTAAAGTCGATTAAGATTAAATTTCATTTAGGGTTTTCAAACAATTCACTCCAATTCAATCATAATACAAAATCCATCATACCACAATTTCAGCACGAATTCAGATACATCAAACACATGCGTAAACTACTTACAATCACAACCATATACAATCCTAAGTCTCCGAGTACCATACAAATAGTACTCTATTACAATAAGTAATAACCCAACTTACTTGGAATTTTTCAATTGCCCGATCGCTTAGTTGTAAGCCGATTCGTCTCTAGGTATCCTATAATACAAATAGGTCTTTTTAGTACTTATACTTTAAGGATTCAATTTCTAAGTTATAATTTAACTCCTTTTTCCATGTATACCTATTATTTATTAATAATTCTTTCTACTTTATTTGGAGGTTTAGATCCTAAATTAGATTCTAGTTTTGATTCATAAGTCTTAAATATGCTCAAATCCTAATATGAAATTAATCACATTAAGCTCGAGTATTCAAATATCCTATTGGGTCTTAATTTAGTATTCTAAACTTATTCGGTACACGCTATTTCTAATTGGGGTATCAGATTTATTCCCGATGTAAGAAAATCTTACATTTTTATACATTTACCTAAAATTAAATTTTATTTCAAATTTAGTATTATTCTGATTTTTATTATAATATTATCTAAATAACCTTAATTTTTTTAGATTTATTAATTTTCAATTTCACATATTACTAATTTCTTGCAATAACTACCTAATTTCCTAAATTAACTATACTTAATACTCCAAAGGCTAGGATTAGGTTTCCATATCAGAGATTAACATCCCTAAACATCTAATTACTATCTAAATCAGTAATTAGTATCTTAATCACCTAATTAACCTAAAATTACCCAATTTTTCCATCATTTTAGGGCTAAAAATTAACTTAAAAATTTTGAAAATTAATTTAAAAAAAAATGGCTTCGTAGCACTATTCTATATCACATAAGCATTCTACAGAAAAAAATTGAGCTCCAAAATACACTCCTAAGCCTATTTATTTCTAGTTCTAATCATGCTCAATTTTACTCAATTTGTTAAGAACCTTATATTTTTAGATATGATTAACCTAAATCATTATTTTTCCCTAAATCTATATACAATAAAACCTCAGAATAACAAGTTTCATAATTTTCTGGGCAAAATAACTAATTTTACAAAATTACACAAAATCGGGGTAATTAAAGGACTCACCAGTTCAATGCATTTTGGCTGTCCAACTCCGGTCCAAGTGTGTCGACCGGCCTAGACGGTGTGTCTGGAGTAGGGTGGTGGTGGTGGCTCGGTCCCAGGTGATGGTGAGGTATGAGTTTGGCTCACTAACCCTAACTGCACAATTTCCTTTTCTTTTCTTTTCTTTTCTTTTTTCTAGATTTTCTCTTGAATTTTCGAAACTCTCTATTTTTCTCTAATTCCTCACTGTCCAAAGGAGTTCTATGAATTTTTCCCCTATTTTTAGACGTTTTTGGTAATTAATATGTATTAATTAAATATGACATTGCCCAATTTTCTTGATTTTTGGCTTTTATGTTGCTTAGTTCTAATTGGATAATTTTTCTTTTTCAGATCCTAACCTGCCATGACCAGATTTGCATCATTACATACACTTCTGATTTTTTTCTGATTTTTTCACAATTAATTAATAATTTTTTTTAATTATTTACTAAGTTTTTGGTCAATTTAGGTAATTTCGCGTATTTTTATCTACACGTAAATACATGTGGGGTACATGTGAACATTCCTAATTATTATTTAGGTCATTTTATAATTTTTTGTATACATATAATCTATCTCTAATGATTTATTAGTTATTTGATTATACTTTTCGCCTTTTCGGTAATTAGTAATTATTTTACTTAAAATTTGAAAATTTTATAGTCTTCTATTTTATTACTTATTTTCTTAAATTCAAGTTTACAGGGTCATTTTTACTAATATTTCTCTCAATAGTTTATAATTTGGATTTAATCGGATCCTTTAACCGATCGTCATAAATCTTGTGTTCTAAGTTCAATCTTACAGTCTCTTGGCTTAACTTTAAGGCTTACACCAGACATCAAGGAACACCGTGGAAGCAATACTTAGTGGGAATAACTGAAATGCCACATCACCTTCAAGAATCTTGGACTATATTCACTTAAAAGACACACTTGCTTATTGGGTAAGATATAAGTTTAACCAAATTTTCTCCTTGAAACCTATAAAAAGGGATCAAAACCTATAGGTAAGATATTTATACTTACATGTACTAAGCCTTCTTTTTCTTTTGTCCTCCTGATTCTATAAATATTGACTTAAGTATCGAAGTAATCACACCGAATAATTCCTAAATGCCCACTAATAGTGTTCTCTTTTGCAAATATAGGCCAAACTACAAGACCTAAGAACCTTTACCGACTAAAATCATATGACAACAATAACCATTTATGCTTGTAGACAAATTTTAAAGAAAATAATGGTAAGTTGTATTTGGATAACTATTCAAAAATACAACCAATTGTAATATGTATTATTCTAATACATTTCATCTGTACAAAGGCTTCGAGAGAAGGTAAACTATTCGCTATATAACTATTTCTGATTAGGACCGACAATTTGACACTCCGCCCAACCAATTAAACACAATAATAACATGACTCAATATAAATAATAACAAGTTAGACTAGTGATTAGTTTAAAAAATCCCATAATTGCTTTCGATCTGCCAACTCGTCTCATAGTAAGGCTACTTATGTTTTTAATTTGATTTTGTGTGGTGCTAAATATTTCGTTTCTTTTCATTTTCTTCCATTTTCTTGTAACATATCGATTAAAATGATATTTTAAGAAATATGCTTTCGATTGAGCTACTTATTACTTGAAAAAATGAGCATTTATACCGTTTTAATATTTTATCCTCAAACATTGTTTATGTGTTATTTTTGGAACAATAATATTTTTAAAAATATGTTTTAGATGGTGCTACATATTACACTTCTTTGATCATTCACTCTATGAGCATATCATTAACATCATGTTTAAACTATTGACACACGTGTGAATTAATTTAACCATCATATGCTTCTTGATGTGATCTAAGGGGGTTTTAAATCAAGTTAGGAGAACAATACGAATCACTTGAAGTGGTCATTTTTAGAGTAACTATAAGATACACAACCTTTAACAAGGTCGTGTACCTAAGTATTTTGATCTACACTAGCATCAACACAAAAGCATGAATGTATTCTTGAATAGAGGAAGCAAACAAGAGTTACATAACTATATACATACCCATGTGCGTGTTGACATTTTTGACTTCTAATTACAGTTTTTCTCTTAATTATTTGTATTTTATTTTATTTACAACTTTACCATCTATGTAGGGTTAGTATTTAAGTCCTTTTTTATTCATTGCTAGAAAGAGCTCAACATATTTAAGATTGATATTTTCATCCTTAAGGTTGTTAATCTTGTACTCTCTTTGAGAGATTTGTTAAAAATTGCAAACTTTTTTTCATGTATTACTTTTTATAATTAGATTGATTCATGAGTATATCGGTCTTTCTAATTATAATTTTTATTGATTTCTACTATCATGAGGATATCGGAACAAGATTCAATACCTAGTTCAATTATCAAATTTTTCCCAAAATTTTTGCATTTTTTAAAAAGTTTTTCTAGTTTTTAAATTTTTATTTATTTCCTATAATTTATTATATTATTTATTTTATCTTAATCATATAGATCAATAAGATTGTACTATATGTCATTGTGTAACAGAACATTTAACACTCATTAACAAAAGTCCTTATTTGTAAATTTTTATAAATATTGAGGATTCAAATAGAAAAAATAAATAAATAAATAAAGTAACAATACTTCATTAAAAAAAGTAGTAAATTTTAAGAATTAAAAGGGTATTTTTCTCTTTTTGCTTTTCTTTTGTAATTATTCTCGAAACTTGGAGATTATTTCCATTGAACATTGTCCGAAAGAAAAATAAAAGCCATGCTATCTTTCTCTTTCACTTTTTTCTAGTCAAGGGTCATTATGCTTTTTCCAAGTAGCTGCTTTGTAATTTTTCTACAAATGTGAAGGCTTGGAAATTGTGGCATACGACAAGAATTTGCTAGAATTTTCTCTTATGGGCATCATGATTTACGACTTATGGGCTGGGTTCGTGTTCCTTTTCTATTGATTTACGACTTATGGAGCATACGCAAGATTTTGCTAGAATTTTCTATTTGGATCCACTACCACAATAATTTACACAAATAACTTTGATGACACCTGGCATCTTGTACGTCTTCTTGAACCAAACTCCTGCCTTGATCAAGTTTTTAACTCTGAAACCATCCCAAGTAGACACTATACTCCTAAATATATCATCTCCCTGATGGTTTTCTGATTCCATGGCGCTTCTAGCGGATATCATGACTTCCCTGGTGACTTCAGTGGTGGGAGCTGTTGGTGGTCTTCTATGTGCTCCATTATATAATAAGATAAAAGCTTCCATGTATGTTCTTAATGCACCTGAATCGTTTCCTGGAGATGTGGAGAAGCTGAGTGCTTTGACGAACGATGTTAGAGGGATGAGCAGCTCAGATGACACAGAGAAATGGCTTTCAGAGGCTGATAAGATCACGAAGAAGGCTCGCGAAGTACTGTTGAACCAAGGAAGATCCTCAGGTCAAAACCACGGACTGCGATTATTGTGTTGTACCTTCATCAACCATGGAATTTCACGGTGCAAGTTACATAAGAAAGTGAAAGAACTGACGCTCCAGGGGCAAAATATTAAAACATGTCATGAGATCAATAGAGTACGTGTTGAGCACATCCCTGGCGTCCCTAATATTGAAGATGGAAGCACTGCTGAAAAAAACTTGAAAAAAGTCATGGACATGCTCAACGATGATGAAGTTTGGTGCATTGGGGTGTGGGGACCAGGAGGAGTGGGTAAGACCACTCTTGTAGATGCACTCAATAACAAGCTAGAGAACCCTTCTTCCTGTTCCTTTAGCTGGGTCAGATCAATTCCGCTTCTCAAGGATGTCGATGAAACCATGGTGCAGAAAGCCATTGCTGAAAAGTTGAAACTAGATGTGGAAGGCACAGACACCAGAGAAATCACAGTTCAGATCAAAAACAGACTTGAAAGGGAGAAGTTTCTCCTTATTCTAGACAATCTTTGGGTAGACATTAATTTGGCAAGAATAGGCATTCCTGTAAACCAAACAGGTTCAAAGGTAGTGCTAACTACACGATTGGAGAAAGTGTGCACGGAGATGAAAGCCAAAGCTAAAAAAATTGGATACCTAAATGACACAGAAGCTTGGAAATTATTTGTTGAAAAGGCTGGAGATGTTGTGAATAATGAAGGAATCCAACCACTAGCAAAAACTATTTGTGGTGAATGCGGGGGTTTGCCTCTTGCTCTCGTTGCAGTGGGATCAGCCATGAGTGGAGAGACTAACATTCATCGGTGGCGGAGTGCTGCCGATGATCTGAGAAACTCCGTTTTTCCCGAGGACGTTGAAGCTAAAGTTTACAAGCCACTAAAGTTAAGCTTCGATTTTCTAGCAAATGATACTCTTAAGTCTTGCTTTCTGTATTGTTCTTTATATCCCGAGGGCTATGAAATCAAAGTAAGTGAGCTTGTACAGTGTTTGTTGGCTGAGAATATAATTGACGTGCAGCTATACTATCAAAACGCATATAGTAAGGGGATAGATTTGATTGAAAAATTGAAGAACTCCAGCTTATTACTGCAAGATCCTCGGTCTGGGGATTGTATAAAGTTGCATGACGTAGTTCGTGATGTTGCAATACAAATTGGGAAATCAAACGGCACAACTATTGTTATCTCTGGACATGGAATTTCCAAGAATCCAAGTGTTGCATTGCCAGAGGAAGTTGAAAATATAAAGTGGATCTCTTTTGTAGACAATGAGAAAATAGAGTTACCTGAATGTAAGAAGAATTTCCCCGAGGTGACTACCCTTCTAGTTCGCAAAACGAAAGGGAAAGTTCAGGTTTCCGAAGAGTTTCTACAAGGATTTCCAGCACTTAGAGTCCTTATATATGATGAACCGTTTTTTCAGTATAGTATATATGATATCCGAGAGCCAACTGAATGGAATTTCAGTAAGGTGTCTACCCATCTAACTGAATTGCGTGCTCTTATTCTATCGCTGTTCCAAGGTATAGTGGATGAATTGCCATGTGGGGGAAAAATCATTGTACTTAACCTTTCTGGTTCTCTCTTGTATAATTTGCCAATAGAAATAGAGAAACAAACCAACTTAAAAGTGTTAGATTTGTCACACACTAGAGGTCTGAGAAGCATTAAGGCAGAAGTCATACTTAATTTAAGTGCACTGGAGGTTTTGGATATGCGCTGTAGTGCCTACAGATGGCATACCAAGAGAAGATCCGAGCCGAAAGAGGTAGTATTACAGGATCTAAGGGAACTCGAGTCATTGAAGAAAGTCTTTCTTGACTTAGCTGATGTGGAAGCCACTTATGCAGAGTGTAGCTGGATGGAAAGACTCGAAAGTTTTGGATTATCCTATGGTTCTTTAGGGATCGATTCTGAAGACAAGTTCATCTCTATCGAGGAAGTCAAAGACACCAAGGTCGGGTCGCTGATTTTACATGCAAAAAAACTTAGACTGGTGGGAGTGAATTTGAAGGAAATATTTTCTAGTTTCAACCCGACGGATCTGGCCAACTCCAAATTAAAATCATTGTACATAAGAAATTGTCTCTTTTTGGAAGAATTAACGGGACCTGTTCCCAAATATAGCTCCCTACTCAAGGTTGAGTTTCTCAAACTCGAGAGAGATGAGCAAGTTAGGAGCCTTAATCAAATAGCTATTGCTATTGGGACGTCAACTTTTCCTAATCTGAGAGAAGTAGAGATAAATGGGTGTTCGAAGCTAGAAAATGTTTTCTCTTGTGACTATCCCGACATGGCATTGCCAGAACTGCTGGAGATCTTCGTATGTGATTGTCGGAATATGACGGAGGTGTTTCATTGTGATCCAACAAAAACCCACGCTTTCGTTTCCAAATTGAAGCATCTTGATCTTCGTCACGTGAGGAACTTGCAAAGACTCTGCAGTTGCAAGTCGTGTGACCAGTTGCAATCTCTAGAGATCCTGAATGTGTGGCAATGTCCTAAGCTGAAGAAGCTACCTCGCATGACTTCCATAAAAGAGATCAGAGGAAAAGAAGAATGGTGGAACGAGCTAGAGTGGGATAGCCAAGACACCAAATCACACATGACCAGATATTTACTGGGTGTGGCTTTCTAATCCCTTTTGTACTTTTTCGCATATCTTCTTTAATTATGGAAATAAATAACTCCCGATTATCAATGTTTTGGGTGTCCTTTTGAATAAAAAGATGAAAACCGAAGTCCGTGACAATTGAATTTCAACCCTCAAGAGCGCATGTATGTTTGAGAGATGAAAGCATAAATCTGAAATTCAGAGTTTTTTTTTTCCTTTTGCTTTAATAATTTATTGTTTGTAAGTCATTGCTTCAACGTGGATAAAAGCAATGTTTCTGTTATTTTCTTCATTTGTAACGTTCCTTGCTTAAATTAACTCTTTTCCTAATCTTGTTCTTTGTAGGGTAAACTGTCAGGGTAAACTGTGAGGCCAAAGAAGTTGCAGATACTCTGGCAAAGCGAGGAATGAATGTGTCTCAAGACTTTTGTATTATAGACTATGTTGCTATTTTTATCTGTTCTGTTGTTGTTAAAGACTGTCTTAGTTCTGCTGGTTTATTTTCTAGTGTTGTTGGGGACAATGTCCCAGTCGATGTTGGTTGGTATGGACCTTTCTTGTCTTCGTTGTATGTGGACGCTTAGTAGTTAAATGAATTTCTCTATTTACCAAAAAAAAAAAAAAAGAAAAAAAAATTCCATTGCTTACTATGAGTTTTTCTTTTTCTCCCTATTTTCTACATTATTTTGATTTATAACTGCATAACGGTTTCAATAACAAAAAGACTATTTAACAGTTTCTTTTTCCTATCAATAAAATATATTTTTAAAACATTTTCTCTTAAAAGTGCATGACTTCTCCATTATCATTCCAATCATCATCTTCATAAGAAAAAAATAAATACTTTATCTGAACATTAAGTGATCAAATAATTTTCCAAATGACGTATTTCAATTACATACACATTAGACACATAACTGTTACAGACCCAAAATAAAATATAATAATAATAATAAAACGAATTGAGTGTACTCAACCTTTTATTTTATTTTATTTTTATAATTTCCCAGGGAATACGGTAATTTAGCTGATTGAATATAATCGCCAGAATATAAAGAAGCAGTTTTTATCGTAAACATAAAGATGAAATTATTGAACTTGTTTTGGAGACGATAATCTGCCGAGTTTGACGGAGTGGTCTTGATGTGTTCTCTATTCGATTGCTTGCAAATAAAGATGGAAATTTTGAATTTGTATGGGAATTATTTTAACGTTTTGTTTGTTTTGTCCCCGTGAATTTTGCATTTACATACATTGATCATGATCTCATTGCTTGGTTTTTATTAAATGATGGTGCTTGTTTGATTTATATTTTATACTAGGGATGATAACAAAGATTGAAACAGAGATCCTCTTCTCTACAATAACCCAAAAAATAAAATCATCTTTCATACCAGTTTTTCTACCTAATCAGGAATTCTTATCGGCATATGGGGTTCTGAATTCCGTGGCTACAATTTCCTTGCAAGGAATGATCAACCGAAGCACTCTTTGCAGGAATTTTTGTATTGTGGTTAATGAATACTCAGCCTAGTGCATTATCAGCATCTATTGGATATCAATGCCTTTTTTTTTTTTTTTAATTATTATTATTCTAACTCAAACCGAAGATAAAGCTCATGAGGTTTTGAATCTTATCATGTTCAAAGGGTAGATGGATGAATTGATAAGTGAATTACCTGGATTAACATGTACGCATAACAAAGTAATGGTACATTGTGAAATCGTTCGTGTGTTCCATTTAGAAAGCATACGGAATAGGGACAGATGTAACGAGTGATTTCTTAAATATTTATTCATAAGATAGAAGCTTCCCTTAGGGTAAGCAGAATGACTCGAATTTCTTTCGTGTTTCTTACTGCAGAGTGAAAAGGTGTGCAGTGTCGTTGCAAATAGATTCAACTCACACTTTGTTTCAGCAGGAGCAAAAGTTAGTCTATGTTTCTAGTTTGCCAATTTTGAACAATGCGGTAATGCTATCTGGTGCTCTCCCGTAAATTTTATTGTCATTTCCATCATCCAGATATCGTTTTATTTCATAGCATTTTTATCATATAAGAATGATTTTGGTGTTCCTTCTATATCCCCATCAGATCTTGGGGTTTTATGGCTCCGCAGTGGAGATTTGAACAAACCGTGCTATCACTATGCAACAATGCTGCACAAGCATGTCGTGTGGCCAAATCATACATGTGTCTAACTGAAATCGAATTCGTGCCCATGTCAAAGATATATAAATTAATTACATAAGATGTGTAATCGACTTGGTTTTCAATTGTATTAATTCGTGTTGCTTTAATATTATCTTCGAATTAGTTGTGGTGTTTTGTATCTACAAGAAAGTTGTTCTTAGATTAACGAACTTTACTATGTCAAACTAGGAAATAATCAAAAGGTGTATGCTTCAAGTCCTGTTGTGCATGAGTAGCCATGTTCTACCACTTGCCCTATCAAAGGTTTATCTTGGTGAGCTTTAAAGTCTATTTTACTTGCTGAGTGAGATGCAAACAGAGAAGGAAATGCTCTAAGCTGCTTTTGTTGTTGACAGGACCTTGAAGGACGCAACTGATTGAACTGCATACAGGAATAAATATGTCCTTATGATGAAGTGAACCCTTCTTACTCTCATAGGAGGTTTTAGGGTCAATATAAAGGATGGTTGATACGATTGGTACATAGTTCCTGAAGTTGGAATTATTCATTTCTTAGAATTGTGGTCATTTGACTGACAAACATTGAACTAGAATCAGTTCTTCGAGATTATCTGCGATGTGATTTTGATGCATTGGATTTGCCCTTATAATTCACTAAATGGAGTTTTGGAAAATGAAGAATTTCATAGAAGATACGTTAAGGTGTTCCGTTTAGGGTAGAAGTATGTATTAGCTTTATCAAGTTTCATGATTAGTAACTATGCAAGTCAGGAGGACTCGATTATATGAATTGGGATATGAAGGAATGGCAACACTTGCAAGCTTATTTGATTTTGGCTCAATTTTTACTCAAGTTTGAATGTTTGACTCAACAAACTTGCAATTGAATGGACTATTAATGATTCTGATAATTGATATTATTCAATCGCTTCATTACAATTGGATGGATAGATGATTGATAATTTTGGCTAGAAACCACAAAAAGTGGTTTGCTAAAACTATTGGTAATCATGACAAAGCTAAAGAAGAGCTATCACATAACATAGATGTTTAATGATAATACGATCCAAACATGTACTCGAATCATAAGAGCTATATCATAAACGCTCTCATCTTCTTAACTCTTTGAGCTTTCTATTCCTAACTTAGGTTAAGTTTCCAATTTTCCTTTGGCTTTCATTTTTCTGCATCAAAATGTCTACTAATAGTGGAAAAAACACAGGTGAGACACCCTCTTATGCATATAAGTACAATGTGATAACAAAATCCTAAGCAACAAGGAGTGATCCTCCGCATGAAATAGAGGATGAAGTTACATCGCTGGTACAGTTAGACGAGAGGTCAAGAAGAGTGGTGGAGGCATTAGATAGAGTGAGGCTTTTCAGCACCATCCCTAAGGACACTTACAAAGATGATTCCTTACCAATAGCCGTAGACTTATTTGTTAACCCCATGATAGACAGGAGTCTAAGCAGTCGAATTAGTAAGAGCAAACCCTTCGCCGTAAATTGGGTCTTAAGTAACTTCATAGTTGGACCAAAACTAAGCTAGGTAATGTAAGTACTAAGGAAGGAGGAGACAGTGCCTTTATTGTCGGGGAGGTGCTTTGCAATGCTCAAGAAGTGTTCGAAGTATAGGATGCACCTCCTCCTCAATGAGTTTAAGAAGGAACTCTTTGAAACTCTTTGACTATCACTGGTGCAGTTCGACACAAATCCCTCCCAATGGGTGTAAGATGTTGAAGTCATTATAGGGGCTATGCGAGTATCTGGTCCTATAGGCCACTCCATAACTATTCAACCATTTCTTCCAATAGAAGAGTTTGAATGAATGGACTTATCTCCAGAATCATTGGAGAAGAAGTTGTTTGGAGGCTTGGCAGATTTTGTGAAGGGTTGGTAGGACCAGTTCTTGGTGGTGGAGTTGCCTGAGCAAGCAGACTTCTAGACATGATGGATTATACGTGTCCGAACTAATGGCCAAAAGAAGCTTGGCCCTAATGGTGCTGAGGCCATACAAGAAATAGATGCCTTCATAGCCTTAAGGAATGGCAAGGAGATCAACACTAAGCAAACAAAGGAGAGGTACTTTTAAGTTTCCGATTTACTAAGCTCTTCCCTAACATGAATAAAGTTGTGGTGAAGAAATGGGAGGAAGGTACAAGTCCGTCCTTAGCAAACTACCTCTTTCGTCGTGTCAACATAGGTTTGCTTGAAACTATGCTTCATCCAATGTCTTTATGAGGAATTGGAGGATCCTCTTTCCCTGTACTAGTCATGGCAAGGTTAGTAAATAGTCATGGTGAATTTATCTTATGCTGACACTATTTCTTTATTCCCTTGCAGGCAAGAAGTTGGCAAAGGAGATACCACATCCCTTTAGTCCTAAGATGATGAGGCGGTACCACGGCAAGGTGCAATCTACCTTGAAGACCACTGACCTTAAGGGTAAGGTTGTAGGTCTGAGGTTAGGGGTAGGAGAGAGTAGCAAGGTTTACCCAGCAACTCTACCATAAACAATTCCCCTTAAAAGTGTCCTTACCGAGATATTGGACTTCAAGTCTATTAGTACAATTCTTCCTACAACCATCTCTGTTTCCACTCCCATGCCCATCGCAATGGTGGGAGAGAGTGTAGGCCTTGATGAGCCAAACGTGGGGATGTTCCCTTCTTCTCCCTAGGATTGGGGGAAGGATCATAAAGCTGGCATCATAGTCAAGTTGGTAAGGCAAAAGAGAAATGATAGGATTCGGGATACCGACCCAACCCGACTATCAAAGCCAAGCTTATCTACTTACTGACTCATTCTGTCTATCGAGCCATATGACACTATTTCTTGCAAAAAGATTGCCGAAAAGTAAAAGGCTTGATCCTCACCCATGCCTGACCCAAATACTTACTCGGCCTCACATTTGCCAATAAGTCGAGTTATCACGTTTTCGAAAGCTGGATCCACTTGATAAGATACGAAGAGACTAATGCTGACTAACTTTAGAACTCGGTAATTATGGGTCATCTTCTCTGGTGTCTCGGCCAAGCAATGCGAGGCTACTTTCAAGACATGCCAAATAACCGCATGTCAACTTCCCCCTGTAAAATGCACAATTTTATATTTTTATATATGTTTATTTTTACTGTATTTATAGGCCCAATTCCTTAGGATTTAAGGTCTTATACATTATTTACGGTTTTGCCACTGGGGTTTAGGACTTGCTATAAATAGCAACATTTGTAATAACACAACATACAAAACTTTAATGAAAACCCCTTTTGAGTCTTTTCTCTTAAAAAGCTCTCTCTTACCAGCTCTTGTCAATCCCTTTAGCAAGGATTATGGTGAGCAATCCTATCACTCGAACCGGTGCGTCACATCCGACTAGTCTTAGGCTATGTAAAATCTAACCGGTGCATCATATCCGATCAAGTGGCTCACGGATTCACTAAAACCCTCACTAATCCACTCTATTTTCATTCCTTCGGTAGGATCGGACCTACCCCCACGACCAGCCTTGTCTGTCCTTAGTGCAGTTCGTATGATCTTAGTACTAAAGCTTGAGGTTACAGATAGGGTCGAGAGTTTTAGGCATTATATCTTTTCTATTTTGTGTTTAAGGAAGTGCTTGCTTATTGGGTTTGTTTGTAATATCGATGATTTGTTTACTGAGTATTAGTTTGGTTTCAATTCTATATGTTGGGAACTTTTCTAATTGGTTTTCTTCGGGTGAGGTTAGTGAAAATTTGAATTGCAATTTCTTTACATCATAAATCCCATATTGAATATATATATTAAAGAAAAGGTTATGAATTCCAATTTGGGTTGTTTTCCGAGATATGACTTCTTCAAGTTATTCAATGTGTTATCCTATTTTAGTATTGCGATAGTAGCCGAGAAAGTACTATTGTGTTCGCCAAATTGAAAAGACTAAGTGTCTAGTGAGATTGTATATATCTAAGCTGATTTGCTAAGAATAGTTGTTGTGCCAAATTTGAACTTTACCAAGTCTCTAAGCTGAACTGCTGAATTAAAGTTGTGCCATACTACTTATTTTGCTTAACTGAATAATTATAATAGCAGGACTGATTTCTAAACTGGATTGTCTTGTTCAAACACTTGCAAAGCTGTACTCAAGTTGTTAAGCTCCTGTGATGTGCTGAGCTTAATCGAGTGAAGGAGTGTTAGCTACCAAATTGAAGTACAAACCGAGTTAATTATTACTGAGTTGTTAATACTTACAATCCGAGCACTAGTACCTTTTGGCTATACTGTTGTCCATTAGCTGTCAAGAAACTCTCTCTCTCTCATAAGCTTAAGTACCACTATTGAATTGAATATCCTCAACATGGCATATGAAGCTGGATACGAATATGAATATTATTATGAAGACATGATATCACAAATTCCAGAATTTAATAGATGTGGCACTCCGAATAAATATATGAATTAGAAATTTTAAGTTGATTAAGTTTTCAAAGATTATTCTTATCCTAAGCATAAGAGAGCCTATGCTATAAAGAACTCGAAGATTGGCTTTGTAACTACTTGGTGGAAGAGAATGATGAATCATAGAATTGATAGGGGAAACATTGAGATCATTACATGGGAAGAGATAAGGCATTTGATGCGAAGAAGATTCATGCCTCGAGGTCATTAAGACAAATTGTATAGAGAAGACCCACTTATGAAGCTAACCTCTCTAAAGTATAAGATTAGCTGAAGGAGATTGAAAGACAGCTTGAAGTGTTCAAGGATGAAATAAGACGATAGAGGACTACTGAGTTAGAGATTATTGAAGGGGAATTTAAGGTGGTAGAGGTTGCTGGAGAAGCGAGTAGTAGAAGGGAAGAGGTCCATGTCAAATTGAAGTTAAAACCCCATATTCCTAATGTACTCCCATTATCAACCATCTAAACTGATGAGCATGACCCCAAATGGGAGGAGACAGAATTAAGTTGTGAGGAAGTGGAAGGGGAGAAGACTACCGAGCATGAACTTGTGAGACCAACATTGAAAGCACGTGAAGCATTGATGATTCTTGAGTTAGAAGAGAAGTTTGAGATTTTACATGTTCAAACTCCCCAGGTTCATCACATGATGTTTGAGCCAAAAATTGTATTAATCTCCTTAATTGATAGTTATCGGGGCTACTTAGATAGAGTTGATCAAATACACAAGATTGGAAGGAAGGATCCTTAAAGAAGAGTTTAGTTGATCGAGCTCATAACGAGTAGAAGGAGCCAAAGATGATATTAGTACTGATCATAGACTCAAACTATCTCTATATCACTCTCTCCGATTTTTACAGGTTAGTATTTGATCCAAATGGGATTTAAAGTCACTAATTACCAAGTTTTTGGTCAAAACTTCTCTAAAGGAGAGAGAATGATAGAATTCGAGGTACCGGCCCAACCCAACTGCCAAAGCCGAGCTCATTTACTTGCCGACTCATTCTATCTACCAAGCCAGATGATACTATTTCTCGTAGAAAGAGTGCTGAGAAGTAGAAGGCCTGATCATCACCCATGCCTGACCCAAATACTTACTTGGCCTTACGTTTGCCAACAGGTCGAGTTATCACATTTTAGAGAGCTGGATCTACTTGACAAGACATGGAGAGACTAATGCCGACTAACTTTAGAATTTGGCAATTATAGGTTGTCCTCTCTGGTGTCTCGGCCAAGTAATGCAAGGTTACTTCCAGGACATGTTAAATGATTGCATGCCGAATTTCCTGTAAAATACATAGTTTTGTATTTTTATACATGTTTTTCTTTAATTTATTTATGGGCCCAATCCTTTAGAGTTTAAGGCCTTGTATATTATTTACAGTTTTGCCATTAAGGTTTAGTACGTACTATAAATAGCAATATTTGTAACAATAAAGAGACGAAGATTAATGAAAAACCCCTTTTAAGTCTTTTCTCTTGGAAAGTTCTCTCCCTCACTGGCTCTTATCAGTCCTTTTAGCAAGAATCATAGCGAAGGATCGTGGCGGGCAACCCTATCACTCGAACTAGTGCATCACATCCAACAAGTCTTAGGACGTACAGAATCTAGGTAGTGCGTCATATCCAATTAAGTGGCTCACAAATTCACTAAAACCCTCACTAAACCCACTCTATTTTTGTTCTTTCAGTAGGATCGGACCCACCCCAATAGCTAGCCTTATCAATTCTTAGTCCAGATCGTATCAAGAAAGGTCCCTAAGACTATTAGGCACAAGGCCCTAAGCCAAAAAAGAAGAAAGGGAAGGAACCCATTAGCTGGTAGTACATCTACAACTAACCCTTAGGTCATCCTTACTAATGTGCTAACGACCTTGGGGATGCCTTCTACAAGGTCCTAAATAAGTTTCGTTGTCTAAGGATAGCACTAAACTCATTCAAGGACTTTCTAATAGGTCTAGAAATGAGGAGTTACGCCTTCAAAGCAACGGATCCGAGACCAGTAAAGCTAAGGGGAAACTTCTCAACCTAAAGTAGGACATCCGAGGCAACGACATTACATTACACCATCGGGACCTCAACCTTCAAGCCTCGATGGGGTCCTTTATCCCTAACGTTTGTGCTATCATCAAAAACCAATCGATGACCGAAGGGGGTTCTTCTCTGGAAATAGCGAGTCACATAAGCTTGCTCATATGCCTTGTAAGTCTTTGTTTTCCTTAAATTGTGTTCTTCTTCGCTAATGCAGCTTTGAGTTTTTGTCGAGGCTGCTCATAGTTTGCATGTTTCTTTGTAATACCATAGCCAGGTGCTACTCTAGCTGATTGACTACAATACCCTGCTCAATGAGGTAACGGGTCTATGCAAGGAGGTGTTAAGAGTGAGTAAGGGTTTGAAGGAGGCATTTTCCTCCTCTAACAAGTTTTATGAAAAATTTAGCAAAGCTAACCAGTGTCTGCATCGCTCTTATGTGTAGATGATTATGCTAAAAGCCAAACTACAATCAGAGGAGTACGACGATCAATGTTAAGAGGGTTACGAGAGGTGCCAATAAGCTCAAGGCTCGACTAAAGAAGTGCAGAAGTCCAAGGCTAACCTCTTAAAGATACTAAAGGAAGAGAGGAAGGCTAAGGAAGAGGTCAATCGTCACAATGCCAAGCTGAGTGAGCCAATCTCGAGGCTAGAGATCGAGTTGGTGATGAAGGTAACCAACTATAAGACATGTAAGAAGATGTTGTTGGAGTTGGCTAGTCATAAAGTCAAGCTGGAGCAAAAGATCCAGAAACTCTAAGAGGAAGCTAAGGTGATCAAAAATATCATCTCCAAGTTAAAGACAAGGGAGGTATTCAATGAGGCCAGTGTAGACAAGGCCGTAAATGAGTTCTTTAAGACCCCTTGGTGGTATGAAGAGCTAGAGGACATTTCCATCGAATATGGCCGGGACATAAAAAAAGTCATGCTTACACATCATCCTTAGCTTAACCTAAGCTTCCTAGACTGGGTGGATGCTCTTACTTATAAGGAGGAGAAGGAGACCCAAATAAGAGAGAAGGCTGTTGCCCAAGTAGTCGATATAATCTAAGGCACCCCTCCTACTGCTGGGGATAAGCAAGGCATTTCTCCATCTACCTTTACCCCAGCAGCTCAGTAAAAGGTCACTCTTGAAAGTGCTTCCAAGGATAATCAAGGTCTAAGTGATCCAACTGACCCAATCCAACAAACCTCAACTTCTCCCTCTTCAATGCAAGTCAAAACATCTCAAGAGCAAGGATCACTTATAGATTAATCTTCTAAAAGTATCGACGTGGTAGACTTTTCAGAACTTCCTAAGTTGGCTAATTCGAAATGAAAAACTACTATCCCTCCCTCCCTTACGTTGCTCGCACTAACCCCCCTTACCCCACTACCCTTTTCTTTATACTTGTTTATTTTTCCTTATACTTAGGTAGGAAAGACTACATAATAGGTCAGGATGCTAACCTTAACCTTGTAAATGCTTTTGAAGCAATGAAGTTTAGCTTTTTCAATTGGCCTTTTTCCTTTACCTTCTATTCTCTGGTGTTATCAACACTCTTATTACATTATTTGATCGATTGTGCTTACTGGGTAGCATAGCTTAACACTTAGTCATTGCATGCTTGCACTTGACTACTTAGTTGTGGAGTTACCTTTCATACTTAGAATTATTTGGGGATAGGGTTGATGTGCATCTAATAAGAGAGTTCCTCAATTGTACAAAGGTTATTTTCCCTTGCTAAGGTTACCTGAAGGAGGGTCAGGTCAATAGCGTTCCATCTTACTTAGTTATGGTAGTTCCTTAGTTGTATAAGGGGTATTTCCCCTTACTGAGGTTACTTAAGGGAAGAGGTCAAGTCGGTAGCATCTTGACTTACTTAGTTATAGGAGTTCCTCAATTGTGTAAAGGTGTTTTCCCTTGCTGAGGTTACCTATGGGAGGAGGTTAAGTCAATAGGGTTCTAACCTGGTTATAAGAGTACCTCAGTTGTGTAAGGGGTGTTTTCCCTTACTGAGGTCACCTAGGTTAATGGCGTTTTAAATTGCCTAGGCATACAGAGGTCCATACACCCTTTGAGGGCTGGGGCTTAGTATAAGTACAAGAGAGAAGGAGATGAATAAAAAATTCATGGCATATATATGAGGAACAGAATCGTTATTAATGCTTATAAGAGTGTTTACAAGAGATTTACACATAAGTCAAAAGAAAGGTGAAGATTATTAACGTTCTAAGTGCAAGGGATGAGTTCACTGACCAATCTTTCTAACTTGTATGCTCCATTCACCAAGCTCTCTCTTACCCTAACCGAGTCTTCTAATTAGAGGCTAACTTCACCTATCCTTTGCATGAACTTGTGGCTTCTAGTTTTTAGCAAACCAAGTCATCGACCTTGAATTCCTTATGCCTAACCCTCTAATCATAATATCTAGCAGCTCAGTGATGATAGGTAATCATCCAAGCTGCAGCAAGGTTTCTAATTTCTTCGATAATGTTTACTTGAGCCTACAATAAGGACTTGTTTCATGGTATTAAAACTTTGAGTTTAGATGTTAGGAAGTTCTAGCTCGATGGAGAGGATTGCCTCCAACCCAAATGCCAAGCGAAATGGGGTCTCACTAGTAAAGGTGCAATAGGTAATCCTATATCCCTACAGGATATTAGGTAGCTCCTCTGCTTAAGCACCTTGAGCTCGATCCACCCTCTTCTTAAGGCTTTGAAGGATAATCTAATTAGTAGCTTCAACCTGGCTATTAGACTAAGGGTGGGCAACCAATGTGAACTGAGATGTGATGTAGTGCTTAGTGCAAAATTCCCTAAACTTGAGGTTGTCGAACTGATACTTGTTATCTATGATAAGGGTGTAAGGAACCCCAAATATAGAGAAGAGATTGTTCTAAATGAACGACTCCATGATCTTCTTGGTGATTTTGGCTATGGCCTCAGCCTCAACCCACTTTGTGAAGTAGTCGACAACTATAATAATGTATTACCATCCTCCAAAGGCCTTAGGGAAAGTATTGAGGATATCGATTCCCCATTTGGCAGACAACCATGGACTGGTTAAGGGTCAAAGATTAGTGTTGGAAGCGTGACTAATTGAGGTGTGCTTTTGGCACTAGAGACGCTTTTGGCACTAGAGACACTTCTGATAGTAAGCCAGTAGTATTTGAGTCATAGAGCTTGGATATAGAGGGCTCATGACTAGATGTTGTTACTATACACTTCAGTATGCAACTCTTCCATAACCTACAACCTTTCCTTGACCTACAACCTCTCATCTGCTAAGAGGTGTAGGCACACCATTCCACACCCCACTCTACCCCCCCTTCCCTCTTCCTCCATTTTTTTTTTTTTCAAAATGTTTAGAATAGGATAAAAGTTCCTAAATTAGAAAAAAAAATACAAAAAAATAGAAAATTAAGAAAAGAAAAAAAAAAAGGAAATTTAGATAGAAATTTTAAAAAGCCAAAAAATAAGAAATTTAGAAGAATACAAAAATATAGAAAATTTATGAAAAACAAAAAATAAGAAATACAAAAACATAGAAAATTGAAAAGTCACAAAAAAAATATAAAAATAGAGGATTTAGGAAATTTTGAAAATAATAATTTTTTAAAATAGTTTCTTAGAATAGAAGTGTTAATAAAAATAAGGAGGGGTCGTTAAACTTGAGCTTAGATTTGAATCTAACCTAGGCTAACCTAATCCATATGTACAATTTAATTGTATTTATAGACAAGATGTAGGCCAACAACCTAACGAATAAGCATATGGACTTAACATTACATATAACTTAAAGGTTTGGGGTTTGAATTTCACCAAAGGCAGAAAATGCCTTTTGTTTTTCTAAAAAATACACTTGTCATATGTTACGATATTACTAGGCCATGTACCCAGTTGTGGTACGTAAAACTTCACGAACGCACTACATCACGCGCACATGTTAGCCCCATGGCATGACACATGTTTGCCATGTGGCCGACCCATGGCATGACACATTAATCGGCCACATGTTGTTCTAGACACATGGCATTTTCCATATGACCCTACAGCTGACATGGCACCACATCAACTCTACCTTTCTTCCCATTTCCCATATTTCCCCTTCATTTTCCCTAGATTTTCCACGCTTTCCTTCTCGGTCAACTGATTTTAGCATGAATTTCAAACCCCTTTTTGTTACATTTTCACCAAATCAAGAGCGAAATTACAAACTAAGCATAGCCTAGTTTCATTTTTTACCAAAATCCCATCTTCATTCATCCAATCACTTACCCAGATTAAGCTTAGAAAATCATAAAAAGTCAATTTTCAACCCAAGACATTAATAGCAAATTTAAGCTCGTACAAGCACAAGAGGCTACATATAGAGCTTTCTAGTCCATTGACGAAGGGCAAAAAACCCCTTTCTCTCTTCCCTGATCATTTTCTCTCCCTCAACCGTCAGTCTCCCTCTCTCTCTACAAATTTCTCTCTCTTTACCCACTTCCAATCAAGCTCACCATCCCTGAAACTCTCCCTCGACCTAGACTCTCAAACCCATCTCTTCTCATCCTTTGACATGTTCCCTAACATCCCATACAAGCCATCCCTAGCAAAACCTAACCGCTACACCCTAGCCTTATCGAATCACTACCTCTAATAGTTCTTTCCTTAACCTAACACTATGGCTATGACCACCACACCCTAAAACCCTTAACTTGACTACATTCCTTCGACTAACAACCACCATTATGACCAAAGTTCCACCACTGTTGCCACTCAAATCTAACAAACACCACCCAAATGCCACAACGTTTGTTTTGGAGCCCCTTCCCCCGTTCGTGCCCCCCATCCCCCAATCCCACCCCACCTACCCAAAAAAAAAAAAAAAAAAAACTCTAATCCAAAACACACGAAACCCCATTTTCCCCTATACTTTGGTGGTCGAAGCAAGTGGAACTAACTCCCTAGCAGCCGCTACAATTCTTCTTCTTACGTAACCTAGATAGGCAACCCATGGAGCTTTAAATCCAACCCACAATCCGTACTCCAACACAAATTCAACCCGTGCCTAGAAGACTCTCAAGTTCGGCCATTTCTTTTTTTTTTTTATTTAATTGTTTTAGTTATTTTATATTGTTAGTGTTTTTTTTTATTTATTATTTCTTGTTTGATTATTATTATAATTTGTAACAAAAAAAAAGAGAAAAACAAAACAAAAAAAGAAAAATATATATAAGTTTATTTTTTATAAATAAAATAAAAAATAAATAACAAATAATATAAAAAAAAAGAAAATGGAAAAATCTTTTTATTACTTAGAAAAATTATTTTTTCCAAATAAATGAGAATAATTAACCATTTTTCAAATTAGGGCTAATTTCAAATTTTTTGAAAATAATAAAAAAAAAAAACCATTTTAAGACCCTTTAAAGTTTCCTTAAATAAACTCAAATCAATTTAAAATGTAAATCCGACTGGTTTTTAGAAGTTAAAATCAACTCACCCATCTAAAAGTTTTTGTAAATGAACTACAGAAATCTGATCCCGAATAATAAATACATAGGCACTTATACATATGAAGAGACTTAAAATATGGAAAAAAATTATTTTCCCCCCTTTAGTAGATATTTCTTTAAATTCTTATTTTAGGTATAATTTTAGTTATCACTTGTAAATAAACATTATTGAAAAGGTATTTAAAAGGCAAAAATTAAATTCGGAAAGCTAAAAAGTGATGCTTATTTAAGGTTTAATAGGATAACCTCTAGATCCAGATTTCTAGTTTTAAAATCATTTTAAAATTTGGTTTTATCGAGAGACTAGTAGCTAAATTAGAATCAATCCACTTAATTAATTATAATTTAATTCTTTTTCTTGACTCCAGTTAGGTGGTAACTCTAAAATATTTTCAAAGTTAAAAGAATTAGTTTTCTTTAAACCCTAATTGAGAGTCAGTATTAAATGGCTAAGGTCGATTCATAAGCATGTGATGTGTGAAGATAGGAGGGGGAAGTGGGTTTTACTTGGCTCAATGCTTCTTACTACCCAAACCCTCCTCCTCAACTCTACTCAATGCCCCGCCACCAAGACAATCTTTGATGGACAATTTCTTTTTGTTCTTTTTTCATTTGACCTTTCTCAATCAACATCATGCTTAGCTGGATGTTATCTTCCTAGTTCATGTACTTTTAGGCCTTATTCCAAAATTCGCCTAAGGTCTTTGACTTACTCTTTGCAACCAATTACAAGAAGTCCCCAGAGGGTTTGATGCCAAGCTGCATGGCATGTACTACTATGCCTTCATCCAATTGAGCGAACTTTTCTTTTCTTTTCTTTTCTTTTCTTTTTTTTTGTAAGTAAATATTCATTAAAATCCAATTAAGGGATCTTGACCTTATATAACTACCACATATTCCTATAAAGTCTCTTCTTTGCTCTGCCTGATTAAGTATAAGGATAAATTGTCCTTGTATAGGGCTTGCTAACTTTGCCTGATCAAGCATAAGGATAAATTGTCCTTATATAAGGGCTTGTTAGCCCTAAAGTGGAGACTAAATCTAATAGCCAACTCATCAAAGGAGTTGATGGAGTTCTTGGGCAAGTGGTTAAACCACATCCGAGCTATTTTTCTCAGAGTACCTAGGAAAGCTCTGTACATGATAGCATCCCTAATAGGAATTAAGCTACTGAGCCTTTAACCTACAGCCAAGCTTGAGGGCTAGAGGGACTGGTAAGACGAATCCTCCTACTCTAGCTAACTCTTATCAAGGTCAAGTTACTCCTTCCTGCTAACTGTTTCTCTATGCCAGGCTGATTAACTACCCATCTCTTAGGAATTGTGTGTCAACTAGAAGAATGCCCTGATAACAGCCAAACATTGTGCCCCTACTTAGTCATGTCCAATTAGAACACTTGCTCGACATCATTCTTGCCAAGAAGCCAAGAGAGAGTTGCCCTTAACTAATCCTTAATCACCCTTGCTCAGATACCCGATTAGCTTGTCCTCTTTTGTCTACATCCTCCAACGGCATCGCCAGTGCATCCCTGCTACTTGTATAGGACTACGTGTAATCTGCTACACTAATCATTATTTTTCTTGAATATTCATTTTTACCCTTTTCTATTCTTTATACATTACTTCTTTATGACAATACCCTTTTTTTCTTTTCCTCTTTTAGGTAAGTTGCCTTAACTTTACAGGTATAAATATCCATTGTACATGTAGCCGCAATAATCAAAATTATCATTAATACATTGAATATTCTTCCTCTCGTAAACACTATTTATTTATTCCCATTCATTCTTATCCTAACCCTTAAGCAAGGCTAGGTGGCGAGTAATCTCACCAAACTATCTTATGTATCATATCGAGCTATGCCATAAGTCTTTGGAAGATCCACTGGTGCGTTATATCCTTTGAAGTTGTTCGTAGGTTTGCTTACTCTTTCCTCCATTTTTTGTCCCATCACATGTTTCCCTATCACCTTTTTTCAAGCTTTCAGCAAGCTTGAACTCATTCTTACGACCGACCTTATCTATTCTTGGTTATAGTATGCATCATCTTAGTATTAGAGAGTTGTAGTAGTTTGTTTCGAAGTTCTGTCTATACCCAGTTTTACGTAAGTGAAACAGAGCAAGTTACTGTATTCATTTAGCTATTGTGTTTTGCTAGTTGTTAAGCTTCTAATTTGGAGGAAATGTGTTATGAAAGTGTTTACTGTAAAGCCTAGTTGAGAAGTTTGAAATTTGGATCTATCAAAGAAAAATGACAAACCTATGCATTAATGCTAGCATTGGGGAAGACAATAGTGGCGTTGCCCTCCATGGTCGACAATCTCAAGGTATTCTAAGAAGTATAGATGAGAGACTTAATGAGGTGGCTAACCTCCTAGTGGATTTAACTCGAGCTGTTCATGTGTTGGCTTATTGACCTGCTGAAGCAACACATAACACCCTACAAGCTGCCTAACCTATAAGAGGTCAAAACTTAGCTCGACAAATTCGAGGTAGAGGAGTAAGCAAACAGGTAAGGAGAAGGATTGGCTTGGGAGATTTGGGAGAAGAGGATGAAGAAGAGTATTATGAAGAAGAAGAGAGAACTCGAGCACCGAGAGCATCTAACCATGTGAAGCTTTGGATTCCGAGCTTTAATAGGTTTGGAAGTGCAGATGAATACTTAGAATAGGAAGAGAAAGTGAAACATGTTTTTTACTATTACTAATATGGGGATTACGAAAAAGTGAGAATTGCTACTATTGAGTTCTCCGAATATGCCGCCATGTGGTGGAAGAATTTCCAAACTATGAGAAGGTAAGAAGGATGCAAAGAGATTAATACTTGGCATCAGATGAAGAGAATACTTAGAAACATATTTGTACCAAATACTTATCTGCAAGAAACCTTTACTCAGTTTCAGGAACTAAGACAAGAAGGCCAAATGGTTAACGAGTATGTCCAAAAATCCTAAATGCTTATAATTCATTGTGAAGTGGAGGAACCACCAACACGAACAATCTCTACATTCCTTACTGGATTGAGAAGTGACATTCGAGACATTATGAAACTCTAATGATTTACCACAATGGATGAGGCCATACGAATAGCTCAACGAGTGGAAAGGTAGAGAAAGAGCCAAATACTAACTCGATCATCAACTAACCAACTTGTTTAGTCAAGTCAACCTATTCTGGGAAGCTACTGAAGTCAGCCATGTATAGAACTAATCAAACAAGGGGATGTCAGGACTGACTAGAAGGGTCGATCAAAAAGTGACGTACCGACTTGAACTTATGAGAAAGGGTAAGGATCTGGTAAGAAGATGAGCTGGATCAAGTGCTTTAAGTACCAAGAGTTTGGACATATGGTTGCTCAATACCTAAACCAAAGGATAATGGTCATCAAGGGATATGTCCTAGAGATGAGGAACTCAAGGAAGGGGAAAGCACTGCCAAGAAAGAAGCTCCTCCAGAGAATGAATTGATTGAGGAGGATATGTTTGTTGAGGACTTAGATTAGTTGATTTTAGTTATTCGATGCACAATGAACTTGAAACCCTCACGCAAGGAGGAGCAGAGGGAGAACTTGTTCCATATCACCTGTAAGATGAATGATCAGGTGTATGCTCTCATTGTGGATGGTGGAAGTTATACCAATGTGAACTTAGTCGATTTGATTACAAAGTTGAAGTTGCCAACTATCACACATCCAAAGCTATAAAAGTTGCATTGGTCAAGTGAGAAGGAAGCATTACATGTCACTCGACAATTACTATTGCCAATCACAATCAGAAATTATTCTAACGAGATCCTCTACAACGTATTACCCATATGCGCTTCACATGTGTTGCTTAGCTGATCATGACTATTTGATAAAAGAGTTATCCATGATGGATACAGGAATACGTATGTGTTCGGGAAGGATGGCAGGAAGATTACACTAAACCCGATGCCACTGAGTCAAGTTAACAAACTGAAGGCAAAACTTACTCACGGATCAAAGAAGATTCTAATGATGAGTAAAGCCAAGCTTCGAGAGGCCATTAAAGCCAATGTATCAACCTTCATGTTGGTCAGGCGTCTATTATAGTTGAAGGAGTAAGGTGAACTACCCTTAAAAGTAAGAGAGTTGCTAGATAAATATGCCGATCTGTTTCCAGAATAGTTGCCTAAGGGGTTACCCCCTGTCTGAGGCATAGAACATTATTTTAACTTAATACCCAGCGCCACCCTATCAAATAATCCAGCCTATCGAATGAGTCCCAAACGGGTTTCTGAGCTCTAACAATAAGTCAATGAGCAACTAGAGAAAGGGTATGTAAGGGAAAGTCTCAACCTTTGCATTGTTCCAGCACTTCTAATATTGAAAAAGAATGATACCTGGTGCATGTGTGTTGATAGCCAAGCAGTGAACAAGATAACAATCAAATACAGGTATCCTATCCCTAGGTTAGAAGATATGTTGGATGAATTGAGTGAAGCTAAGATCTTCAGCAAGATTGATCTAAAATCTGATTACCATCAAATTCACATGAAGCCAAGAGACGAGTGAAAGACTGCATTTAAAACTTAACAAGACTTTATAAGTGGATGGTTAAGCCATTTGGCTTATTGAATGTCCCGAGCACTTTCATACGACTAATGAACTACATGCTGAGAAATCTAATGGGGAAGTATGTCGTGGTGTATTTTGACAACATCCTTATGTACAATACCGACATGCCAAGTCACTGTGAACATCTATGTGCCGTTTTAAATGCCCTCTGTACCAAGAGATTATTCGGAAATCTTAAGAAATGTGGCTTTTGCCAGGAAGAAGTAGTATTCTTAGGCTATGTAGTAAGTAAAGGAGGCGTACAAGTGGACCACGAGAAGATCCGAGCAATCGTCGAGTGGTCGACTCTAACTACTTGTATCGAGGTGAAAAGTTTCCATAGACTGGCTTCCTTCTATGGAAGATTTATAAGGAATTTAAGCATCCTCGCCGTACCCTTTATTAAGTTGACGAAGAAGAATATCGACTTCAAATGGGCAAAAAAGGAGGAGAGAAGTTTTACTAAGGTAAAGGAAAGGTTGACCTCTACCCTTATACTAGCTTTACTTTACTTCAAGAAAATATTTGAGTTAGAATGTGACACGTCAGGCATTAAGATCGATGCTATCCTAATGTAAAAAGGCCAACCAATTACCTACTACAATTAGAAGCTCAAGGGACCGCAATTAAACAACTCTGTGTATGACAAAGAACTCTTGGTGATGATCCAAGCACTACAAGTTTGGCAACATTATCTACTACTGAGAGAATTTTTCATCTATACTTCTATAAAGTATCTCCGAAGTCAAACAAAGTTGTCGTAGCGGCAAGCGAGGTAGGTCAAGTTCCTCAAGGGATTTAAGTTTGAAATAAAATACAAACAAAGAAAGAGCAACGTGGTTGTAGACACTCTTTTGAGAAGACATGTGCTCTTGACCAAACTGCAAACCAGATTATTTGGGTTTATGAGCATTAAGGAACAATACTCTAGGGATTTACACTTTGGACCCGTACTTGTGCATTATATCAATGGACGGACAGTGGACGAGTATCATATGGAAGATGGATACTTGATCCGAGGAGGGAAATTGTGCATGCCAACCTATTCACTAAAGGAGTTACTAATCAGGGAAGCTCATAGCGAAGGACTCTCCAAACATTTTAAAGAGAGAAAAACGTATGAGCTATTAAGTAGGTGTTTCTTCTAGCCAAGGATGCAACAAGATGTGCACCAAGTTGTTGCAGGCTGTACCGTGTACAAGAAGGCTAGATACTGAGTCAAGTAAGGGAAAATAATGCTTTTGCCTATTCCAATGAGACCATGGACTGAGTTGAGTATGGACTTTGTTCTCGGATTACCATGAACTATCTAAGGTAAAGATTCTATAATGGTCATAGTAGATAGGTTCAGTAAGATGGCACTCTTTGTGCCCTGCTCCAAGACTAATGATGCTTTAGCTATTGCTTCTCTTTTCTTATAAGAAATTATTAGGTTATACGACATGCCAAGAAGTGTAGTATCAAACAGAGATCCAAAATTCTTGAGTCATTTCTGGAGAACTCTATGGCGATAGATGGGGACCAAACTACTATTCAGTACTTCCTGTCACCCCTAAACGAATGGCCAAATAGAGGTAGTCAATTATACTCTAGGATCGCTACTTCGAACTATAGTGGGAAAAAACTTGGCTGATTAGGATGTCTACTTGGCAGTAATCGAATTCACTTATAACCGAATAATACTTGACACCACTAAGCAAACCCCCTTCAAAGTTGTCTATGGTTTTAATCCCAAGTTGCCCTTCGATCATACCCCTATACTTATATCTGAGCAAGAAGACCCTGATAAGAAAGCCCAAGTACAATCTCTTTAACACATCTACAACAAAGTTACTCAACAAATCAACCAAGCCACTAGAAGAATGTGAGAGAAGGCTAAGGGTAGGACAATTGAACAATTTCAACTAGGAGATTTGGTATGGCTACACTTGAGCAAGGAAAGATTTTCAAGCAAGAAGAGGATCAAGTTGTTTGTACAGGCTAAAAGGACCCTTCAAAATCCTCTAGAAGATCAACAACAACGCCTATAGATTGGAGTTACCCAAAGATTATGGGATTTCAGACACCTTCAATATTGTCGACCTTAGTCCATATCACCTTGACAGAGAACTGAATGAAGAATGGTTAGATTTGATCCCAAATCCAAATCAACTTGGAGGGAATAATAAGAATAAGACTACTAGGCCTTTAGCCCGCGGCTGAGCCTAAGGACTAGAGGGACTAGTGAGGAAAATCCTCTTGCTCTAGCTGATTCCTATCGAGATCGAGTTACTCCTTTTTACTAACTGTTTCTCCATGCTGTGCCGAATGACTACCCATCTCTTGGGAATTGTGTACCAACTAAAAGAATTCCCTAACAGCAGCCAAACCTTGTGCCCCTACTTAGTCATGTCCAAACCGAACACTTACTCTACATCATTCTTATCAAGATGCTGAGAGAGAGCTGCCCTAAACTAATCCTCAATCGCCCCTACCCAGACACCCGATTAGCTTGTACTCTTTTGTCTGCATCCTTTAAAGACATCGCCAATGCATCCCCGCTACATGTATAGGACCACAAATAGAATCTACTATACTAATCATTGTTTTTCTTGAATATTCATTTTTACCCTTTTGTATTATTTATACATTACTTCTTTAGAACAATACCCTTTTTGTTTTTTCCTCTTTTAGGCAAGTCGCCCTAATTTCATAGGTATACATACCCCTTATACATATAATGCAACAGTTAAAATTAATATTAATATACTAAATATTCTTCCCCTCATAAACATTGTTTGTTTACTCTCGTTTACTCTTATCCTAATCCTTAAGCAAAACTAGATGGCAAATAACCTCACCAAACCATCTTGTATGTCATATTGAGTTGTGCCATGAGTTCTTGGAAGTTCTACTAGTGCGTCATATTCTTTAGAACTATTCATGGGTTTGCTTACTCTTTCATTCATTCATCTTTTGTCCCTTTGTGTGTTTCCCCATCACCCTTTCTCAAGCTTTCGGCAAGTTTGTACCCATCCCTATAACCGACCTTGTCTATTCGTGGTTACAGTATGCATCAATCCTAATGACCATAGAGGTTCAAGAAGGTATGGAAATGGAGAAGGTGACCATCGAGATCACTAGTGTCATTGTATTGGTCCAAGGTAGGAAGTATGTTGTTCAAAGGTAGGAAGTATGCTATTCAAAGGCAAAACGTCATCCTAGACACTCTTAGTGATGGTGGTTTTATTGCTAGTGACCAACTTAACATCATCAATTACTTTGCTCCCTTGTCACTTAGAGAGCTTCCTTACAATCACATGAAGCTCATTGAGGTCGGTATTATCTGTTAGGTGAGCTCGTCATGTTGTAGAGTATGCTGACACTCCATGGGAGTCAACCACCTGCTCATCGCTAGCAATGACGTAGTCACGAATGGCCATAGACCACGCTTGTTGTTCCTACACTAGGGGATCAAGCAATTGATCCTTGCCATTCTAGTCCTACTGTTGGTTGTTGTGCCTAATACAGGCATCAGGAGCTTTAGTTGCCTATTAGTTGTGTCATTTGGCTTTGTCAAGCCTAACTTGGAACTCTCAATTGTAAGCAACGAGCTCCTTAAGTAGCTGCTCCACTTGATCCAGACAATATTTCGATGTTTCCCTAACTAGAGGTTGGTTGTCCATGGCTTGGTTATTGTTGGGGTTCATGACACAAGACATGGTGGCTAATGCGAAAATAGGGATTGTGTTTTCGTAAGTGTTTAAAGTGTGTTTAGGTAAGAGATAAGGTCAGTTTCCCAAATACAGAGCTAAATATCATCTCTGAGTTCTTGTAGGTAGAGGCTTAGTAATTGAATGGGCTTTGCACTTAGGTATGAACCAACAAAAGAGTAAAAAGTAAGGGGTATCGAGGTGTTGTCTAGCGTGATTACTTCGATGCTTAAGTTATTATGTGTTAGGGTTCATGATACGAGACATGGTAGCTAATGCAAAAATAGGGATTGTGTTTTCATGAGTGTTTAAAGTGCATTTAGGTAGGAGATAAGGTCAGTTTCCCAAAGACAGAGCTAAATATCATCTTTGAGTTCTTATAGGTAGAGGTTTAGTAATTGAATGGGCTTTGCACTTAGGTGTGAACCAACAAAAGAGTAAAAAGTAAGGGGTACCAAGGTATTATCTAGCATGATTACTCCAATGCTTAAGTTATTATGTGTTTGTAGAGAAGGAGAATGTATGCAAGAAGGTAATAGCAAGGCTTAGTGCATGAAGTATCAAGTAGTTTAACATTGTGGCAGTTTGGTATTTATAGAAGAGCGAAATTGGTATTTAATGAGCCGTTAGTAAGCACAAGCCACATCCATAAGCATGGGTAATGGAGCTACAAGATCTATAATTATAGGAGACAATTGGTTGACCTAGTCATAAAGCCTTATCTGTAGTGCCATAGCCATTGTGGACCATTGTAATTAGGCAAGCCTTATAGTGGGACTAGGCTAAAGCCGATTGCTAAGGTAGGGAGGTTGAATTTAGGGGAAAGCAATTGAAGCCATGAGTCTGATCAAGTCAACAAGGGCTTAAAAGACCCAGGTCTAAAAGGCCTTATCAACAAATACCCTTCACCCTGCCGATAATCTCTATAGAATAGTATAGCCCTCTTATCTCCTTAATAAGTCGGAAGGGCAAGTAATGATATTCCCATCCAATTCAAGTATTTTTGCTACAATTGTCATAGATAAGAGCAAGTCTCTATTTGATTTATATCACAAGAGTCATTGCTCTTTGTTCTTTCTATCACTCAAAAAAGCCTTTTTATTTGTGAATCGCTATAAATCAAATGATTAAGATAGTATTTACTGTAACTAACCTTTTATATGAGGATTGCTATAAAGTAAATGGTTACGTGTTGTTATTCTATTTATCTCTTATACATCTACACTTACATTTGTTCTTACACCATCATTCTTTAAGCCATTGGTTTTAGATATTTATACATACGGATCCATGAGATCACATTTGAGGAACTGCACTAGAGTAGATATATGCTTTCCTTGTCACTTTTCTAGTCAAGATCTATCATTTGATGTAGGGTTAGATATTTCATAGGTGTAGTGCATAAGCTATAATGTTCACAACTTAAATGCCGTTATGGCAAGGGAAACTTAAAGACATTATCATGGATAGACCTGCCTCATTAAGAGCATATGTTGAATGGTTTCTTAAAACAAACACTAGTATTGTTTGACAAAACAGTGAAATCCACTCTTGACTTTTGTTTGCATTTTTAAAGTAATACAATCAAATCTCGATAATTGGTCGGTGATTTTCACTATAAGTCAGCTCACATTAGACATGTCTCTAAGGTGTTCAAGTGTATTGCTTCTTTGCTTTTAAGACAGAGAAAGACCTGAAAATTAAGGAACTTTCAATGAGCTACATAAGTAGAGAAACAAATGAACAGCTTATCAAGAGCATTTGCAAATTGTGTATTTTGTGTCTAAATGGGTCTAACTCATTTGTTTTTTATGTCAAATTTTTCATACACTAACCTGTTTAAATTGTATCATGTTATATTTAGGTCTATAGTGTCTAGATCCTAAATTGCCAACCCTAGGTCTATCCATCTCAACCTCATCCAATGGTCAAGATTAAGGGCTATCTATACATAAGAGTCTCCTCCTTCTTGTTCAAAGAATAAGTGTCAAGCCCTAAAGCAGTAAAGTCGTAATAATTCTGCCATGTAAACCATTCTAAGATATAAATTGATCATACAACCGCTATCTTAGACTTGATTTACACAAGGTATCTATGACTAACTCGCTTTGAAGTAAACAGTTCATAAATTTAACATATTATTTACTTATGAACTTAAGAAAAATACATACTTATGTTAAAATGGTCTAAGTATATTTACAAGATTTAGCCACCTAATCATAATCTACTTGAGTAATTTGTAAATTAATACTAAAAGCTTTAAAATAAGTATAAGCTAGAGAGTATAATTGATCTTCAGTTTACATCCTCACTCCCTAGGATCCCGCAGTTACTGCTTCAAGATAATTATAAGCCGCTTTTTAGCTAACACTTGTAATAAAGGCTATAGGGATGTGAGTAGCCACAACTTAGTAAGTTGGGATGGAGACTTAAACCATACAGCAAACACAAACAAGGTTATCAATCAAATTATTAGGTACAACGCATGTTCAAACAAATGCCATTGCACAACGTTATTTGGTTCATCATGAGATTAGAGAAATTGCATCCGCTCTAATTCAAGTTGAAGAGTTTTCGTTAATGTAGCAACTCACGACCAAACCCAGGCTTATGCAATTGAGACATTGCTCCTCCCACAATTAACTTCGAACCAATAACTTCACCCTTACCGCGACCTCCTCACCTGTCACTTTGTTCGACTAAAGATGAAAAAAGAACTAATTATGCTATCCAGTACTATCCCTTTCGAAGGGGTCAGTATTTGGCCGAAGAATCCTAATGTTCCCCTAATGGGTTGCTATGCAGGTCCAATTTAGATTTATGAGTCAAATATTTAGTTAAATGTGATTTAAGGTATTCAAGCATTTCAAACAAATCACACAAATACAAGCCAAATCAACACACCAAAATCATATCATTAGCTCAAAACAAGTACATATACATAGTCATTATCTATCGAACACAATCATGTACAATTTCAAGCCTCCCAGTACTACACATTAGTACTCTGAAATATGGTAATGTATTGATCTCAACTTACCTAGACTCCTCGCTTACTCATTCTAGGTGCAACTCATACTGACCATCGTAAAAAATCCCTATAATACAAATATTGTTTCAGTTTTCACATAACTATATTATATAAACTCTATTATCTAGTACTTTTATGTTGTCTTTAGTTTAGGGTTTAATATACCTAATTATCCAGGTTTTCAAGTCTTTTACAATTATTCTTGATTTAGATTAAGTTCAAGTTCAGTTTTCCGCATTGATTTTCAAATTAAGTTTTTAACTTAGTTTTCAATTAGGAATTTTATACGTAGACTCTAGGAATTCATTTCCACTCATAATGTGAAATTAATCAAATTATTTTCGGATATCCTAAATATCATATTTAACTCTTAACCAATATTTTAATTTGTACGATATATCCCTTATCCTAATTTAACTATTAAATTTATTCTCGATGTAAGAAATTTTTATATTTTTTGTATAAACACCTAAATTTAAGTTTCCGACCAAATTTATTACATATTTTTATTATTATTAGAATATCAATTTTAACTTAATATTTTCCTACTCATATATTTCTTATATTTACATATTATACATTATCACTTAATATGTACATAATATACATATCTAATAGTTCTATTATCTAATAGTTCTATCACTTCGAATATCATCTCCCAATATTGATTAACATCTAAAAATATCTAAATTCATTCTAAATCAAATTTTACTCTTAATTACCCTAATTTACAAAATTAACTTAAAATATACTATTTTTACTTATTACATATTTACTACATAATATTCTAATAATTATATCTAACACCCTAAATGCTATAAATAGCATACTCCATCAGATTTTGATATTATGAAACATATAATTATGCACAAAATCAATAATTATCTATTTAATTACCTAATTAACCCAAAATTACCCATTTTTATGCATCATTTTAAGACCTAAAAATTTATAAAATTAATTTTTGAAAAAGGGCTTCATAGAACTCTTTTAAATACTCTAAATAGCCTACACAAAAATTTTGGATTCAAAACTATACTCTTAAGGTCATTTATTTCTAAACCAAACAAAGCTTGAATTTACACAATTTCTTAAGGATAGTATATTTCTAGATACAAAATTATCAAACTAAAATTTTTCCCTAAATCTACATACTTAAAAAAACTTATAATACCAAATTTCATAATTTTATACACATATTTAATATTTTTATCAAAATATGAAAAATTGGAAGAAAAATTGGATTCATCAAAACTAGTAGCTCCAGCCATCGCCGGCTACCAAGGCCTTATTGGCCAACTTAGGTGCTGTCACCATCGTGTGGTGGTGGTGGCCATCCACTACTAAGTTGCTGTTGAGTGGTGATTCCTTTCTAAGGCCCTAAGTGCACAGATTTTTGTAATTTTTTTGTAACCTTAATTTTCTCTCAAATTTTTTACCCTCTCAATTTTCTACAACTCCAAACATCCTAAATGAGCTTCTATAAAGATTGAGCTATTTATAGTGCTCTAAAGAAATTTTAGTGCATTAATTTTGATTAGATAATTGCTTATCCTCTTCCAAATTTATTTTTTTGTTGTGTTAATTTAACTAGCTGATTTTTTTCTTTCTTCCCCCAGCTACCATAACCCCTTTCTAGACTTTTCCATATTTTTTTCATAATTTTCTTGATTTTTATTTAATTTTTTATGCATTTTTTTAATTAATTAGCATTATTTTGACATATTTCGCATATTTTTACCTACATTTAAATTTATATATAGTAAAAATAAATATTCCTAAATATTATTTAAGTTATTTTATGATTTTTAATATATATATAATTTATCTCTATCGATTCTTTAGTTATCAGAACTCGTTTTACACGTCTCCAATAAATAACGGAAAAATTTACATTAATTCAATATTATAATAATTAATTTTTTTTTTCCTAAATTCAAACTTAGATGATCAATTTTACTAATAATGCTAGCTTCATCATAAAATTTGGATTAAATCAAACAATTTGTTCAATCATTTTAAATTTTACAAACCGAACTCCAAGTATCTAATTACGGGGCTGGCAATAAGTAAGCTTTAAAATGTCGTTATTATACTAAAACTGCCTCGCAAAAGATCAAACATCAAATTCATCAAGAGTAAGTCAAGAATGCATTATTAGCATCTTCCTCAAACTATTGTCATATCTATGTTTCAAGAATCCAAGCTTCCATGTTCTTCCTTTCATACCTCTCTCTAAAATCATCCTGCCACGTAACATTAGATTAACACTTCTCTATGATCGACTAGCACACTCACTACATGAGATTAATCAACTAACAACAACTACATATACAAAGTTAAGGACTAAATGTGTATTTTTTTTTTCTTTTTCATTTTGAGTTGTTGACTTCTTAAATATAAACACATCCATTAAAGAGAGAATTTAATTGCTAACTCAATCGTAACTTAGCCATCTTTATTGTTCCAAATCTATAAGAAAAATACATGTAAGTTGTATTTGGATAACAATTCACAAAAATGAATGATTAAGTAGGAAATAATCATATGGTTCCAATATTTTGTACCATATATAAAGGCTTTGGTTACACCAAAGATGGAAATCTAAGTCACTACTTTATTGATGGGCTATTTTGGGTCACCCGAGGTCCAATCTAAGTAGAGAGCTATTAAGGCCCATTAGCTATTAGATGACCAGACACCCCACCTCACCTAAGCACTCTATAGTCCTCAATCACTTAGCCTATAATCTAGCACCTTAGGATCAATTTCTCTAAATGCTGAATCACTGAGCACCTGACCACTTGCTCGGGAGCACCCAGGCCGCATGGTCCTCGCTAACCATCAAGCAGCATTCACCTCCTTAAAGATGCCTCCTCATCTAAAGGCATCCTACATAAAGTCAACTCAAGGCTCGAGGGCCAGTTATACCTCTCTCTCCCTCTCTCTCTTGGAGCTGTTTATCCTTCACACCCCTTCTTCTTCTCTTCTCATTAATTACAACATGACATCCGTAGTACAATCAACATACCCAACATCCCTTGAGAATATCATAACCCTAAGTTTCAATCATGGCTACCAGCGTGCTCGTGGTCAACCATCACCTAAAGTCACCTTGTCAACCCCACAACTCATGTTCCCTATAGGCAACTAGTATAAACGAACCCTAGGGTGACAATTGTCCGTGGTAGGTAAGATCCTTTCCATATAAATAACTCAAGAGCCAAAAGGTAAAGGGATCCAAATCTTCTCCTAGACCTTGAATCTCTCTCCTTTCCATTCACCCAATCACATACCGCACCACCCGTTTACCTTCTCCCTTAAGCAAACAATGCTTAGAATCACCTTATCTTTTCCCCTTTCTCCCTCCTTACTGACTTAAGTATCGAAGGACCCTCATAGATCAATCCACTGAGGGCTTCTTACAAGTATCTAGGAGCAAGGAGTAGGCTAAACATCAAGGCCCAACATTACTCTTTCTTGAAGAATCTAAGCCCATTCCCTTAAATATTTAGTTGATTCCCTCAATCAACATACTCCATAACTACTCCCAATTAGGACAAACAATTAGCCGATTAGTCTTACCCTACTAGCTTCATATAATACAATGTAATTGTGTATGGATTTATACCAATAAAGTTCCACATGAATGATAAATAGGTTGGAGTCAATTATACTCCATGTCTGGGTTTGTTTCTAACAACTAAAACTATTTACTAACTCATTTATTAAAGATTTTTTTTTTCCTTTAGTCATGTCAATGCCTCTATCTATACACCTTCCTAGTAGGGATGCAATTGAACGAGTCTTTATAAGATATTCAACTCGTTAAATCCAATAAAAAAAACCTTATAGAGTAGGGTTTAGGGTCGGGTTTTGGGATGTAATTCAAAATCTTATAAGGTTTAGGGCTGGGTTTTAAGAATAAAAGAACACCCGATAGAAAATCCAACCTGATAAAAAAATTATATATTAACAAAAATATTTATTACTTAACCTATGCACCATACATGCTCTATACAAGTTTTATATTATACAATACATTTAATTTTTAATTTTTATTACTGTGTAAATATGTAAATATAATTATAATCCTACTTATTTCCTTTTCTCTCTATTCTTTCCTTCATTCCATTAAAATGCTATGAAAACTTGTTTCTATAGGGTCGTTTGAATCATATAAAAACTCGCTTTATAAGATTTTGTACCTTATAAAATCAAGTTTTGAGAATAAAAGATATAAAAACTTGTAGAGTTTTTGTAAGATTTTGATAAATGTCAAACGTTATATGGGTAGTTTCAAATTTCATACTTTGATTATACCCCCAGTTCCCGGCTCCATCGCAGCAATCCCACTTAGCTATAAAAATTTATCACGGCTACAGATACGCTTCATATTTTTCCAGACTTCGTGCACCATTTTCCTTCAAAATATACGGTGTAAACTTAATCTCCATATCCAGTGTAAATTTCACTCGCCACGTTACCCATATACATGTCTTATTTTTCTCGCTCCGTCGAGGAATCACTGCGAGCAAACATGTACCTTCGTATCAAACACCATCTATGTTGTCATATTTTAATATAATGATAGTATATTATAGAAATATGTTTTTGGCTGGACTATGGTGAGACTTATAGCTCTATTTGTTATGTGAAGGACCAATTAGTACCTCAGGCAAATTCTCATCTAAGTGTTAATATTTTGCTTCTTGAGTGCTTGACGAGCATAACAAGATGCCTATCAAATTTTACTAATTTTCTAATAAAATATTCCAAAAAAAAAAGGACAAAAAAGAAAAGGAAGAAAAGAAGAAACCAAGGACCTCTCCATCTAGTGGCAGAGAGAACAAAAGTAGGAGAGGGATTGATTGGCATTAGGACATTGAAATTTCGGGCTACTTGGACCCATTGTACCACAATAGGACGCTGATAGACTTTTGAATAAGATTTTGCATTTTAAGTCTCCTCCATCAATTTCTCTTTCGGAAAAATATATATTTACTCCTCAATATTTGTTTATTTTTTATTTCAAACTTTTACTTATCCTGTGAACTCCAATGAATTTGATATGCACCAACTTTTGATTGGTTCACAATAAATAGTATAACAAAATTTCAAAATATAATAGAAAATAGAAAAAAATTATAAAAGCAAAAAGAAAAAGGGCCACAAGAAATTGTAGTATTAACATTATTGTAGAAAAGTTTTAATAATATTAACATATCAGGTGCACTGATGAGCGATATACAAATATTATTAAAATTCCAATTTACAAAAATATAAATGATAGTTTTTCAAAAACTAAGCACTATCATTTGTACTTATATACGTTGTTCATTCATCTATATGACATTCTAATACTATTAAATCTTTTTTCTATTAATATAGATTCAATAAAATAGAACTTACTTAATAATATAAATTATAATATATTATGAATAGTAATAAGTTTTAAAAATTCTCATATAAGACAATGTGCATTCATAAGAAACCCATCTTATGCTTATAAATAACATATTAATATATTAAGAAATTATTTTTTTAAGAAACTCATCATTCTATTCTTGAATTCCTTTATAAAAATTCCTTTCACATTTTTTGGATCCCAATGAAATAATTTAACCAACCAAAACTTAAAAAAAAAATGAAAGAGCTCCTCAATAGAGGAATATTTGTTGGTCAAGGAACTCACTCCAAGGAGTGTTGGAGCGTGCAATAAGATGCATCGTCGCACATGCTTTAATAGCCATATCATATCAAATGCAAAAATTTTGTATATAATTAATTTGATCACGGAAAAGTAGGACAAAAACTAACTCCGTTTTTCTTTTTCTTTTGGAAATAAAAGGAAAAGAAATAAAACCGATGCGTTTTATGAAATTGAAATTGAATCATGAGCTATTAGATTTTGATTTGGGTAAGGACCGATTCCAAATCATAAATCAACCTAGTCCGGTAGTGGCCAAGCTAAACCATCCTAGCGAACCACTGGACTTTAAGAGCCCAAACGGTTCGCTTGAGTAAAACCGCCTAACCCAACGATTCAAGGACTGCTAAAAATTAAACAAAAGAAAAAAAAAAGTGCCCGATCCTTTTTGAACACCTACCCCAACACCCCCTTTATTATCCTCTACCCCTGCAATTTTCACTTTCGGTGCATGTGCCGTAAATTTTGAATTTGCAGTTCAAATTTTGCGACTTTGAATCATTTAAAATTCAAAATACGCGTTCACATATTTCTCGATTTTTATAAATAGTAGCTTCCAATATACAACAATTATTACTCCACAAACTAATTAAACCTCTCCAACTCCAACCATTCTACCTTCAAATTTTTTCAATTGTGAAACATTGTCATAAAAATATTTTCTTTTACTAACCACCAATATCTATATATAATTCTCCATTCCACTGCATAGAACAATTTGCATTAGCAAATAAAGCCGACATATACATACTCACCATATAATTTCCACTTTATTTTGTCTTACATATTATTTCTGTCTTTCATTCATAAATCTTTGTTGTAATAAATAATAGAAAAAAATATTAGCATCGATGTAAAGAATTTTATGCTGTACTTTCTCTAGTAAAAAACATGGTTCATCATCTAGTAGGAAGGGCAAGGGCAAGGGCACTAGAAATTCCAATACATCATTCGAGCCACAACGGTTCAAGGATATTCAAGCATACCCGAATAATGAATACGACCTAAATAAGTAGAGGGCACATGATGTGATTGAGAACATGGAAAAAGAAGTTACACCACCTCCAAGCTTTGACGTGGAACCTCATCGCACAAGTAATCGCAGCGCACCACCTCTTGACTTTGACATTGAACATCAACGGGTGGGTTATCGAAGCATACCACCTTTCAATTTCAAACCCCCATGCATGAATGTCCTTAAATGTCATGTTAGATTTGAATCTCCTCATATGAGTGTCCCTATGCGACTCGCAAGATTTGAACCCCCACAAATGAGTTGCCCCATAAGCATGCTCAAGGATAAGGAGGACAATATAGAAATTATTCCCGAAACAAAAAAGCAACATATGGGACAATATGAGCCTAGCAATTCGAGACCATCCAGCTCAAGTAAGCCTCCTAAACCCAGTAAGTCTAATATTTTTACTACTCATTTCTGTAAAGGTACAGATAAAAGGGGGAACTCAATAGCATTTTATAACTACTATAATACAAGTTACTCGTAGAAAATGAGAGAGGGATATGGTACCCTTAATAAGCACTTGAGGTCAAAGCATCCCAGGGAGGTGGGAATAGATAGAACGCAGCAACAGATTGGCCGAGGCAATGATTCATCTAGTCAACTGCTAATGAGGTATGATAAAGAGAAGCATAAATATAGCCTAACACAATACCTAGCGAACATGCACCTGGTATTCAACGTGGGTGCATCAAAGTAGTAGAGTCGATACGAGCGGGAGACATTTAACTCCAACTCATGATAACTTAGCCACAGAATGTTAACTCGAGCTACATAAGAGCTTCACTATAAAGGTAAGAAGGAGCTTGCAGATAAGTTTGCCTCCCTCGATACACATGTGTCCATATGTGCAAACATATGGACACATCTTTTTCGTAATAATTCTTATATAAGTATTACTGTTTATTAAACAAACAATAATTGGAAACTTAATAAATGACTATTGGCTTTAATGGTATGTAATGAGCAACACACGGTGCAAAACATTTATAAAACTATTAGAGAAATCCTAAATGAGTACCGATTGGTGAGGAAAATTTTTTCTATTGGTTTTGATAATGCAAGTGCCAATATTGCATCAATATCTGATTTGCAAAATTACTGTCAACCAGCATTAGGAGAGATTTTTTTTCACATATGTTATGCATGTCATATTCTTAACTTATATGTTAAGGATGGCTTTGCAGCTTTACATGACAGTATAATTCCGATTAAGAACATTATCAAGACAATAATAGAGAGGCCATCCCTTCACAAAGAATGGAGGAACTCCTGCATGGAACATGGGAAGAGGCCCAGGAAGTTTAAGGTAGATGTGCAACACCGTTGGAACTCAACTTACAAGTTGTTGCAAAGCACAGTTTCTTATAGCAAATTGCTGTGTGACTTCGCAATATACAACATGCAAAAAGTTGACATTTTCCCAAGTAACTGGGATATATGTATCTAGTTACTAAAAGTTTTGAAAGTTTTTCATAATACTACTAAGACCTTCCTACAGGTTTACAAACTCAGTGTTCACTTATTTGTTATGTCAATCGTCAGTATACTTAGGATGCTTCTTGAGGTCCGTGAGGACCCAAACCTGCATGTATGTGTATACAATATGACGTTGAAGTGATTAACTTATAGTAAAGAAATTCTTCGTATTTATCTCATAGCAACTATTCTAAGCCCTCATTGTAAAACAGAACTGTTACTAATATATTTGAAAACTTATTATAATTACATTTAAGATCTAATGGATTCCCAAGATGTATACAGCTTAGAAGCACGATAGGAAGTGTTAGCAATGACGACCGACATAGAGGAGATGCTCAATTACTACCAAAGTTAGTACGGTAGCTAGTCATCAGTCTCTCCTTCGCCACCTACCAAGGAGTGACATTACTCATTTATGAGTGAGCAATTACCAACGCAAAAATTGAAGAGATAACAATCCGGTGGTCCAATGTCTGAGATGCAACATTAGACCAATACGAATTTTGAGTTTTCTGAAAATATCTCCATCAAGGACTTCGATATTTTAGAGTAGTGGCAAAAGCATAGAAAGGACTACCTACTACTATCTCACATCACCCATAAAGTACTCACTGCTCCAGCTTCAATGGTCGCTGTTGAGCAAGCATTTACTACAGCTGGCCTAATCATCGAAGAACATCAAGCCTCCCTATTTGTTGTCAATGTTGATGCAAATGCTTGTACAGAAGATTGGTACAAAATGACCTACAGACGACAAGAACTATGCAGGACATTAAGCAAAGAGAATGATTACTTCAATAACTCAAACCAATTATATGGAAGCGCAATCTCACCCACAGGTTCCACTCCTACTCACGAGCATGAATAGCTACCTTAAGAAGAGACACAGTAAGTTTTCTTTTCAACCTTTCTGAAAAGGTTTTATAATATAGAAAAACCTTTTTTCCTAATTATTCAAAAAAAGTAAATAGCGTAGCTTTCCTAAAAGTGGTAATCTAGCATTAGGTTTTTCTAAATTATAACAGACTAAAATTATTTTCCTTCAAAAAATTTAAATTAGATAGTTCGTATGCTTAGATTTTTTTCATAAAATGTAAAATTGACTAACAAACTAAAAGTTTTCTAAAAATCTAAACCAAAATACGGTAGTCTGATTTGGATTAGTGGATACATAAATACCTTCCGGGAGACCGTTAAATATAGTAAAAAATATTTTCCCTCCGACCACTTCACTCTACTCAATCAAATTAGATATTCATACTGTAAGAGACTTTTCTATATTTTAATTTTTGTCAGTTTTTAATGTCTACTTTATGGAAGGATGAAAAGAAAAAAAAAAGGGTTGAAGGATTAGCAAGGCTAAAAGGGAAAAAAATTATGTAAAAGTGTAGAAAAAAAATCGAAAAAAAAAACCGATTCAACGGTCATGAACCAACCCTTGAACCAATGAGTCTCTTGAACCGCTAACTCATGAACCAATTCACCTCAGTGACAGGGTCTAATTGGACCCACTACCAAAGCAATACACAACATGGCTCTCTCGGAAGCTTGCTTATGTATTCATGCACCAACTCTTTCTTTTTGAGTTGTCCATTTCAAAAATCCTATTCACATATGTTCAAATAAAACGATACGATTAAGTTTAAGTAGCTAACAACTTCACCATAAAATAACCATCTGTTCTTGTGGAAAAATTGCAGAGGAAATACTGGTGAGTTAGTATTTGGATATCACTTCCACAAATACAATCAATTGTAATACATATGATTCTAACACTTTGATGATCAGTATTATAAGAATATGTTTTGGCTACTGCTACTAGTTAATGGTCACACTGTATCAAATGCTATTCTTCCAGCCTTAATTGCCATTATGTATGACATTGAATTGGACCTACTATCACAAATAGCACAACAGAAACAACTTTGTAGAAGACCTTGCATCTTTTAAGTCTTTTGCCACCATATAAGATGGCTTCCTTTAATTGTGCTCACAATATTCATCTAGTCATGCCATTATAATTTATTAATATTGAAAGGAAAAAAAAAAAACCGAAAAAGTAATCTACCGTTAGCAAATACACTTCAATGCAAAAACTTCAGCATTTCAACCAAGGAAAACAACAAAAATCTTATTTTGCATCAACACAGGATCGACTCTTACTGTCTATACCCTCATGGTTATAGATAAATCACATCGGAATTATTTCAAAGTGAAGAACCAATTTGGAGCTTTTATGAACCTCATAAACAGGGAAGAAAGATGCATCGGTACTAATATATTATATGTTTGAATAGAGTAGTGGCTAAGTAACAACAATATTTAAGGTAAATTACAAAATACACCTCTTTATATTTACTTCATATGGACTTAATCACCTTCATCTTTGAAATTATGTGCTTAGAACTCCATATGTCTACTTTATTTGAACTTAACCCCCTTATCTATGAATCCATGCATTTAAATCTCTACGTGTTTACCTCATGTGCACTTAACTCTTTTATCTTTAAATTTACACAATCATACTTCCAAACCTTTAAAAGATGTGGATTTAGACCTCTAAAAATTGTCAAAAAGCACATCTTTAAAGATTTGGGAATCTAAATATATCATTTCAAATATTAAGAGGTCAAGTGCATATGAAACAAATACAAAGGGTAAATCTACAATTTAACATTTTTTTCCAGCTTGAGGAAGGAAAGATCACAACTGAAACAAAAAAAAAAAAAAAAGAATCATGAATAAATAAATGGACAAATTACGTGGACCTCCCCTATGAACTTTTGTAATTATGTAAACACCTTGATTTTAAAAATAGAACACTTACACCTCTAAAATGGACGTGAGACCCACATTAATTAAATGATGAAATATCTATTTATTGAGATCTCCATGCGTACAGGAAAAGTGAAGTTTACATTTTTTATATACGTTACCAAATAAGAGTCAAATTGGTCTCCTCAAAGTTATAAAATTTCTTTAATTAATTTTATTATTCTTGTTAATCCTAATTAATTTTCTTGAGGAACTCATAAAATTCCTAATATTTCCTAATTGTACTTGATTTGTAAATATCATCATGGATCGTAAATACCAGGATTGCTACGGGTTCCCAAGTAATAGTAAGAACAGGAAGACAATTTTAAAATTTATGAATTTCGTTAAGCGTCAAGCTGATTCTCCTAAAATTTCATAAATTTTTTAATTGTCTTTTTATTTTTTTGTAATTTATATCAAGCTTCATAATTGTCCTAGTCGTTATGCATGATTACTACATTTATTTGAAATCCCTCGTAACTATATCAACTGTAAATTCAAAAGAAATTTATGCAATCTTTCTTTCTTAACTTTGTTACTGTTCCTTTATTTCGTAATGTAAACAAAAAATATGAACTTCATTTGTCCTCTTTGCATGGAGTAACTCATTATGTATATTATTTAAATCAAAGGGTACTTAAGTAAGGATGAGTGGGTACTAAGATATAATATTTTATTTATACCATACCTTATTTGTACATGTTTGAAATTTTTTATATCCAAAACCTATCTTTTGATATTTGAGAACTATCATTTACTCCGTAAGTTTTATAGAGTATAGGGTACCTTGTAGAGCTTGTATTTTTTTATTTTATTTTCTTTGAAAATATTGTATACACACATGATTAATATCACAAAAAATATAAACTTTATTTGTCCTCTTTGCATGGAGTAACTCATTGTGTATATTATTTAAATCAAAGAGCACTTAAATAAGGATAAGCAAGTACATGATAGGTAGGATATGATATCTTATTCATAGCTTACTCTATATGTACATGTTCGAAATTTTTTATTCCCAGAATCTACCCTTTGGTATTTGAGAACTACATGTACTCCATAAGTTTTACAGAGTATAAGGTACCTTATAAAGCCTGTATTTTTTTATTTTATTATCTTTGAAAATATTATATACACACATCCTTCATATCAATGGACCAAATAATAATATTTTGAAAGATTCTTATATTTACAATACATATAACCATGATAATATAAAACTTTGGTAAGTAGAATGTTCATGCAATTGGGTATGTAGGTTGTGCTAAATTATTCTTTTTTTTAAATCATCAAAATAAAATTTTTATCAAATCATAAAATTATTATAAGCAAAATACAAAAATCATGTATTGAATAACTTCAATAAAATATATTAGACAATAAGTTAATGATTAAGATATTTTTAATGCTAGGATAAGGTTATTAAACAAGGAAAAAAAGCAATGTAAAAATGAGATAATAATTAAGAAGAGAGAGAGAAGGTCCACAAAACCATTAAAAAAATGACATGAGAAAGGGAAAAGACGATAGAAGGTTAAAAAAATTAATATTTAAAAAAATGTAATAATATTAATTTTTTATTTATTAATATCATTCAATTAATATTACAAGTTAAGTACAAGGTACTTGAAAATATGTACTTTATATAGTAGTATAAAGGTTCTAGGTTTCCTTAATGTTGTACCCATACTGTACTCTGTGAGAACAAGTTTTGGAAAACTACTAACAATTACCCTCTTTACTCATCCAAAATCTATCCGACAGAAGAATAGAGTCCAAATGGATATCCTGTGTAGCAAGGTTACTCGCTTAACCTTAGACTTAAGTAACCACCATGGTAATTTAACCATTAAATTCCTTAAATTATCTTTTTAATATTTACCACTCTTTTTCCATTACTAATTAAATAAAGGCTACTACAATAAATTCATTGGTTTAAGTACTTTACCTCTCTACTAACCCACTATCCCCCTTTTCTCTCCTTTTTCTTTATCCACTATTAGCTTTGATTTAGATGAGGAAAAAAAATTTTTCTTTTCAATATTTCTTCTCTCGAAAAGTTTGTTAATGGTGGCTTTGGATATTTTTTATCCATTTTTAAATTGTGTATCATTTATTTGATCGATGACAATAGTTGTTGATAAAAGATGTATTAGTCTTGCACATATCAAATTTGTTAATCTATTATATTAAAGATGCATTATTGGATTTTATTTACTTTTATGCACCTGTAATATGGTTGTGTTTTCTACTAATTTAAGTAATATGAATTCCATATCCATTTTAGGGGTATAAGTAATCTATTTTGAAAATGAAGGGTGTCAACACAAGTACAAAAGTTCATAGGAGAGATTTGCACAATTTACCCTAAATAAATATAGAAAATCACAATTCATACTTTTCAATCATACTCAAAATAGCACCATTTTGTGATATGATATTGCTTAATGGAATAATTATCCTCCTTCTTAATCATTATGAAGAATATTTAAATAAAAAATGAGCAAAATAGAACTAGCAAAATTATGAGATTATAACGACATACAAATGGAAGAAAATTTTTTAATTTTTTCGTAAGTCTATCTCACTTAGATTCTTTGGGTTTCAATTCTTTTTTAATTGAGTAATATTTATTAAATCATTTATTTATTTTTTTACTAGTCAACTTTTTTATTTTATTTGTGATCTTTTCTTCTTAAAATTTAAAAAAAAAATTGTCAAATTGCATATTCATTCCCTCATGTTTACTTCACGTGCATTTAACCTTTTAATCTTTGAAATTGTACATTTAAACCCTTATATCTTTCTAAAATGTGTATTTTTCTAACTGCACATCTTTTTAAAGCATCCAAGCATACAATTTGAGAGATTAAGAGGTTAAGTGCACATGAAATAAATATATGAGCATCTAAGCGTACACATTCAAAGATAAGGGAATTAAGTACACATGAAGTAAATATATATAGGTCTAAGTGTATGGTCACAAAGATAAAAGGGCTAACATAGTAAACACAAGGAGGTGTATTTGTGATTTACCCTAATATTTAGACATATATTATATACTAGTAATAATTGGTAGTCTTTAAAAAATTATTATTTATGTTTCTACATATTAAAATTCTATAGATACCAATACATTGCTGATACATTCACATAACATAATAACGTATTAGAAGTATTAAAAAGCTTTCTCCATTATCTCATTACAGTTACATTGGAAAGCGACAACAATGTAGGTTTACTTTTATTAGGCACCTTTTGAGGCACCATACATGATGGAGATTCTCTTTGCACCATGTTACTGGTAATTTCATCAAGACTCATAAAAGCATATATAATATGTAAAGATGCACCAAACTAGTTTGAATCTTTTGCTCTTTTGATCTGTAAAATAATGGTGCTGCATAATTTCATAATTTTGAGTGTTTGTACGATATGTTATGAATATAAATTTTTCTCAGGCGAATTCCTATCTAAAGTTGACTGCTTGACGAGCATAACAAAATCCCTTTCTTTATATAAGGAAAAGTAAGAAAAGGATGGATTAGCATTAGGATATCAAATTATTAGACTATTTGGACCCACTATCACAATAATATAGAAACATGACTTGATTAAAACCTTGCCTCTTTAGTAACTTCTTTTTGAGATGTTTAATTCTAAAATCCTATTAACATTCATCAAAATGAAATGATATAATTAAATAGCTCACTTAATTATAATATAATTATTGATAAGCAATTTTAGATTGGATCTTAGATTCCTATGGTCCATTCCAATCATTATAGACTATGGCTGATCCACCTTAGCCCATATCTATGCTAATCTAAATCCTGGCCTAAAGGACAGCCCATCGTATGATCGAGCTTCACACCTTGCTCGACCTATTTAAAGGTCGGGCCAGTATCTTTGTCCCTTGGTACTTCAGTCTCTTTGTTGTGGTCGTTATCCGTGGTATCTATACCATGGAGGTCTCGAACATTGGCAATCCAACCAGGAAGCTTAGGGGTTGAACATCAAGGAACACCATGCAAACACTACTCAATGGGAAAAACTAAGGTACCACCACCTCCGGGAATCCCAAACTGTATTCACTTGAAAGATACACGTGCTTAGTTGGGTAAGATACAAGTTTAGCTAAATTGTCTCCTTAAAACCTCTAAATAGGGATCAAAAGCTATAGATAAGATATTTTATGCACATACGAACTAAGTCTTCTTACTCTTTTATCCTCCTAATTTCATAAATACTGACTTAAGTATCATAATAGTCACGTTAAATAATTTATCAATACCTACTAAGAGTGTTTTATCTTGTAGATATAAGCTCAATTGCAAGGCCTAAGACGAACCTCTACTAACTAAATTCATACAACAATAATAACTATTTATGCTTGTGGACAAATTGTAAAGAAAATAATGGTAACATATGTATTATTCTAACACCTTACATCCAGTATAGAGACTTCCAGAGAAGGTAAGCTAATCGCTATGGAACTATTACTAATTAGGACCGACAATTTGACGCTCCACCCTACCATACAACAATAACATGAATATATATGGATTTGTGTTAACAAAACTCACTACAAATAATAACAGGTTAGATTACTGGCCAATTTATAATCGCATTTGACACTTAGAGCTTAATACAAATACGTTTATTGAAAAAATCCCATAAATACATTCTATTCGCCAACTCGTCTAAAAGCGGAGCTACTTATGTTTTTGCCTTCATTTCCTACAGCAATGCAACGCTAAATAATTCATTTCTTTTTTTTTTTTCTTCCATTTCCTTGTACCATATCAATTAGAACAATATTTTAAGAAATATGTTTTGGATTGGGTGGTGCTACATATTACTCATTCTTTGATCATTTGCTCCATGAAATGAATTTGGTTTTTGAAAATATATTTTGTGCAGGAATTTAGGCATAAGATGCCAAAATAGTGGGAGACATGGCTTTATGAAAAGGAAAATAGAATAAGGGGTGCTTGGCAGAATTCAATTATTCGCCTATTTGGATCCACTACCACAATAATTTACACAAATAACTTTGATGACACCTTGCATCTTGTACGTCTTCTTAAACCGACCTCCTGCCTTGAGCAAGTTTTTAACTCTGAAACCATCCCAAGTAGACACTATACTCTTAAATATATATATCTCCCTGTTGATTTTCTGGTTCCATGGCATTTCTAGCGGACATCATTACTTCCATGGTGACTTCAGTGGTGGGAGCTGTTGGTGGTCTTCTATGTTCTCCATTATATAATAAGATAAAAGCTTCCATGGATGTTCTTAATGCACCTGAATCGTTTCCTGGAGATGTGGAGAAGCTGAGAGATTTGACAAACGATGTTAGAGGGATAAGCAGCTCAGATGACATAGAGAAATGGCTTTCAGAGGTTGATAAGATCACGAAGAAGGCTCCCGAAGTACTATTGAACCAAGGAAGATCCTTAGGTCAAAACCACGGACTGCTATTATCGTGTTGTATCTTCGACCATGGAATTTCACGGTGCAAGTTACATAAGAACGTGAGAGAACTGACGCTTCGGGGGCAAAATATTAAAAAATGTCATGAGATCAATAGAGTACGAGTTGAGCACATCCATGGCGTCCCTAATATTGAAGATGGAAGCGCTGCTCAAAGGAACTTGCAACAAGTCATCGACATGCTCAACAATGATGAAGTTTGGAGCATTGGGGTGTGGGGACCAGGAGGAGTGGGTAAGACCACTCTTGTAGATGCACTCAATAACAAGCTGGAGAACCCTTCTTCCTGTTCTTTTAGCTGGGTCAGATCAATTCCGCTTCTCAAGGATGTCGATGAAAACATGGTGCAGAAAGCCATTGCTAAAAAGTTGAAACTAAATGAGGAAGAAGGCATGGACACCGGAGAAATCACAAATCAGATCTGCAACAGAGTTCAAAAGGAGAAGTTTCTCCTCATTCTAGACCATCTTTGGGTAGACATTCATTGGGCAAGAATAGGCATTCCTGTAAACCAAAAAGGTTCAAAGGTAGTGCTAACTACACGACTCAAGAAAGTGTGCACGAGGATGAATGCAAAACTTATGCCAATTGAATACCTACAAAGGAAGAAGCTTGGAAATTATTTGTTGAGAAGGCTGGAGATGTTGTGAATAATGAAGGAATCCAACCACTAGCAAAAACTATTTGTGGTGAATGCGGGGGTTTTGCCTCTTGCTCTCGTTGCAGTGGGATCAGCCATGAGTGGAGAGATTAACATTCATCTGTAGCGGAGTGCTGCCGATGATCTGAGAAATTCCATTTTTCCCGACGACGTTGAAGCTCAAGTTTACAAGCCACTAAAGTTAAGCTTTGATTTTCTAGCAAGCGATACTCTTTTAAGTCTTGCTTGCTGTATTGTTCTTTATATCCTGAGGGCCGTGAAATCGAAGTAAGTGAACTTGTACGGTGTTTGTGGGCTGAGAATATAATTGACGAGGAGCTAAACTATAATAACGCATATAGTAAGGGGCTGGATTTGATTGAAAAATTGAAGAACTCCAGCTTATTACTGCAAGATCCTCGGGATAGGGATCGTATAAAGATGCATGACGTAGTTCATGATGTTGCAATACAAATTGGGAAATCAAATGGCACATCTATTGTTATCTCTGGACATGGAATTTCCAGGAATCCAAGAGTTGCATTGCCAGAGGAAGTTGAAAATATAAAGTGGATCTCTTTTGTAGACACTGAGAAAATAGAGTTACCTGAATGTAAGAAGAATTTCCCTAAGGTGACTACCCTTCTATTTTGCAAAACGAAAGAGAAAGTTCAGATTTCCGAAGAGCTTCTGCAAGGCTTTCCAGCACTTAGAGTCTTAAGCATACATGGTGGCCACTCTTGTGATTTCTCTCTTCTCCGTTTAACTGAATTGCGTGTTCTTTTACTATGGGTTTTCCACGGTATAATGGAAGAATTGCCATGTGGAGCAAAACTAATGGCACTAAAACTTTTGCATCCTTCATTTGATAGATTGCCAAGAGGAATAGAGAAACAAACCAACCTAAAAGTGTTAGATTTGTCATACACTGGAAATCTGAGAAGTATTGAGGCAGACGTCATACTTAATTTAAGTGCATTGGAGATTTTGGACATGAGAGAGAGTGGCTACAGATGTCATACCAAGAGAAGATCCGAGCGGAAAGAGGTAGTATTACAGGACCTAGAGGGACTCAAGTTATTGAAGGAAGTCTATCTTCAGTTAGCTGATGTGGAAGCCACTTATGCAGAGTGTGGCTGGATGGAAAGACTCGAAAGTTTTCGATTATACTATGGTTCTGGTGTGATCGATTCTGAAGACAACCTCATCTCTATCGAGAGAGTTGAAGACACCAAGGTCGGGTTGCTGATTTTACATGCAAAAAAACTTAGGCTGCTGAGCGTGAATGTGAAGGAAATATTTTCTAATTTTAACTCTACGGATCCGGCCGACTCCAAATTAAAATCGTTGGAAATAACGCTGTGTCTCTTTCCGGAAGAATTAACGAGACCTGTTCCCAACCATAGCTCCCTACCGACATTGGAGTCTCTCTCTCTCGCGATAGATGACCAAGTTAGGAGCTTTTATCAAATAGCTAATGCTATTAGGACGTCAGCATTTCCTAAATTGAGAGAAATAGAGATACGTTGCTGTCACAAATTAGAAAATGTGTTCTCTTCTGATGATCCCAACATGGCATTGTCAGAACTGCAAACGATCTCAGTAGGGGCGTGTGGGAATATGATGGAGGTGTTCCACTGTGGTTCAACAAATTCCCATGCTGTTGTTCCCAAATTGAAGCCTCTTGAACTTATCTACTTGAAGAGCTTGCAAAGGCTCTGCAGTTGCGAGTCGACTGATCAGTTGCAATCTCTAGAGTTCCTAGGAGTGCACAATTGCCCTAACCTGAAGAGGTTGCCTCAAATGCCTTCTTCCATAAAAGAGATTAAAGGAGCAAAAGAATGGTGGGATGAGCTGGAGTGGGATAGCCCGGAAACCAAATCATACGTGACCCAATTCTTCAAGCCACTGAACTGATCCGTTTAAATAATGTGTATGATTGCTGTCCTTCTTTTGTGCATGAGTAGCCATTTTCTTCCACTCGCTCTATCACAGGTTTATCTTGGTGATAGCTTCTGCATCAAAAAGAATCTCTATAGCATAACATGCTGAGTTTGATGCAGAGAGAGAAGGAATTGCTCTAAAGCTGCTTTTGTTGTTAATAGTACCTTTGAAGGATGTAGCTGATTGAAGTGCACATGAGAATAAATGTCCTTAGAATCAATAGGATCCTTTTACTCTCATATGAGCTTTTTAGATTCCATATAAAGGATGATTGATAAAATTGGTACATAGTTGCTGAAGTAAGAATTAGTCATTTCCTAGAATTGTGGTCGTTTGACTAACAAAGGTTGAATCTAGAATTGGATCTTCGAGATTCTTGTGACATGATTTTGATGCATTATGTTTGCCATTATAATTTATTAAACTAAGTTATAGAAAATGAAGAATGGCATAGAAGCTAGGTTAAGGTGTTCCGTTTAGGATAGAAGTATGTATTAGCTTTATCAAGTTCCACAATTAGTAACTGTGCAAGTCTAAGTGGACTCACTTATGTAACCAGGGATATAAAAGAATGGAACCAATCACAAGCTTGCTTGATTTTGGCTTAATATTTACTCACGTTTTAATTTTTGTCAACAAACTTGTAAGCATTGTATTGACTTTTTAATAATTTGAATAATTGATATTCTTCAGTTGCTTCATTGCAAAGGGATCATAAAATGGCTGAAAATTCTGTCTGGAAACCATAGACAGTGATTTGCTGAAAGGTTTTGGTAGTCATGATACAGCCAATGAATAATATGATCCAAACATGTACTCAGAGACAACCCTCATTTTGAATTTACTTAGAACCATACATCGGCATGGATTTTGGGTCAACAGAGGATGCTGGGGAATTTTAGGAAATGTACAAGCGGTGCGTGGGCTTTATAATAAGAAAAAACGATATGCGCTGTTCACCTAAAGATAAATCAATGATAGGTGGAGGAGAGGATTCATTTGCTGGAAAGGAGGATTCCGTGCTGACAAATGTGTAAGCAGAGAAAATTGAGTTTTTCCATTGAGACGTGCTGCAAGGGAAGGGAAGGATGTAATGCTATGCTGAAAATAGTCGCAAAGGATGGAGGAAAGTGGATAATATATGGTTTTGTGAAAGAACATAATCATGAGTTCACTCCTAACAAGATACCTCCAAGATAGTCACAGTCATATAGGATGGGATTTCACGAGGTGTGGTAGCAATGCTTTGACTTGAAATGTTCTGCTTGATTTTGAGTCCTTATACTATTAACGGAATGGTCTCTGGAAGCATGCATTTAGTGGTGAAAATGGATTTCTTGATCATTATAATTTGTGACCGCTAGTATGGATTTTTTGAGTCTTGCTGCCCTGCCCATTATCATCGCAATCACTTTCTTCATTTTGAGAAGTAAATAGATATCGATTCCTATTGGTTCTCCCCGATATTAAGTACAATATGAGATTAAGTATAACATAATAAGTTCTACTTGCAAAATGATTCTACTACTTTAAAATAACTACATTAATGAAATCGAAAGAACTCATGCTTTACCGTCACTTATTCGCATCTGACATTTATTCTACAGGTGATCAACTTCTTAACACCACCATCGGAATCGAAGCTCAACGGCCGAAAGAAAGTAAACAAATTACACTAAAAGCACACAACACATACTAGAAAGTCAATGAAAACCAGCTCTTTGATCCGCAAGTCCGATTTAATAACAAAAACAAGGCAAATCACTTGCATAATATTACGAATCTTATAATGAAGCAATGGATTCTGAAGGAAGTTACCTAATTTGGCCTCACGTCCACTGATTGCACTAACAGCACAAGAAATGTTTAGATGAGTACGAATCATGGCATACGCGCACTACACTTGAGTAAAAAATTTGTCACACATGGTGGTGCTGAGAATCTGAAATTGCGCAGCAAGTGGAGTGGCGAATCTATTAACTACTGCTGAATAAGGTGTCTTCTTCCAACGCACAATATTCAACCGGTGATAATTTACGAAAATTGAAAGAAAGAACAAAGAGCAAAAGAGTATTCTAGTGTAAGCAAATGCACCTCGATGCAAAAGCTTTAACAAGCATGCAACTGAACATTTTAACCGACGAAGTAATGAAAGCACTATTTGCATCCATACAAAGTTGCCTCTACACACTCGTGCAATTCCAGATTTTAGAAATTTTAAACAACCGATCAAGATCTTCTAGTGATGCTCACCTATAAAGCTAGGGTTGTAAATGAGCTAAGCTACCCTTAAGCTCTTTATGTTTAGTAGCTTAACTCACTTTAAGCTCAATTTGACTCAAACTTGATTTATAAATGAGTCGAATTTAATCTCAAAATAAATCTTGCTTATATAAATGAGTCGAGCTCTAAGTTGTGTTTAGGCACGTGAGTTGGCTTGGCTTGTAGTAAGCTTGTTTATATTGTTATCAAGCTAACTTAAGAATATACTTGTGAGTAGGCTTGTGAACAAGCTTGCTAACCAACATATTATATTAAAAATCATATTTATATTGAAAGTATAGTATAGGAATAAAAATGGTATAATTAAAAAATTATTTTTATAAAGGTATATTTTAAATCAATTTGAGGTCATGTATTCTCATTCATCCAAACAACCTTGAGCTTAGGCCTTTTTAGGCGATGAAATTCAAACTCGTTTATTTAAACGAATTGAGTTCATCAGTCAATTTCAAGTTTCAGATTCTTTAATGAGTTTAAGCTCGAACTTGTAATTTTAAGGCTCGGTAAAAGTTCACTCAATTCAAGTTAAATAATTTTTAAACAAATTAAGTCTAAATCTTTAAAAATTAAGCCTAATTAGACTCATTTACGACTCTACATAAAGCTTTATAGATTTAGTTTTATCATGCAACTTCTCTGAGACATCATACATGATGGAGACTTTCTTTATGCCATATCACAAGTAATTTCATCATGGCCCAGGAAAGTATACTATGTAGACATACAAGCATAAGTTTGAGCATTACATGGATGAGTTGAAGAAGGAGAAGGAAGACATTACTTATGTTGTCATAGAAAAATTGACTATAATGTAATTAATTACCATGCGTAATCATAAAATAAGCATATGTTCTCATAGAAAATTTGTAGAGATGACAATGCACAAATACAGATGATTTAAAATAGAAAATGCTAAAACTCTCGTTTTTGATTTATTGGTCATCTTGTGATGGCTGATTTCCTTTTTTTTTTTTTTTTTTAATATATCATGCCAATGCCTCTTTGTAGACCTTCCTAGCTCGATCTCAGTATATTTCCCACTTAGCCATAAAAATTTTTACTTAGCTAGTGGTTTTTGTCTCTATAGATATGCTTCAGATTTTACCATCAAGCACCGTCTATGTTGCCTTATATTTATATAACGGTAGTGTATTATAGATATATCGAATATGCTTTGGCCGACTTGGTGCTACATATTACTCTATTTGTCATGCGAAGGAGCGAATTAGTATCTGTAAACTTCCCAAAAAAAAAAAATCAATACATTAGTTTAGGGGTGTCTTTGAATAAAAAAAAAAATTCTGAGGAAATATTATTTAATATTATCGAAATAGGAATTTAAAAGGGGCATAATAACATTTGAAACATTTCAGCCGAATTTTAATACAAATACACTAGGAAAAATTTCGAGATTTCGCATTTGTACCATGAGCAAAATGCCTCTTGACTATAAGTTCACTAAGTTTTGGGGGTTATCAATAATGACCATTCCAATACTCCAAACTTTAATGTTGGAAAAGTGTAAGTAATAATCTAAAGCATATAATTATAATTTGATTTATTTAATTAATTATAAGTATTTTTATGTTTACAAGGTACTTTCTAAAGATTTTGTTTCTAAAATATATTAATATGCTATGATTTATATGTATATATAAAATTCATAAATCTATACTGATAATGGACTTTCAGAAGACTGTATGTTATATGCAAGTATTAGATATCATTTGTATTCATATTAATACGATAGATTGTACAATTCAATAATATATATATATATATATATTTATTTTCGTTGTTATATGATAATAAAGGTTATGTGAACAAGTTAATCTATACACGCAAGCTAAGTATATTTGAAATCGTATTACACTGAAACAAAATAAATCAAAATATACAGGTGCAAGTATGATTAAGCATATGAAATGGTATTGTTCTTCAGTGTGATTAAGCATTTCTTGCGTAGCATAAAAAATCTACTTTCTATATGGTATAATCATTACCTTCAACAGTTTTTGTAAAACAGTATTGTTTATGTTTCTTAAGTCCATAAATAATATTGTGTTTATAACAATACTTTAAGATTCGTGTTACAATATAAGAATCATCGATGATAGAAACATAGTGAAGCTCAAAGTGTTGTTTGAGAAATTCGATAATTAAATCATAATTTTAAGAATCCGTGATACAAGATAATATTACATCAAATACTACTAAAAATGATAGTGCTTATCTTCTATGTATATAATAAGATAATAATACTATGGACCTCTAAAAATTTTTAGGTATTATTTGGAACACTGAATAGAAGATAAGCCCTAACTTTAAGGATCTATTGAAATTTCTGGAAAATGGCAAGCCAATATGCTGCCAAATGAGTAAAACCCTTTTCATCTTAGATGTTATAGCAGTAACAAAGTACATCTAAAAAATAAAATAATAATAATAAATAATAAGGTATGTGAAGTATACAAGGCCATTGATTTCATGACAATCGCCAGCCCCAAAAATAATTTTTGTTTAGCCCAATTCCCTTCCTGCGTTGCCATGCCCCCATTCCCAATTAGCTCAACTGGCCTAAGTAACAAACAATTGAACCTGCACTTAAATGTTCCGATTATCTTACGAATCTAATGAATACTGCAGCATCGAATTTATTGGGCAAAATCTATCCTTCATGATGCCTAGGAGGCAAGGGCCGAAAAGGATAAGAACACCAAAGATGACGAAATTTTGAAAGCCTCTCGCTTCTGTCACTCGCCTCTCTCTCTCTCTCTCTCTCTTAACATTTTTACATCCTTCTTTGTTAACTCGCTCATCACCCACGCCACGTGCCTCAAGTCCAAACATTTCATCCATGGTGCTTTCCATTTCTCGTTCAGCACGTGAGAAATGGAAGCTTGGCTGACCCATGTTATTTTGACTCTCAACAATCCATTCTAATCAGTGTGTGCTTGGAAGCTTGCCCTCCGTTACCTCCTAATCGTCATTCTATCACGAAATTTTCTGTTCCATGTTGGGTGAGAGAGAGGCAACTTCATCTTTATCTTTTCCTTCATTGTCAGCCTTGCCCATTCTTTTGGTTCTCGATTTTTTTCACCTTCCTAGCTATCCTGGAAGGAGAAAACAGGTCAGCCACCGTTTTGAGAAAGGGAAAGCAGAGCACTTTAGCAGACTCGAAAAAGCTTGGCCAAAACCCGGCGAAGAGCTCGACGACCTCTCAAGAGTTAACTTGGTAAGCTTTACACTCAGTCCAAAACACATTTGCGTTGATTCTCGCAATAAAATTTAACCCTTCTTTCTCGTTTCCCCTGCGGGCCATCCCTGTCGCGTGAAAGGGGAAGCTCCGGCGAGCGCGACGACTAGTCCCAACCACCACAACCAAACTGAGGCGACTAGTTCCACCCGCGAAAACCCCTTCTAAATACGTCATTTCTCATTTCAACGACACAGCCCGATCAAGGTAAATATCTATCCTCACTCGAAACCGTTCACCATTGTTTAAGTTAAAAATCTAACCTTGTTTCGTTTCCTTCTTTTCTTGCTTGCAATGGTGAATTTGCTCACATCACCTTCGAGAAGTTAACCAATCGATGGTGGATGCTATATATTCGCTAGGCTAACGGCTGTCCCTTGAAGATTTCTTAAGCTACGTTTTGGTAGAGAGTATAAATTTGTTTAGATAGGGAAGTCGAAGGCTTTTCATGTAAGAACATAGTTTTGTAAAGTATACAAAAATAAAAAATAAAAAATAAAAAGTAAATTTAAGACCTTATTTAATGAAAAATTTAAAATAATAATAATAATAATGGAATTAGTTTATTTACTCAAAGTTGTGTATGTCGAATTGTAGTAGTCAAATATCATGACATAATTGTATTGTAATAGATTGATTTCAAAACAAAGGCATGGATGTAAGCAAAATAACAATAATAATAAATATATAAATAAATAAAAATAAATTTTGACCGAATTAGCCAACTAATTGTACAACTTGTATAGAGGTGTGTTTTGTACGGGGAGAAGATTAATAAATATATGGATATATGGAGTTTAAATTTCTACATGTATATTAATAAACATACATATTATGTTGTCCTTCCCCAGGAAAATGTGTTTCCCTACTCAAACATGAATCCCTCTAAAAATATATATTAACAATAATAAAGTGTTATTAATAATAATGACAATAACAATGTATTCTATGCTTGTATATTAACACACATGTTTGTTTCCCTATATTATCATCCTAAGATTCACTTTAGTTCTTTATAAAGCGGAAAATCTATACTTATGTATTATAACCTTAATAAGATGTTACCTTGACAAATTTATCCTTAGGTCTTGGTACTAAATTCCATACTTGATTTATCTAAAACTAACTAATCTTCTTGCATGGCTATAATCCAATTATTATCATTTAAAACCTCATCAATTAAGTGAGGTTCAACTTTAGAAATTAATGCAAAGTGATTTTCAAAATTCTACAAGCTTGATCTTATTCTAATCCTAGATGATATTACCAATCACAAATTTAAGAGGATGATTTGCTTTAAATTTAAGTGTTGAGGGTAGTGTATGAAAATGGTTAGAAACTTCTATCTTACCATTTGATGGAGTTTCAACAAACCTGTTACTGGTCTCTAAAGAACCTTTTGATTCCAATTCTGTTTTAGAAGCTTTAGGTATTTTTGAAGTTTCTGATGAATCTTTTGATTGAGGTTCTATCTTACCTTTTGAATCATGTCGTATAAGACTTTTCTTGCTTATAGTAGTGGAAAGTTCATCATATGATCCTTCATTACTTGTTTCCTCATCAAACTTGACATTTATTGATTCTTCAACTACTTTTTGTTGAGCCTAATATTTTCTCGGTTTTATAAATAATATAAACCTATTATAAAATGTATTTAGCTATGAGTTTTCGTGGTTTAGTTATTAAATCATATATATTCTCCCAAGTTTAGCTATTTAATTTTAAGATAATGACTACAATCTCTAATTTATAAAATATCCATCCAAGAAGTTTTATTTGATGAAAGGAAAAAAAAAACCGTGTACATTGCTATTTTATATAAATTATAATTTATCTATGAACTAATTGTACACCAATGCTATACTATCAAATGGTATGATAATCTAGTATAGTATAAGGTTGTATCAACTCTTTATGTTTTTCTATATCTACCATAAGGTCAATAAATAAATTCACCCAATATGGAAATTTATTATTTTTCAATTAGATTTATTTAGAGTCATGCCATCTATTATAACTAGTTGTTACAACTTGGATTAGGTTAACTAAGATTCAATAAACAATAGCATTAGTGAATATAATTACCAAGGATAGGAGTGATGGAAATCTTGTAAATTTGTTTCTCTTACACTCGTTATTGATAAGACATAGCTCCATAAAGATCAATTAAAAGATCAAGGGAAATGGTTATTATAACTACTTAAAATGGTATTATAAGCTTCAAATTCCAAGCAAGATCAAATTTAAAATTTGTACGGTTCATATGATTAGAGTAAATAAGATATTTCCATTTAGAAATAACAAATAAGGCACCAACTTCTAGCAAGTACTGAAATTAGAAATTAATTAAATAAAATAAAAAATTCTACCTAACCTAACATATTTCAAAAGAATCACAAAGGATTAAGTACATAAATTTGGCATTGCATTATTCCATATTCATCTCTTGTAAATTAAGATATAATGAAAATAATTAAGCTAAATACATAAGTATTAACTATTATATGAATACTAAACATAAATGGAAATATATCGATGTATAGTTGTCTTACTATCTCGAGTTGCTTAGAAGGCGTATAGATATTTCCCTTTCAATTTATCGAGTTTTAACGATGGATGATATATATACCTTAACACATAGATTAGGTGAATATTTTATGTTATACATATAAGCTTACGCTACCACATAAAATAATGGTGTAATCAACTAGATTACCTAGTACACCATTTAGATATAGTGACTCTTAAATTGGCATGCTTTAGCTCTACTTTTAACTTATAATCAAAATAAAATGAAATTTTAGAAAGTGACGCTTAAGAATATCAATATGGCTGAAACCTCCATCACCCCAGCCCAAACCAATATACCCCTTAATTTAACAAACTATATTTAACATTAATTCTACCAATTAACTCTTTCATAAACGTGAAGACTAATTTAATATAATTGAAAATTTCCTCTAATACTATCTATATCGCAAAATAAACTCACATTTTTCTTAGAATTCTAATATTCTAAAACAAGCTAGACTTTCTAATTAGTAGGACGACTATCGGTTCAAAAAAAAAAAAAAGAAAAGAAAAAAGGGACAACAAATATAAGGGATAGACTAGGAGAAAATTAATTAGGTCTCAACTAAGGAATTAGTGAAAGAATGTTCCATCCAACTTAGTTTTGATTTCAATAGCCTTACCTTTCTTATTTGACATTATCCTAAGTGACAATAATATTGGGGATCCTTCCGTTGATGCTTAATCTAAGGATTTTCGTGATCTAATATTATAGGTGAGTAACTCTTTATGATTACTATACTTATTTGTGTTTCTAGTTTACTCGTACCCAAAATTACATATTGGAAATGGATATGTGTGGGGATACGAAAGAATGCATGTGCTTGACATTGCTTGCTATGTTGTGTAAAAATACTCTAAATTATATGAAACTGGAATTGGATGTCATGTTCATGAATTGCATTCTTATTGTTGAGTGTTTGGCTTATTTGTTTGGTAATCTTGTAATGAATATAACAACTATTCAGTTTAAAACTTAAATCGGACATGCATTAGATGATTGCATGAAGAAGCTCGTTAACATCATGTGGGTGCATGGAGAGGCCATACGAAGGTGATGTTTCATCCGATGTAACCTCGCTTCGATCTTTAGAAACTACTACATACCAAGGAATGCCGTCCTTTAATTAGGGCTCCATCCACATATGCATCTGCTTAAGCTTACCTACACTCTTGAGCATATATGTATTATCATATCATTATTTTAATAATAAAATAAAACTTCGCTTAAGCTAGACTTAAGGTATTTTAATATATTAATTAATAAGACATTAGATTGAGTGCAATTTAGCTCGGAGTGGTGGCACCTAGAGTTGATGTATTGGTACTTATTTCCTAACCCCTAGCAACCAAATGGCGTAAATTCGAACTATACATAGTTTCCAGATGATTATGTCTATTGTTGTATTCATATGTTTATACATGCATTGCACGTTAATAGTTGATAACTTGTTTGCTCATTGTTTGTTGTATGGTACAAGGAATGATCTCATTGAACTGTAGTTTTGCTCACTCCCGAATAGTCTTTCTTGTAGGTTATATCAAAATTGGAAATGGGCTAGAAGCCAAGCGATGAGTATATAAGATTCAGACTATGAAGGATAGGTATAGGATAAAATATTACTGAGACCAAACTTAGATTATGTGAGGAAAAATATTAAAACACATATTCTTCTAATTTCAAAATCTCGACCCTTATAGACTTATTCTAATTCAATACAAAGTTTTAACTATCCAATCTTATTATTTAGTAGGAGATTCCAATTCTCTACGGTTTTGATAAACTGTGAAATATTTGTTTCCATAGAAATCTTCATATAAATATACTATATATATATATATATATATATTATTATGATTAAATATAATGAGTCTTGCAACCTCTTATTTGCAAGACAATCTTCATATTGTAGGTGCACACGTAATATGATAATTTTATGATAATTCCACTAAGTTCCCCATAGGGTCATTACAGTATCCCAAGTGAATTCTCAACTGAAAGAGTTAATATTGTATCAAATGCAAAAATTTGTACCATTCATATTTTGCTCTAATTGCTTCACAAGTATAATAAAATGCCTATCAAACTTTTACTAATTTTCTCATAAAATATTCCCCCAGAAAAAAGAAAAAGAAAAGGGGAAATCGAAGACTTCCTTGTCACTTAGTAACAAACAATACTTTATGAGAACAAAAGTAAGACAGGATTAATTAGCATTAGCACATTAAAATTTTAGGCTATTTGGACCTAATACCAAAATAATACATAGATAGACTTTACATTTGAATTCTTTTCCATTAGATATTCTTTCACAAAAATAAATGTTTCCTCTTGAATGTTTATCTATTTTTCATTTCAATTTTCAACATTTTTCAACTTTTTATTGAAATAAGACTTATATACTTTGGTCAATTTTCCTTCCATTAGGGATATGTACTAATTTTTTATTAGTTCACAATAAATAATATATCAAAATTATAAAATATAATTAAAAAATACAAAAAATCAAAAATAAAAAGAAAGGGCCCAAAAAAATTGTGTAAATCCAATGGGCTAATAATGAGGCTTAGCAAACCAAGCCTAATTAAGGATGTCTTAGGGAGGTTTAGTTTAGCAAGCTTTGTACAAGAATCAATTAAACTAGTCTTCATCCTCTCAACCTTAATTGATTGTTTCACATGTGGAAAATTAGATTCTTAAAAGGTTCTTTTGAGTCCATTTATGACCTTTTTAGGCTAATATTCTCAAAGAAAGCTTATTACATTTTAGGCTTATTTTATAAAAGAAATGGTTAAGGCTTTTGTAAGCTTAAGAAGACTTTAGTCTAAGCCTACTCCAAGCCTAAAGCCAAGTATATATAAGGTCAAAGAGGCTCTAATTATAGCTGTCCATCATCTAGCATGATCTTACAACCATCATCAACGACTCATTTGATCTGTCCATCTCAACTTCATCTAACAATCGAGTTTAGAGGGTAAAATCTAAATATGGGAGCCTCCTCCTCCTCATTTGAAACATCAAAAGTATTGACAAGCTATGGGAAACATTAATACCCAACTGGAATCACTCCATAGAAGATTAAATATCATATTCATCAAGAGCAAGTCAAGAGCATATCATCAAAATCATATTCAAACTATTGATACACGTATGCTTTGAGAATTCGAGCTTACTTGTTCCTCCTTTCATGCCTTTCTCTAAGATTACACTGCCCTACTAATATGCCTAGGAACTTAGTAATTATTAGGGCTTATCACAGGAAATAAAAACCAAGTGAGTCCTTCGAGGTATTGAACAAAAATAAAGGGAGAAGTCAGCACACTGGATGTAGTAGCTTATGTGAAGCTGCTCAAAGGATATCATTCACCAACAAACACAACACAACTTAGCACTTCACTTGATATAACGTACAAGCTAATGCTAAGGTCCACCTGCTACTAATCTTAAGCTACTCAGCAAGACTAGATAAGAGTATATGGAAATGGATTTAGAGAGAAATATCTCACAAAGACCAAGTATATTCAATGTTTGAAAGGAATGTTAGATAATTTCGGCTACAAGGAGAAGGGACTATTTATAATAAGTCTCTAGGGCAACATTACAAATAAAGAAGATTACAAAAAGGTATTCACTAAAAGAGATTCCCAATACATATGAAAAGGGATAAATAAGACAAATGACAAAAAGAGAAAAATAGTACAATCTCAAGCAAAAGGACAGGTAGCAGTGAGATATCGGTTCTGTACTAGTAGCAAGTGTAAGCATCTCCGTGTAAAGTAATAGAGATAGTAGGCAAAGAGCAAGGGCTGTCGTGAAGGGGATCTCATCACTTGGCAAGTGGGCCATGGCACTCGGCACCTCGACCTTGGCACAAAAGAAGTCTAGGCTATAGGTGCAATGCCATATGAATAAGGTCCTCAGCCTTGGCACTCGGCTTCTTAGCATCGGCATTTGACAGATAATGTTCGACACTTAGAGCCTGATAGAGCAAGGTCTGGCCTAAATGATCCTTCAAGGAGTTCTTCCACTATTCTCCTATAAACTACTCCTCATCCTCGGCAACCTAATTAGAGAGAATTCTTCAAGCGAGTGACTAAAGGCTTCGAAGGCACGCATAAGTGAGAGGACCAATGGTCAACAATCCATCAATTCGTCGACGTTATTGAAGATTTGCCCTCAAATCTTAGCTCTCTTCTTCCTCGAGTACATAGGGCATCAGGTCAACCACATTAAAAGTAGTAGATATATTGTATCCATCAGGCATCTCAAGCTCATATGCATTGTTGTTGATGTGCTTAAGGATCTTAACAGGTCCATCTAATCTAGGGGAAAGCTTATTCGTTCCCTTCCTAGGGAATCGCTCCTTGTTAAGGTGAACCTAGACAAGGTCTCTAGAGCCGTAAACTACTCGTCTCCTTCTTTGGCTTCCTTGCTCCTTTTGCTAAGCTATAGTCTATGCCAATTGTTCAGTAACCTTTTAATGCAATTTTTGGAATTCCTCAACACACTGCAAGCCAAATTAACTTTCCCATTGAACAGCCAGGCTGATAGCCATATCCAGGGGTAAGTTCAGGTTAAGCCCATAGATGACCTCAAAAGATGACCTTCCTGTCAAGCTGTGAACTCATTGATTGTAAGCGAACTCATTGATTGTAAGCAAACTCAATGATAAGTAAGCATAGGTCCCAATCATATAAGTTCTTCTTAACAACTGCTGGTAGGAGGTTACCGACTATCTTGTTTACTACCTCAGCTTCTCTTAACTCCAAAAGTTTCCTGGCTAAAAGGAGAACACATTCCTTAGCCTTGACTTCCTGAGCAAATTAAGCTCAGGAAATCACTAAGGACTTCCATAGTAATAATCTGGCAACCTTATCTTGTGTCTCCTACACTTCCTTAAGACTCATAAGGGTCAATATAACATTCTTCCCATCCTTTTGGAACATGTAAGTGTTCCTATACCCATCGTATAATACCCTTTAAGTCAAACAAACTGGGTCGACGAAGTAAGATGTACGAAGCGTACATAGGAAAGACATCACACAACACCTCATCCTTATACCTATCACCAATGGCAATCAATACTCTAACTTTCTTAGCAATGGGTAAACCTCCCTTCTCATTCAGCCAATGAATCTTATACGACTTAGGGTGTAGAAGAGTCAGTAACTTCATGGCCTTGACTACTCCCTATGCTATAACATTGGTACAGCTTCCTCCATCAATAATTAAGGTGCATAGCTTGTCATTCACTCAACAATTCGTGTAGAAGGGGTTCTTACTTTGCACATTCTCATCGGCTACAAAAGTTCTAAGAGATCGACACACAATAAAACAGTACTCGGCTCCTACTTCAAGAAGTATAAGGGCATCAAGTCTTCCTGAAACTCCTCTAGCGTTGGGCTAACTTCCACCTCCTCCTCTCCTTCACTAGCACTCTACTTCGAATTGAGACTCATTTCCCTTCATCGTCATGACACGTCGATTTGGACATTAACTAGCCACATGTCCATAACCAAAACATTTAAAGCATTTGATCTCTTGGGTCTTCTCTCTTGATCTCTAACTTTAGTTTCTTCAGACCCTAAGTTCCCCGGCCTTACCCTTACCTAGGCACTCTTTTGGTCGACTCAGTACTTACCCTCGGTGGTCTACCTCGGAATTATTCGGTACTCATCCGTAGTCTAATCGGCTCGACATGCTACGTCGACTTGGCACACTACGTTAGCTCGATAATCCAGGTCAACTGATCCGGCTCCGCCTCTGCCTCTCAACCCTCTGTACCACTTTCACCTAGACTCCCAAGTCTATGCAGCTCCACAATATGACCAATTTCAATCCTAAGCCTAAAAATGAATCAAAATATGATTCAAGTTTCAGGTTCGTTGACATCACATCGAATCATCAGCAATTGAAATTCCCGTACATACTCATATACTGGCTTGTGGCCTTATTTCAAATCTTAGAGGCATCAGAAGGTGTCTTGTTCATAGTACTCTAGAACAAACCAGTTTCTCAAAACTCTCTTCATTTCATTCCATATCCGAATCTCATGACATACTCTTTAGCACACATTTAGTGAGTTTTTCCATCACATTGCTGCATATCTAGAAAACTCTAATGTAGCTACTTTAATACGAATAGCATCCTTATAGTCATAGAAGTTAAATATATTTTCAATCTTTTCCTCCCAATCTAAGTAGTCATCAGCATTACTAAATCCATTAAAGTTAGGAATCTGCATACTCCTAAACAACATTGTAATGTTCCTCCTCATCAAACTCTTCAACTTCATCCAACTCTTGTCTCCTTCTTGCAACTCTGTCAGTACGACGAGGTGGGGCTCAGTTTACAAGAATGGGTTCTAGAGCTTGCTACTCATTCATCTATCATGTCAACTATCCCTCATTTCTCATCCGTATTCAATGACAACTCTCTCTTATGACCCAGTCTCTATGACTCTTTCTACCGAGATAGCTAGATTGGCCACAATAGCGGTAAGGTCCTATATTTGCTCATTGGTAGTACATGGTGTTTGTTAGGTAACATGACTACGATCATGAACATCACTTTCAACATCATTAATCTCTCCTTAAGCACTAAGATTCGACATTCTCAATACAAAGCTTCGGAAGACACTCTTCACACGAGAAATTCTCATACCTATAGAAAATATCAATCAAATAGTGAACTACAACTTGCTCTATTCTTCCAAAGGAAAATAGAGTATAACAAACAACAAACTAGCAAGAACTACTGTAATATAGCTCTCGGTCATAACCTCAAGCTTTGATACTAAGATTATATGATGTGCTTAAGAGCTCAGTAATCACTAGGACTTACCGTAGGAGATAAAAACCAAGTATGTACTTCAAGGTATCGAAGAAAAACAAAGGGAGAAGTTAGCACACTAGATGTAGTAGCTTACGTGAAGCTGCTCGAAGGATATTACTCACCAATGAACACAACATAACTTGGCACTTCACTTGATGTAACACACAAGCTAATGCCAAGTCCCACTCGCCACTAATCTTAAGCTACTTAATAAGACTAGATAAGAATGTATAAAAATAAACTTGGAGAGGAATATCTCACAAAGACCAAGTATATTCATTGTTTGAAAGGAATGTTAGATAATTCTAACTACAAAGAGAAGAGACTATTTATAGTAAGTCCCTAGGGTAACATTACAAATAAAGAAAATTATAAAAAGGTATTCACTAAAAAAGATTCCTAATACATACGAAAAGGGGTAAATAAGACAAATGACAAAAAAGAAAAAATAGTACAATATCAAGCAAAAGGACAAGTGGCAATAAGATATTGGTTTCGTACTAGTAACAAATGTAAGCATCACCATGTAAAGTAATAGAGATAGCAAGTTGAAGGGCAAGGTCCATCGTGAAGGGGATCTCATCACTCAACAAGTAGGCCACAGCACTCAACACTTAGCACCTTGGCCACGACACTCAACACTCGACACCTCTGCTTTGGAACAAAAGGGGTCCGAGTGATAGGTGCAATGCTGTATAAATAAGATCCTCAACCTCAACACTAGGTTGGTTGGCTTTGGCACTCAGCTTCTTGGCATCGGCATTTAGCGGATAATGTTTATCACTTGGAGCTTGAAAAAGCAGGGTATGGCTGATATGAGCCCTTAAGGAGTTCTTCCACCACTCTCCTATAAAATGCACCTCGTCTTTAGTAACCTAATCAAAGGCATTCTTTAGGCAAGTGACTAAAGGCCTTCGAGGCGCACACGAACGAGAGGACCAGTGGTCAACAATCCATCACCTACCCACATGTTAGCCAACAAAACTCCTCTATGATCAATAGGCATGCTCAATGCATGAAATTGATCAACTACAGCAAACCCCTATACAACTTAAAGACTGAATATGTATTTTTCCCTTTACTTTTTAAGTTGCTCTCTTCTTAAATCCGATTCACATCTACTAAAGAGAGAATATCGTTAAGTAGCTAACTCAACCATAATTTAACCATCATATGGTTCTTAATGTGATCTGAGGGGGGTTCGAATCAAGCTAAGAGAAATATTCGAATCTGGAGAGGACAAAATGGTCAATTTATCAACCGTGAGATACATAGCCTTCAACATGGTTGTATACCCAAGCGTTTTGGTTTATACTAGTATCAACACAACAGTACGAACGTATTGTTGAATAAAGGAAGTAGTTAAGAGTTATGCAGCCATATACACAACCATTTACATAGGCATGTTGACATCTTAGACTTCTAACAACAAATTTTCTTTTAGTCATTTATATTTTATTTTATTTATAACTTTTTCATTTGTAGACACCCCATTCTAACCCCCCGCAACCAACCCCTTCCCTTTTTATTTTCAAAATTTTTAGAATAGGTTAAAAGGTCCTAAATTAGGAAAAATGCAAAAATAAAAAATAAAAAATTAAGAAAACTAAAAAAATTAGAAAAAAAAAAACATGAAGCCAAAAAAAATAATAAATTTAGAAAAAATCACAAAAATATATAAATATGAGAAAAAAATATAGCAAAATACAGGATTTAGAAAATTTGGAAAATAATAAATTTTTTAGATAGTTTAGTAGAATATAAATTTTAATTTAGATAGAATAAAGAGATGGTCATTGGATTTGGGCTTAAATTTGAATCTAACCCAAGCTAATCTTGTCCATATGTGCAATTTAATTGCACGTATAAATAAGGCACAAATTAAAGGCCTAATGGATAAGCACTTACACATTGCATTCGACTTGCAGATCAAAGGTTTGACTCTCATCAAAGGTAAAGAATACATTTTGCTTTTATTTTTTCCACACTTAACACACCGCCACATGTCAATAAATCACTAGGCCACGTGTCAAATCATGATACGTGACACTTTATGATTGGCCTTGACAACACTCCCCTTTCTCTTCTCCTCTTTCCTTTTCTTTCCCTCCCTTTCTCACTAAAAAAACAGCATACACGCACACAGCAAGGGGGGGTCCACCTTCAAGCACACACAACTATAGATTCACACACATAGAGATTGGACTAATCTCTCTCTCCTTGACACTAACACACGACAACCACATACACACACGTCAAACTTCGCTAAACCCTAGCCACCAACGTCTCAATCCTCACAGCGGACGCCCAACATCATACACCCTCTCTTAGCCTTCACCCTAAACTTATAGCCATGACACCAACCATACCCTAACGACCCTTGTACATACACCTAGACACACAAAAACCCCACGATCACACAAGCAAACCACTGTCTACTAGATCCACATATCGAAAATAGATCCTCACCCTTTCTCTCTCTCTCAAACGGACTCTCTCTCTCGCTACAACCCCATCAACACACATACAGCTCTCACTCCGTCGATTACGTCCCAAAAAACTAAACACAGTAGCCCCCATCCACACCGAAGACCTACACACAAACATCCCTATGAACCACCATTGACCCTACTGTCTCTCTCTCTCTCACCCCGATCCCCTCTTTGCTAAACAGCAGCAACAAGCCACTACATCCTCGTTTATCTTCACATACCACACACATAAGCTTCACCTCAAACACATAAAACACAGCTACACACACGCACGCTACTGCTACTACTGTCCAAACCGCACAATCACACCCTCACCCACTTACACGAACACCAAATCCACCATCCTCTTGCCACTGCTTAACCGTAAACACCACATTAGAACATTGATAACCCTAATTGCATAACCAAGATACCCCTAACCACACTGACTTAGACACCATGACCACGATCACCATTAACCCAAGTTCCAAGCACCACCAATGGCCGTTGTGGGTCACAACATTCCCCCTAGACCCCCTAACCCCAATCAAAAACTCATTAAAAAGCTTTTACCCAATCGTTTTGGCCATCAAAACGACCTCTAAAGCACCACACCAGCTATTGCACACAACCTTGCAAATCGACCCAACTAAACTGACCCAATCTGAACTCCATTCCGACCCAAGCAATCTCCTTTAGTCTAACTCTAATTTGCTATTTAGTTTAGTTGCTTTGTTGTTTGTTTTATGTTATATTATTATTATTATTATTATTATTATTATTATTATGTGTAATTGTAAATTAAAGTTAAAAAAATCCAAAAAAAGAAAAAGAAAAAAAGAGAGAAAGAAAAAGAAAGAGAAAGAGAAAATAAAAACAAAAAGAAAAAAAAAAAAAAAGAGGAGAAAAGAAAAGGTTAAGTTTTATTATATTTATTTTTATGTTTTAGCTAAAAATGGTAATAAATATTGAAAAATAATAATAAAATAAAAATATGAGAGTTATTTTATCACTTAGAAAATCAATTTTCCAATAGAATAAAAATAAATCAACTATTTTTCCAAATTAGGGCGCTTAGAATTTCCAAAAATAAATCCCTAATTAGGACCCATACAAAATTTCTTTAAATAAATTAAAACAAGTTAAAACGTAAACCCAATCTTTTTCCAGAATTAAAATTAATCAGCCCAAACGAACTAAGGAAGTCTGATCTCAAATAGTAGGTACGTAAGCACCAATACTTACAGGGCTACTTAAAATATGGAAAGTTTTCTTTTTTCCATCTTTGTAAATATTTGTTCAATTTAATTAATTTAGTCACATGTGATATTATTTGTTTTTAAAAATTGAAAAAGGGTATTATTGAAAAGCAAAATTAAATTTGGAAAATTAAAAAGTAGTACTCATTTAGTGTTTAATAGGATAGCCCCTAAATCTAGATCTCAAGTTTTTAAACTGTTTTGAAAATTGGTTTTATCAAAAAATATTAAACGAGTAGGGTTTAATGTTAATTGGTTTAAAGAAAACTTAATTTGTAAAAACCGGAAGGAAAAAACCAAGTTTGATAGCTTGGCGACTCCACTGGAGATCATCAAGAGGGCTAACCACTTAAAATACCTTCCGAAATTAAAATTGCCTTTCAAAATACCTATGTCATTTATTTATTTGTTTATTTGTTATTAATTTCATGTATATACTTTGCTTTGATTGCCATATTTATTTTGCATACAACATACATTGGGACATGGGGGGAGGGGGTTTCATTTGTTGCATCAAAGATGCAAGATAGATGCAATCAAACCGAAACCATCTTATGACCTTAGGATGGGGTGGGGGGCCATTATATAGGCTCCGTGTGCTATGATGTAATCACCGCTTAAGGTTAATTAGACCACCCCCACTAAATCTCGATGTGACTAATGAAAGTGTTTTCTAAAAAAAAGTGAGGTCACAAAGCTCACCTTTTAGAACCCACCTGAATTGTATATATTCTCCTTCAAGCTTGAGTTAATACACCACTCTGAAGAATTGCAACCCTACTAATCGTTCAAGAGTTTTAATGCAATCAAGTTTTTGAAAATAACAATAAGGTTGCAACTTAAAGAGTAATATATTAACCCAAACAATCCTAACAACTGCATATTTTCTACATACTTTCTTTGGTTGCATTGATAACTAATTCTTGTCCATAAAATGTGTAAACCTAAAATGACAGATAACCAGACAAATGATCAGGAGAATGATAGGCTACAGGACATCTCTAGGATCTACGAGCAGCTGCTAAAAGATGAGATTGCCTACCTGAAAGAAAAGCTCAAGTGTTTAGAAGCTCATAACCGGGCCTTAAGAGCCCTTCTGGCACAAGTCATTGGAGAGACCTATGAAATGATAGAGGACTATAAGGCTCATCTATAAGACTTAATTTAGGTTTTTTTTTAGTTTATATCTAGAGAACCTAGAATAAATATCAAGTTCCTGAATATGTGTTAGGTTTTCTGCCTTTGTTTTTTATATTTTGATCTTTCGCAATAATAAAAATCCTCTTTAGTTCATCATTCTTCTTTCTTTAGCATTCACTTCTTTGTAAATAGTCCTTCAATAAGCATTTATCTAATCACTGTTTTCCTCTTATTCAAGAAAGTGTAAAATCTCATAAATAGAATCCTGAAAAATCACCATCCTTATTTGTAAATAATTTTCTTTGTTTTTGTAAAATAAAGCTTTATCTTTCTCTCTCTCTCAAAAATAAAAAAGAAGAAGAAGAAGAAGAAGAAGAAAGGAAAAAAAAAAAAGAGAAACAAAAATTGAAAAAATAAAAAGAAAAGTTGTTGATTGTTATAAATCCTTATGGGCTTAAGGAGCCAACATAAGCTCAGGCCTTTGGCCTACTCAAGCAGACAGCCCGAACACTTGGCTTCCAACCTACAAAAGGCCATTCAATTTATTAAGGAAGCCAACACAAGCCCTTTGGCCCATTTAACCTAAACACGAGCCACTTAGCACATTCAACACAGATACGAGCCCCTTGGCCTGTTCAACCTAAACACTAGCCCTTTAGCCCATTCAATTTAAACAACCTTGGGCCCATTCAGGCAACCTACCTAAACACAAGCCATTCGCCCAAGTAGTCAATCTGATCACAAACTACAACTTATCGAGGCAACTGACCCAAACAATCCTTAACCCATAAAGGTAATCAATCCTAAGCCTTTGGTCTATTCAAAAAGCTAAGCCCAATCATAAACTAAGCCAAAACACAAAATCAAATCCCAAGGCATGATTTGAGAATTAGGGCGGCAAAGCTAATCCTCATCTTGGGCAAATAAAAAATAAACTCCTCCTTAAAGAATTGGTAACTCACTTTTTAAGAAAAAGGTTTAGAATAAAAAGAGGCAAACTGTATCCTATACATTAACCTGAAACACTATGAGAGTTGAGCGACATATTGATAAGGATACTTTGGACTCATTCCTTAAAGGAGGTCCACTTTGAATGTGATACGTAAATTAAAATGAAGTTAGGCATTCATTTTCAAATCCTAAACACAATTATCTCTTGTTCATGCTATTGGACCAATTTAGAGTATTTTTAAAATTTAAACCCTATCAAAAACCATCCCACAATAGAGTAATTTGGAAGTTAGGGTCATTGATTAAGAGATGAGGGTAAAATTGGTTTATGCTTACTTAAGTAACGTTAATTCAAAAATGATTTTTGTTTTTGATAAATTATTTTTCGTTGAAATGAAGAAGAGTCAATTCCTTTTCAAACACTTCAAGCTTATATACACCTCACCCATGCCCATTTACTAGAAATCCATGGATTTAGGTCCTTGAATAGCTTAAAAAGCAAAAACTTAACAATGAAGACAATCACTCTTAGGGCCAAAAGAAAAGAGAGAACAGCAAGAGATAATAGGGCAAAGTGTTTAAAAAGAAGAAAAAATAATAATAAAATAAAAAGAAGAAGAAAAGAGGCCGAAAGATTAGGCCTAAGTGCAGGATGAAAGCACTAAAGGATATATCAACTCTCAATAAGGGCAGCCAAATTAAATCAGAAGGCCAGGAGTCAAAGCCCAAATAGTCCTAAAAATACAAGGTCCTAAATCACATTCCAAAGCCTAAAAACACAAAATCTCTATATCCACTCTGAAGCCTCTCTTAATCACACAATGCCTCTCCACCCACATTACCATCCTTACGTAGTAAAAACTCTTTCAATTTTAAAAGATAATTTATCTTTAATAAAAATTGTTTTCAAACTGGGGTAAGCATACTTCTAATTTTTCCTTAAAGCTCTGGAATTGTACACTCGAGATAAATAAAAGTATTTCTTTCAAAGTAAGCCTCTCCATTAGTCCTTTTTGAAACCCTTTGACCAAAAGCCGAAATTCATAATGTTGAACTGTAAAAGAACTAATAGATTGATCAAAGCGTGTCACTTATAAAATGGACTGTAATTTTTGGAACTATAGTCAAAAGCAAAATCTAGATTGAAAGCTAGCAAGAAAGCCCTCTTTGACTAAACTAATCATAGGTTACCTTTTCCTTAGGAAAAAAATGTTTAAAATCACAAAGCTCCATGAAAAAGCCTCAAGGTCAGGAGCATTGAGAAACCTTACATGATTACCAAGGATAGAGGTGGTGATAAAATTGTTCTTCAAGTAAGAATTTATACTCATTGGCAAACTTTCAAAAAGAAGAAGAAGAAGAAGAAGAAGAAAGATAAAAGGAGATAGAGAAAGTAAAGGCTTGTCACAAGATTTTTGTCCGAATTCATGTTAACTCGAGTAGCCAAGCTTTCAATTCATGTCATCTGTTTCAAGGTGGTTACATTTTTTAAACTAACCATGGTAGTATAGATCTTTCTACCCTAATGTAGTTTTCAATGTCCTTTAAATCTTTTTCAAATCAAGGGGCCTATCCCTAATGCCTTTTTTTCATAAATGGTTTTTCAACAATTTTCTTGTAAATATTTTTCCAAGTCAAGAAGTTTTTCAAACTAGTTGCTTTCTTTGCTTTCCTAGCTTTCCTTGCTTCAATCCTTCATCAAATTCCTCTTAGGGTTCAAGCTAATTCTTAGAGCGTTGTCCCCTCTTTCTATTCTTTTTAGGGATTCAAACAGCCTTTAAGGCACCATCCTGTTTTTCATTTTTAAGGTACACTCTAACCTTTAAGGTGTTGTCTTATCTTTCTTTCTAGGGTGCTAGCCAACTTTCAAAGCGCTACCCTTACTTTCGTCAATTCCTCTTAGGGTTTAAGCTAGCTCTTAAAATGCTAACCCACTTTTTTAGGGTTCTACCCAACTCTTATATGATGGGAATCAGGCTACCGAACCTCTGACTCGTAACTAAGCTCAATGACTAGAGATGATGACATGACGAATCCTTTTGTTCCAACCAACCCCTACCAAGACCAAGTACTTCCTTACCAAGTCACCCTTCATGCCAAACCTTATAACCGCCTATTGTTCTGTAGTGTGCCGAGTTGATGATTACTCTCTAGTGCCGAGCCGACCAATTACTTGTCATCTTCCTTATCTAGAAGTTGAAAGAGAGGGTTCAGAATAACTAGGTCATCCCTGCTTAGACAAACCCATCTATTTATACTTTTTTTTTTTTTTTTTGTCTACATCTTCTAACGACCTTGCTAATGTAGCATCGCCATGTATACAATATCATGTGCAGAATCTGTTGCACTAATGATCATTTTTCTTGTATATTCATTTTTACCATTTTGTATCTTGTATATTACTTCCTTAAGAAATGCCCTTTTGTCTTTTCCTTTTTAGGCAAGTTGCCCTAACTTATGGGTATAAATACCCTTATACTTGTAACGGAGATCAAATCATTCTTAATACACTCTTTAAGTACTTTTCATTCCTTGCATAAACACTGTTTGTTTACTCTCAGCATCACTCTTATCTTTTCCCTTAAGTAAGTTTAGATAGCAAGTAACCTCATAGGACCAATTCGTACATCATATCAAATTGTGCCGTGAGTCCTTAAGAGTTCCATTGGTGTGTCATATCCTTAGAGCTGTTCATGGGTTTTACTTACTGTTTCATTCTTCATTTTTCCCTTCTCGCACTTTCCCAATTAATCATTTTTCGAGCTTTCTACAAGCGTAGACCCATCTCATCTAACAATCGGCTTTGTCTGTTCTTAGTTATGGTTCGCACTAGTGCTGACCCACTCTTTTATTCTTTTTAAGGTTTTAGCTAACTCTTAAAGTGCTAACCCACTCTTTTATTCTTTTTAGGGTTTTAGCTAACCTTTAAAGCGATGTCCCATCTTCCATTTTTTAGGGTTTTAGCTAGCTCAACCAGCTCTTAGAGCACTAATCCACTTTTTTATTCATTTTAGGGTTCTAGTCAACCTTTAAGACACTGTCCCGTTTTCTATTTTTTAGGGTTCTAGCCAGCTCTTAAAGTGCAAACCCACTTTTTTATTCTTTTTAAGGTTTTAGCCAGCTCTTAAAGCGCTGACCCACTCTTTTATTCTTTTTAGGGTTTTAGCTTCTAGCCAACCTTTTGGGAGTTGTCTCATGTCTCTAGGGTTCTAGCTAAAGTGCTACCCTCTCTTTTGTCAATCTCCTTTAAGGTTTTTTAGCAAGCTCTTAAGGCGCTTCCTTTGATCATTAATTTCTCTTAACGAGCCTATAGGCACTTCTCTTCACCCAATCCTTAATAAGCCCATAGGGCACTTCTCTTCATCAATTTCTCTTTAACAAGCCCATAGGGCACTTTCCTCTAGTAATTTCTCCCAAACGAGCCCATAGGACACTTCCTTTCATCAATAATTCCTTTTAGCAAGCCCATAAGGCGCTTTCATTTACCAATTCCTCTCAAGTAAGCCCAAAGAGTGCTTTCTGTCATTATCAATTTCAGTTCAAGGTTGCTAGTCCTCGAAAGACGCTCCCGCCTAAATTAGTTAGCTCAAAAGAACACTTCCAGGTTTGTCTCAAAAACGATTCCAATTCAATGTTGCTAGTCCCCAAGAGACACTCCCGCCTAAGTTAGTTAACTCAAAAGAGCACTTCCAAGTTTATCTCGAATCGATTCCAGCTTAAGATTACTAGTTCCTGAAAGATGCTCCCGCCTAGGTTAGTGAGCTCGAAAGAGCATGACCAGGATTTTCAAAATCGATTTTAGTTTAGGGTTGCTAGTCCTCTAAAAATACTCCCGCCTAGGTTAATGAACCAAAAAAGGCACGACCAGGTTCTCCAGATTGATTCCAAATTAGGATTGCTAGTCTTTGAAACACGCTCCCACCTACATTAGTTAGCTCAAAGAAGCACTACCAGGTTTCAATTAAGGGTCTTAACTAGCTCAAGGAGCGTTTTGCCCATTTCACCTAGAATAGTTAGCTCAAAAGAGCACTACTAAGTTTTAGTTAAAGGTATTAGCCAACTTTAAGAGCGCTTTACCCATTTCACCTAGGATAGTCAACTTAGAGGAGCATTTCTAGGTTTATTTGGAATCTATTCCAAATTTAGGGTTGCTAGCCTACCAAAAACATTCTCACCTAGGTTAGTTAGCTCAATAGAGCACTACCTAGTTTCAATTTAGGTTCTTAGCTAGCTCAAGGAGCACTTACCCATTTCATTAAATTTAAGGTCTTAACCAGCTCAAGGAGTGCTTACCCATTTCATTCAATTTAGGGTGTTAGCCAACTCAAGGAGCGCTTCGCCCATTTCACCTTGGTTAGTTAGCTCATAAGGGCACGACTAAGTTTTCAACATCTTTTAGGGTCTTAGCCAGCTTAAAGAGCACTTCGCCCACCTTGGTTAGTTAGCGCATGAGCACATGAACAAGTTTTCAACATCTCTTTTAAGATCTTAGCTAGCTTAAGGAGCGATTTGCCTACCTTGGTTAGTTAAATTATTGGGCCACAACTAAGTTTTTAACATCTCTTTTAGAGTTTTAGCCAGCTCAAGGAGTACTTAACTCGATCACCTACCTACACTTAACTTTAGTCCCTTAGAAGAGTTAAAAACTTGATCACCTCTAAATAGAGCTTAACCTGTACCACCCAATTTTTAACCATCCTTGTACCAGTTTTTACCATCCTTGTACCATCCAATTTGCTACAACACATCACCTACCTACACACGTCTAATTTTTAACCATCCTTGTACCAGTTTGTATCCTGTATAATTTCCCAAGTGTGTACTGTATTTTTCCCAAAATCACTCAAGAGAGACGACGGGAAATCGTTATTCATATATTCATCAAACTTCTTCAGTGGAATAAAAAGAGGTTTTTACTTTAACTATTCCATGTTTTATTTCTATTTAATTATGTTTTCTATTAGTTTTTATCATTATTTTATCATATGTAAGTAATTCATTAGGGCTTGCTTTATCAATTAGTATGATCGAGTGCTTAAAAAAAGTAATTTCCTAACATTTGTTAATTTTGATGAATGACATTTAATGAATCTAAGGAGTTAAGGAGCACTTAACTTTGGTCCCTCACAAGAACCAAAAACTTAATCACCTCTAAACAAAACTTTCGAGTTTTACAAATTAAATTCCTATATTATATCCATAACTCGATTCAATAGGCAAGTGTACCTATCGTTTTATAGCACAGATGAGTATAAGATCGTCTCCACTAGGAACAGCTATAAACACTAGTACTAATTAATCTTCCTATTATGTACCAATCCAATTTATCAAGTGATTAATTGTTAAAACTTTAAATTGCTTATTAAACTACATTAATCCACAAACTAATGCCACTAACATATTGGCTACAAAACAATTACTAACAACACATTTAACAATGCAGACTTGCTTCACCACTTAATATGATCCTACCAAAATATTTTTTTGTCCTAATACTTGTTATCTACGAGAAATTACAGTATGTAAGCATTCTTATCAAAGCTACTTACTTTTAATCCTAATTGTATCTATTGGAATCTCTTCCTAATTAACAACCAACTCGAATCACATTAATATTATGTTAATGTATTGATTCCCTTAAGGATGCAGCAACTTTCTTAATAATATATCTATTATCAAAAGTAAGTTGTTCCAATAAACTAGATCTATTCAATAGAATTATCTCTCGATATATTCTATTGAAATATGTCCTAAGTCAATGTCGTGCACTACACTATACTTAGATTCATTAAGTGCAATTCATCGGAATTAACATTTATCAAGAAACCACTATTTCATGCACTTGATCATACTAAATGATGTAGTAAGTCCTAACGTTCTACTTACACATAATGAAGAAACAAAATGTATCAATAAAATGCAAAAATAACAAAGAAATTAGCATAGAACAAGTAGAAGAATACAACTCTATTTTGAATTCCACTATAGAAACCTGATAAATATACGAACAACGAATTCTCACCGTCTCTCTCGAGTAATTCTGGGAAAGGTACAAGGTACAACACTTAGAAACTATACTAAAAGAAAATAATCGAAAATACAATGGGTGCAAAGATGTATGAATGGATGTATGATCCAATCCCCCTCTTTTGTCTGAAAATTGTGGCATATTTATATTCTTCTCATCAAAAGGCTCAAAATACACCACTTCAAGACACCTCCTGGCATTTAGACTAGTTATATGCACCAATTCGTATGAAAAATTTAAAAAGAATCATCGTGTCCACTCCCATCATACCCGTGACTCAGGGAGTAATCTTCTCATCGTAGACATTCCACCTAATCATGCCCGTGATTAAGGGCATAATCATCCTTCTAAGGTGGAGTCATGACTGTGATGAATAGGTAGAAAAATAACTTAAACCTTGGTCACTTTCTTGATCACAGTCATGATGGAGGGAGTAACGAGTGCTGGGCACTCAAATCTCCTTTTATGATGCCCATGATTGATCCAAAATTCCTTATTCTTACGTAATTTCATCTCATTTTCACTTTTTCTTGAATAAATATCATCACCTTGCTCTTAAATCATCTGAAATTAATATATTACCCAATTATGTACCAAGAAGTTTAGAAAGAAACACAAATATGGTCAATTTATGCTTAAATACGTTTTGAAAGTGTAGAGTAATTTACTCTTATTAAGCACTTCGCCTACCTTGGCTAATCAACTCATTGGGGCACAACCAAATCTTCAACATCTCTTTAGAATCTTAGCCAACTCTAGAAGCACTTTACCCATTCACCTTGATTTGTCGGCTCATACAGGCACAACCAAGATTCAATTCCTCTTTCAATTTCTCAACCAGCTCTTAGAGTGCCTTCTCTCTCTCTTTTCACTATTCACCAAAATCCCCAACGGATTGGGTCTAGGATAGCTAACTAGTTATAAAAAATAAAAAATATACAAAAAACATAAAAAAAATTTAAGAAAAGCCAAAAAAATAATAAATTTAGAAAAAATCACAAAAATATATAAAATTTAGAAAGATACAGGATTTAAGAAATTTAGAAAATAATAAATTTTTCAAATAGTTTAGTATAATATAATTTTTAATTTAGATAGGATAAGAAGAAGGGGCCTAAGCTTAGATTTGAATTTAGCCTAGGCTAACCTTGTTAATTGCACGTATAAATAAGACACAGGCCAACGGTCTAACAGATAAACACTTACATATTGCATTTGGGTTTGGCTTGGAGATCAGAAGTTCAACTCTCATCAAAGTCAAAGAATGCCTTTTGCTTTTAATTTTTCTACACTCAACGTACCACAACATGTCAATAAATCACTAGGCTACATGTCAAATCGTGACACATGATACTTTGTGATTGACCTTGACAACACTCCCCTTTTTCTTCTCCTCTTTCCTTTTCTTTCCCTCCCTTTCTTACTAAAAAAATAGTACACACGCACACAACAAGGGGAGGTCCACCTTCAAACACACACAACCATTGATTCACACACACAGAGATTGGACCGATCTCTCTCTCCCTGACACTAACACACAACAACCACATACACATGCTGAACCATGCTACACCCTAACCACCAACATCTCGATCCTCACGACATACGCCCAACACCATGCACCCTCTCTTAGCCTTCACCCCAAACCCACAACCACGACACCAACTACACCCCAACGACCTTCGTACACACGCCTGCACATACGAGAACCCTACAGCCACACAAGTGAACCACTGTCCATTAGATCCACATGCTAAAAAAAGACCCTTACCCTCTCTCTCTCTCTCTCTCTCTCTCTCGCTACAATCCTAACAACACACACACAACTCTTACTTTCTCGACTACGTCCCCCAAAACCAAACACAACAGCCCCTATCCACGTAGAACACCCCCACATAAACACACCTATGAACTACCATTGACCCTACTGTCTCTCTCTCACACACACCAATCCCCTCTTTGTCGAACAACAGCAACAAGCCACTACATCCTCATCCATCCTCACATACCACACACACGAGCTCCATCTCGAACACACAAAACACAGCTACACACATGCACGCCACTGCTACTATCGACCAAACTGCACAGTCACAACCTCACCCATTCACACGAACACCAAATCCACCATGTTCTCGCTACTAGTCAACCGCAAACACCACACCAGAACATTGACAACCCCAATTGCGCCACTAAGAAACCTGCAGTTGCACCAACTTAGACACCACAACCACCACCACCATCAACCCAAGTTTTGACCACCACTAACGGCTACTGTTGGTTACAGCATTCCCCCTATATGCCTCAACCCCAATCGAAAACTCATAAAAAAGATTTTACCCGATCGTTTTAGCCACCAAAACAACCTCCGAAGCACTACCTTAGCTATTGTGCATGACCCAGCAAATTGACCCAACTTGAACCAATCCGAACCCCAATCCGACCCTACACGATCTCCTTTGGTCTAACCCTCATTTACTATTTAGTTTTAGTTGCTTTGTTATTTGTTTTGTGTTCTATTATTATTATTATTATTATTATTATTATTATTAATGTAATGTGTAATTGTAAATTAAAGTGAAAAAAATCCAAAAAAAAGAAAAAGAAAAAAAGAGAGAAAGAAAAAGAAACAGAAAGAGAAAATTAAAAAAAAAAAAAAGAGAAGAGAGAAGAAATTTTTTTTTTTACATTTTAGCCAAAAATGGTAATAAATAATGAAAGATAATAACAAAATGAAAAATAATAATAAAATAAAAATATTAAAGTTATTTTATCACTTAGAAAATCAATTTTCCAATAAAACAAAAATAAATCAACCATTTTTCTAAACTAGGGCATTTTAGAATTTCCAAAAATAAATCCCTAATTAGGACTTATAGAAAATTTCTTTAAATAAATTGAAATAGATAAAAACGTAAACCTAATCATTTTCAAGAATTAAGATTAATCAACACACTAAAGTTTTCGTTAAACGAATTAAGGAAGTTTGATCTTAAATAGCAGAAATGTAGAAACATGTATATACGAGGTGATTTAAAATATGGAAAGTTTTCTTTTTTCCATCTTTGTCAATATTTGTTCAATTTAATTAATTTAGTTATATGTGATATTATTTTTTGTTTAAAAATTGAAAAAGGGTATTATTAAAAAGGAAAATTAAATTTAGAAAATTAAAATGTGATAACCCTTTAAAATTTAATAAGATAGCCTCCGAATCTAGATCTCTAGTTTTAAAAATGTTTTGAAAATTGGTTTTATTAAAAGACCGGTGGATAAATTATAATCAACCTACCCAATTAATTATAATTTAACTCCTTTTTCCAACTCCGATTAGGTGGCAACTCCAAAAACATTTTCAGAATATAAATAAATCGGTTTCTTTAAACCCTAATCGAAAATTAGTATTAAACGAATAGGGTTTAATATTGATCAATTTAAAGGAAACTAATTTATAAAAATCGAGAGAAAAAACCAGGCTCAACACCATTCATCCAAGGTTAGTATTTAGGTCTTCTTTTATTCATTGCTAGAAAGAGTTAACCATATTTAACATTAATATTTTCATCCTTAAGGTAGTGAACCTTGTACTTTCTTTAAGAGATTTGTTGAATATTGCAAGTGCTTTTGAGTGTATTTCTTTTATAATTAGATTGATTCAAGAGTATATCAATCTTTCTAATTATAATTTGTTTTGATTTCTATAAACTTGAGGATATCAAAATAGGATTCAATACCCAGTTCAAATATTTATTTATATTCTTTTGTTTTTTTTTTTTTTTTTGCATTTTTCTAACTTTTTCTAGTTCTTAAATTTTTCTATGAAATCTTATTTATTTTCTGTAATTTATTATATTATTTATTTAATATTAATTATGTAGATCAATAAAATTGCCTATGTATCATTGTGTAACGAAAAATTTAACAATAGTGCACAAAAGTCCTCGTCTGTAAATTTTTATAAATGTTAAGAGCTCAAATAGAAAAAGAAAAATAAAGTTAAAACACTTAATTAAAAAAAGAAAAGAAGGATAAATTTTGAGAAAAAAATAAGTCTGTTTTTCTCTTACTCTTACTTTTCCTTCGTAATTATTCTGAAAACTGGGAGATTGTCTCCATCTTTTGGGTCATGACGGCATCATTATATCAATAGATGATTCCAACCCTTGCGCCAGGAAATTCCATGTCCTTCGACAAACTCTAGATGCCGTGGACGAGATCGCGATGGCATTCCATTGCTCCCATGACCTCGGCTGTGCGCACTAACTTAGGACAACCGAACACGGAAGCTTTTTCCTAGTCCGGAAGAAAAATAAGAGCCTCGCTGTCTTCTTCTTTCGCTTTTTTTGTAGTCAAGGGTCAGTATGCTTTTTCTGACTACTTGCTTTGTGATTTTTCTACAAATGTGAATGCTTAGAAATTGTGGCATTCGCAAGAGTTTGCTAGAATTTTCTCTTTTGCTGGGGCATCATGATTCACGACTTATTTATATTTTTTTATTTTATTTCATATTTATCTTTTATTTTCCGCTCTCCCTCTCTCTCTCTTTCTTTTTAATTTTGATATCCCTTTTATTTTGTTATAATTCTGTTATGTGCCATTCTAAAATGCAAGCTTCACTCATATTCTCTTTTTGTTTTTTAATTTTATATGTTCCAATTTTCCTCCATTATTCTTGTTGATTTATTTATTTATTTCAATTTTCCTTTTAATTTGTTTTTATTTTTGCTCTAGCATGTGACAATCCCATAAGAATTTTTAATTTTTTGCCATCAAATTATAAATTTTCAATTTCATTAATCAATTTACATAAATTTTTGGAATTCCTTAATCAAATAAAACTTTTTAATTTTATCAATTAAACCTTAAAACTTTTCAAAACAGTAAATTCGAATGATAAAATATCTAAATCAAAGATAGGTACAATTGAATAAGACATGTCATCATGAGGTGAATTAAAAGGGAACTACCATGTTATCCATTAATTTATAAATTAAGAGAGATGATAATTATTTAGAAATGATATAACTTCCAATATTTTTGCAACATGAGTAGTGGATAAGAGTTGGCATTAGTGAAAAAAATATGAACATGAGCAAAATATTATCATAAAATAAAATTACTAAAATATCCTTATTAACACGGTTATCTTCCAATAAGTAGCATGGTAGTTAACAAAAAATATAAAAAGATATTTTAGTCATTTTATTTTTCTAAAACATATGAAACACTAAATTTTGATAGTTATTAGCAATTATTACAACACTTTAACTTTAATAATATAGATTACATCGATTTATCCATAATTTTTCAATCACTTGTAACAAGTAGACATAAGGTTGGTTCCAAGCCTGAACTAGCATGGAACCGGTCATCAATAGAAAGTTTGAATCGATCGAAGACTAGCTAGCTCATGCAAGTCCAAGCGCTTTAAGCCTCCAATTTGCTTGAACAAATGAGTTTAAACCCTTTCTTTCTTTCTTTTTTTTTTTTTTTTTTTGCAATTTACATATACATATTAACATGTATACTATATTACATATACTATATTAACATATATATTATGTCACATATACATAATATTAACACATATATTTATACATATTAATATATTATATAAATTATACACACTAAGATTATAATATTATATATCTATATTATTAAAGTGAAAATATTTTTTTAACTTTTTATTAACTAATTATTTAATATCTTTAATGTTTAAATTTATTGAATTGTCTTTATATTTTACCAATTCCAATTGTAAAGTAACTGCACACACCCATTACATTAGACATTATCCTTCGACATGTTACGGTTTCTTTTACTTGCACCATTTGCTGTATTTCCAGTGACATGTTCCCATTTCTTTCTAGCATGTTTTGTTGTATTTTCACTTTATCTCATAACCTTTTTGCATTTAATATCACATTCATTTATTATCTTTTCATCTAATTCTAGAAGGTTTGATTACTAATTGGTTTTAGTTGCGAAATTTGTTTTAGGTTTTTTATTACTATAACTTCCTCCTTTTTCAAGTTGGGGACACATTACATTACAGGTATTAAATATACTTACACATGAGAGTGATAGATGTAATAACAATATAAATTTTTATGCGGTTATTTTTTACAATTAATACTATAAGTATAAGGATACTAAAAAAAGTAGAATACCACTTTGATATTATAGATTTATAAAATTATCTTTATAACCACAATGCGGGTGCGTTGTCCACTTGTATAATATAATATAAATATTTTGCATATATAAATATATATTACAAACCTAAAATAAAAAAAGAAAACAATTCAGTTCACAATTCACAGGCTCAAGAACCAATCATAGATGGATCAATTAAAGTTGAACTACAACTGTCATGACCCTAAGGGAGGCCTAATAGGATTGATTTAAATTTTCATATTACATGTGCACCTGTAATACAAAAACCGTTTTACCAACTAGAGATAGTAAGACTCTAAATAATTAATTATTAAAGTTTCGATTCTTAATTTAATTAGAACCTCAGAGAATCTGTATCCCCTACTAAACGATAAGATTAGGTAGTAAAATTCTAAAACTTAAACTTACAAGTCATAAAATCTGAATATAGTATTAATAATTGTATGTAAAAATGCAAACCGTTTACACAATCTATCATCGGATTCTAACTTTTAAACACCTCAACACCGGTACTCAACACTCAGTTCTTTGCTCATGCCCGATTATCTAGTAACCTACAAAAGAAAACTATCGGAGAATAAGCTATAAGAGCTTAATGAGATATCCCTCATAATATACCGGCAAATAAGTTATCAAACAAATTATTATCAAACATATGAATGTATGAACAAACAATATGTCAAACAATATATATATAGTTGATCGGTGCTGTATAAAACATTGGATTTAACGCTCTTCGAAATAAGGGTTAGAGATACATTGGCACCAATCACAACCAGACTTTAGCACTTGGGTTTTTAACCATATATAAATATATATAGAAATTCTCTGTTTCACAAAATAAGTTTCTATTTCCAACAATGAATAATATACAAATATTCATGCCTAGCGGTGAGGTAGCCTCCATAGTTTACGTCACACCCTACAATAGTGGTCTCTAAACGCGACCCCCAGTCACCCACGGTTAGTGTCTCCGACACTAAGTAAACTCACGAATCAAGGTTAGGGTCTTGTTATATCAGTACTACTGCACTGTACTAATTAAATCATGTGGGAATCAATCCTTCTAAGACCCTTCATTACTAACCATATGAAGTGATAGTCAAAACATTATTCGCGATGTTCGTACTTATGCATGATCCATTTAATTTTAGTTGAGTTAAATATGATTAAGTCAATTTATGAGATAATCAAACATTATGAACAAATCATTCCAAATTATGCAACAATCATTCATATAACTAAATCTCCAATAATCATATTTAACAGTATTTTGCACAAAAATCAATTAATACCAAACACATGCATAACCCAAACCCCTCATGCATCATGTTATTAATATTTAATTTATGTGTATTAACTATAAGCATAAAATAAGTATAGAGTTATCGAAAGTATTCACTTAGACATAATCAAAGTCAAGGGTTGTAATAGTCAGCTGATAAGTCGATGTCAATATCGTAATCACCTAATATTAAGGAATATGAAAAATAGTAAGTTTTGGGAATTAAATAACTATACTAGTATCGTAATTCATATTGTTTACTTAATTTAGCTATTGATTTATGTAAAATCATTGATTCGAGCTTTTTATCGAATCATGTATAACTTTTTCGATTTAACTTAGATCTTTATAAACTTATAGTCCATTTCGATCGTTTTCGAGCATATTTTCTCATAGTGAGATCTATTTTGGACGTTATAACTTGTAATTTTGACTGTGATATAAAAATATCACAAAGTTCATTATTTCAACTTAAAATGCTATAAAATATCAATTTAAGTTTTTCTTAAAATATTTACAATTTAATAACTATTTAAATCGTATAGTTAGTAATTTTATTATTTTAAGCCTATTTTACTATAATTACCTATTTTTAATTTTTTTTTATTTTAGAATTACTAACTCGATTTTTTTTCTACTTAATTAATTATTATTAATTATGAAAATTAATTAATTTATAATAAATGATGATGTGGCAACATATGGAAGTGCCATGTGTCACCTTTGTACTTTTTCCATAATTTTCCATTATTTTCCTAATTTTCCTATTTTACGGTATAAGTATATGTATATATATATATATATGTATAAATATAATAATTAACTTAATTTATTTATTAACCTAATATTATAGTATATTGTATATACCATTTACATATACTCATATTTTTACGTATACATCACAATTCATATACGTATGTTTATACGTATACAATATGTTATATAATAAATTATTCTAACCTTGTTTATATGTTATGTACAAGTATAATGCACACTTATTTATACTTTATATCCTTATGTACATATACGGTTGTACTATATACGTATATATATGTAAAAAAATACAAAATGCAATTAATAATATACATATATACCTACATATCTAACACAGTTTGCTATATGTATATATACGAATATACTAAAATTCTTATACTTTGAAAATACTAAGTATATATATATATATATATATTTACTATTTATGTATACATGTATATATCTCATATAGTAAAAATAATAATAACTACATATATATACATAATCACGCATATATACATAAATAATTAAATAAAATACTAAATATATATACATGTATATAAAGGAAATATTTAGTACATATACATATACTATACGTGTATAGCTACATATATTATATAACAAAATACTAAGTATACATACATATATAATATACACGCATACATATGGACAAAAATACATGGGAAGGAAAAATACATACTATATGTGCTACTATTTATACCTATATACATATACAGTAAATTATACATAATAATATATATATATGCCTATATACATATTTATATACCCAAATAAGTAAAATACCTAATACATATGTATATATCCATTTATACATACATATATGTACATGTAAATAAATAAATACTTAGGATACATGTACATGCTATATGATATCCATATGTGCAAAGAAATTAAATATATACTTACCTAGTTGTTTTAATAATTTGAATAAAAAAAAATCCCTTAATCTTCTCCTTCTTCTTCTTCTTCTTCTTAGTTTGTATGTTGAATATGAAGGTTAAAAGAAATAAGAAAGAGAGGTGTATGCATTACTGGTTTGGATGGAGCAAAAGAATAATGGCAATTGGGATGCTTTGTATTTTACTGTTTTCAACGTGAATGAAAGGGTTGTAGCTGAAACTTTATGGAGACAAAACAAAATAAAAGAGAAAGAAATCAAGCCAAGATATTGTATTTATGGAGACAAGACATATTTTTATCTCAGTTAGATTTGTATCTTATTTTAACATATGGTAATTAAACTTAGCCAGACAATTGCTGTACAAGATCTGGACGTAAATTGTGTTGGACGTGGTAGCTAGGAAAAAAATAGGAAGAAGAGAAAAGGAAAAAGAAAAAGAAAGAAAAGGAAGAAAAAGGAAAAATAAAAATAAAAATGTTAGGTTTTTCCAAACACAAAAATTATAAATTTAGTATTTATAAAATAATATTGAAATTTTATATAATTTTATTAATTTAATTGTTATCCATGATGATTATAATTTTTTTTTAGTTATTTTAACGTTTTCATTAAAAACTTTATGCGATTATATAATTTAATGGATTTTAGTCGATAATTATAATCAACTACAATTATATCACTATTAAGTGATATTTATTCATTTTATAAGCTTAAGGTTATAGTTTTAGGATTTTGATCAAGTTCTAATTTGATTTTGAGTATTTTCAAGTACATCGGATTTAAGGTTTTTTATATGCGATTTAAATTTCAATCGAATTTTTAATATTTTTATTATTTATAATATATTTAAATTTATAATTTATTAAATTTTTATCTTACTCAACTTTAACAACTCGTGAATTCATTTATAGTATTAGAATTCAATTCTATTCTTAAATAACTAAATTTACGGAGTTTACAACAACACGATGGTTTTAAAATGATTTTTAACCAATTCAAGCCTAGCTTCATACAAGATAGACAAAAAACATACTTACTATAAGGGTAAGCTTCTAAGTTTATGCTTTCATATTTTTATTGATTGCATTCTACTAATTCTCCTTAAGAAAAGAAAGAAAATGCATGAACCCAAGCAAAGTTATAAGGACTTCAATTCCCTTTTGTTTTTCTCTGCATCAACCCTTACCTCCAATTGTATAACCCAGTAATGGCATCATTGACCTTCGTTGTATTACTTATATTTTTTCTTTTTTTCTAGCCTAATTTATATATTTTTCACTTTTTTTTTTCACTCTTCTATGCTTATTTTTTGTGGAATCAGTCCCGCACTACGTCTCATCCTTGATTTATCTTCTTTTAAATATAAACTATTGAACAAAGTATGAATTTAATTGTTCGTATTTAATAAAATAAAAATGAATTGTGAAACGAGAGGTAAGATCGGTCCTATCAAAATAAAAGACAAAATCATAAAATCTCCTATTTTTCACTTGTGTTATTAATTTATCCATTAGAATAGCTACGTTTTAAATAAATTGTTGGGGCACTAATATAAAAAAATATAAAAAATGAAATCGGGATTTAGTTTTTAGAAAATGTAATTTCAGAGTTCGGAAGGTGTCTAATAAAATGTCGAAGAAAATAATTCGAACGGTGTTTATTTGGAAATATGAAAGGCTGCTGAAATAGTAGTTAGATAATATTATTTCTGTATTGATCTATAATATTTAGAAGTTCATATTTATAAAATAGGACTTCTTTGTAATATTCAGATGGATTGACAGGAATTGCGGTGATTTTTATCGCCAGAACATATATCCATTGGACTTTTTGATGATACAGAAAGATAGATATAAATGAAGGCACTGATGTAAACGACCTTTAGGTGCCATATACTGGATATAAATGGAGAACATACAGATATGGTTGAAGGTGCCGAAGTCTTTCTTTCTTCTTTTTTGGGCACCAGTGACAATGAAAGTGCTAAATTAAATGTTACGACTAATACCCTTTTTCCTTTTGCATTTATAATTATTGTATAAATCTATCCATAATTTTCAATCAATCGATTCGTCCAATATGGACAAAATTAAATGTTACCACTAATACCCTTTAAGTTAGGATTTTCAAACACAAACCCATTTAGAACTTTTAAGAATGTGTTTTATGAAATGTTTTTATTTATCTTAATAAACTCGCAGTTAATCCAAAATAACAAATAAAAAAATAAAAATTTAGAACCGAACACATCATATAATCCAATAACATGAAGCGTCAGAGTCCTAGTCTCGGTTGACAAGAACTTCTATTTTGATTGGTTGGTTATCTTATGATGTGAGGTCTTCCTTTTTAATCATATGCCATTGTCTCGGTTGATTGAACTTACCAGCTTGATGAGAATTCCCCATAAAAATCTTTAGTCAGTTAGTAATTACTCTTCATATATTCATGTTTCACCTTCCCTATAAATCTTTCTATGAAATTTTTGTTAGATCTTATTTTTCTCCTCCATATCCACTATAAGAATAAGCTCCACTAGCCACGTTAGCCGTTTTCCTTATCTTGCCAATAAAATGCTTGGCCACAAGAGGAATTATCTTTCGATGGGGCCACAACTTTGTTCTTTCCTTAGTGGACTCTTTAATTTGCGAATTTTATGATTAAGATTCCATGATTCCAAGGCATGATTCTTTGATGTTACTCCTACTATAAACCGAACATAAAATTCATTTGACATGACACGTGTTATATATACCTATTAAACATAAATATTAATAGCATTAATGTTTTGACACCAACTTCCTGCCTTTGTCTATCGGGATAGTACAATGTTCGCCAATTTGGACCTACTACAACAATAATACACGAAGGACTTTGCAGAAGACCTTGAATCTTTCAAGTCTTTTGCCACGTACTTCCTGCCTCCAGCTGTATTTTAACTCTTGAACCATCCATAGTAGAGACTACACACTACACTCGTATATCTCCCTACAAAATTTTCTCTTTCAATGGGGTCTGTAGCAGATATCGTAGCTTCCATGGTGACTTCAGTGGTGGGAGCAGTCGGTGGCCTTTTATGTGCTCCACTATATGATAAGATAAAAGCCTCAAGGGTGGTTCTCAATGCCCCTGAATCGTTTTCTGAAGATGTGAAGAAGCTAAGCGATTTGATGAATGATATTAAAGGGATGAGCCGCTCAGATTACATAGATGGATGGCTTTTAGAGGCTGAAAAGATCATGGAGAAGGTTCCTCAAGTACTATTGGACCGAGAAAGATCATCGGGTCAAAACTACGGACCGCAGCTATCGTGCTGCATCTTCGGCCGTGGACTTTGGAGGTGCAAGTTACATAAGAAAGTGAGAAAACTGACTATCCAAGGCCATAATATCATAACATGCACCAATCTCAATATAGAAGCTGTTGAGCACATCCGTGGCGTCCCTAATATTGAAGATGGAAGCACTGCTGAAAGAAACTTGAAAAAGGTCATGGACATGCTCAAAGATGATGAAGTTTGGAGCATTGGGGTGTGGGGACCGGGAGGAGTGGGTAAGACCACTCTTGTAAATGCAATTAATAACAAGCTGAAGAGCACTTCTTCATTCAGTGTGGTCAGATTAATACCGCTTACCAAGGATGCCAATGAAAACCAAGTGCGGAAAGCCATTGTTGAAATCTTGAATCTAAAGGTGGAAGACGGCATGAGCACCAAAAGGATTGCAGATCGGATTCACAATAGACTCCGAAGGGAGAATTTTCTCCTTATTCTAGACAATGTTTGGGAATTCATTAGTTTGGCAAGTATAGGCGTTCCTGAAAACCAGAGGGGTTCAAAGGTAGTGCTTACTACAAGACTCAAGAACGTGTGCAAAAGGATGAATGCCAAAGCTATAAAAATAGGATACCTAACAGCCGTAGAAGCTTGGAAGTTATTTATTGAAAAGGCTGGAGATGTTGTGAATGATGAAGGAATCCGACCACTAGCAGAAGCTATTTGTGGAGAATGTGGGGGTTTGCCTCTCGCTGTCATTGCGGTGGGATCAGCTATGAGGGGAAAGACTAACATTCATCTGTGGCGGAATGCTGTCAACGATCTGAGAAACTCCGTTTTTCCTGATGATATTGAAGCTCAAGTCTACAAGCCACTGAAGTTAAGCTTTGATTTTCTAGCAAATGATACCCTTAAGTCTTGCTTTCTGTATTGTTCTTTATATCCCGAGGGCTATCCCATCAATGTAAGAGAACTTGCACTGTGTTTGTGGGCTGAGAATATAATTGATGAGCAGCTAAACTATGAAAGTGCATATAGTAAGGGGCAGGATTTGGTGGAAAAATTGAAGAACTCATGCTTATTACTACATGATCCTTGGACTAGTGATTATACAAAGATGCATGATGTAGTTCGTGATATTGCAATACAGATTGGGAAATCAAATGGCACATCTATTGTTATCTCTGGACATGGAATTTCCAAGAGTCCAAGAGTTGCATTGCCAGAGGAAGTTGAAAATATGAAGTGGATCTCTTTTGTAGACAATGAGAAAATAGAGTTACCTGAATGTAAGAAGAGTTTCCCTAAGGTGACTACCCTTCTATTTTGCAAAACGAAAGAGAAAGTTCAGATTTCCGAAGAGTTTCTGCAAGGATTTCCAGCACTTAGAGTCTTAAATATATATGATCTCCAATCTTTTCAGTTTTCTCTTCTCCATCTAACTGAATTGCGCACTCTCATTCTATCAAGGTTCCACGGTATAATGGAAGAATTGCCATGTGGAGCAAAACTCATGGTACTAAACCTGTGGGGTTCCTCATATTATAGATTGCCAAGAGGAATAGAGAAACAAACCAACCTAAAAGTGTTAGATTTGGCATACACTGGAAATCTGAGGAGCATTGAGGCAGACGTCATACTTAATTTAAGTGCATTGGAGATTTTGGATATGAGAAGGAGTGGCTACAGATGGCATACCAAGAGGAGATCCGAGCCGAAAGAGGTAGTATTACAGGACCTATCGGGACTCAAGTCATTGAAGGAAGTCTATCTTGACTTAGCTGATGTGGAAGCCACTTATGCAGAGTGTAGCTGGATGGAAAGACTCGAAACTTTTCTTTTAACCTGTGGTTCTTGTCCCATAGGAGTTAGTCAAGAAAAGTTCATTTGTATCGAGGGAGCTACAGACACTAACGTTGGGTCGCTGATTTTACGTGCAGAAGGACTTTCTCTAGTGGGCATGAATGTGAAGGAAATATTTTCTACTTTCGACCTGACGCATCTGGCTAACTCCAAATTGAAATCATTATACATAAGAAATTGTCTCTTTTCGGCAGAATTAACTGGACCTATTCCCAATTATAGCTCCCTACTCAAGTTTGAGTTTCTCAAACTCGAGAGAGATGAGCAAGTGAGGAGCTTTAATCAAATAGCTAATGCTATTGGGACGTCAACATTTCCTAAACTGAGAGAAGTAGTGATAAATGAGTGCTCGAAACTAGAAAATGTCTTCTCTTGTGACTATCGCGACATGGCAATGCCAGAACTGCTGGAGATCTCAGTAAATGGTTGTTGGAATATGACAGAGGTGTTTCATTGTGATCCAACAGAACCCCATGCTGTTGTTTCCAAATTAAAGCGTCTTAATCTTCATTACATGGAAAGCTTGCAAAGACTCTGCAGTTGCGAGTCGAGTGACCGGTTGCAATCTCTGGAGGTCCTAGAAGTGTGGGGATGCCCTAACCTGAAGAAGTTGCCTCACATGACTTCCATAAAAAAGATAAGAGGAAGTGAGGAATGGTGGAACGAGCTAGAGTGGGATATCCCAGAAACCAAATTATACATGACCCAGTTCTTCGAGCCATGGAATGATGAGTACATTTCCTAGGTGTGGCTTTCCAATCCCTTTCGTACTTTTTCGCATATCTTCTTTAACTATGGAAATAAATAACTCCCAATTATCAATGTTTTGGGTGTCCTTTTGAATAAAAAGATAAAAACCGAAGTTCCCTGATAATTGAATTTCAACCCTCATGAGCGCATGTATGTTAGAGAGATGAGAGCCCAAATCCGAAGTTCAGAATTTTTTTTTTTTTCCTTCTCTTCCTTTAATAATTTATTGTTTCTGAGTCACTGCTTCAACGTGGACAAAAGTAATGTTTCTATTATTTTCTTCATTTGTAACGTTCCCTTGCTTACTATGGGTTTTTTTTTTTATCCTTTTTTTTTACATTATTTTGATTTATGACTACATAACGGTTTCAATGGCAAAAAAAAAAAAGAAATACATTACGGTTTCATTTTCCTATTAATAAAATATGTTCTTAAAACATTTTCTCTTAAAAGTGCTTGACTTCTGAATTATCATTCCAGTCATCATCTCCATAAACAAAAAAAAAAAAAAAAAAAAGTACTTTATCCGAACATCAAGTGATCAAATAATTTTCCAAATGTCATACTTTAATTACATATACATTAGGCACATAACTGATACAGACCAAAAAAAAAAAAACGAATTGAGTGTATTTGGTTTCGATACAATACAACATTTTCTTTTATTTTATTTTATTTTTTTATAATTTCCAATGGAATACGGTAGTTTGGCTGATTGAATATAATCGCTAGAATAGAAAGAAGCAGTTTTTATCGTAAACATAAAGAAGAAATTATTGAACTTGTTTTGGAATGTTTTGGAGATGATAATCTGCGGAGTTTGACGGAGTGGTTTTGATGTGTTCTCTGTTCGATTGCTTACAAATAAAGATAGAAAATTTGAATTTGTATGGGAATTATTTTAACGTTTGAATTTGCACATTGTTCATGATCACATTGCTTGGTTTCTATTAAATGATGGTGCTTGTCTGATTTATATATTATACCGGGAATGATAACAAAGACTGAAACAGAGATCCTCTTCTCTACAATAACCCAAAAAATAAAATCATGTTTCATGCCAGTTTTTCTACCTATTCAGGAATTCTTATCGGCATATGGAGTTCTGAATTCCATGACCACAATTTCCTTGTAAGGAATGATCAACCGCAGCACTCTTTGCAGTAATTTTTGTATTGTGGTTAATGAATACTCAGCTCAGTGCATTACCAGCATCTATAGGATATCACTGCTTTTTTTTTTTTTTTTAATTCTAACTCGTACTGAAGATAAAGTTCATAAGGTTTTGAATCTTATCGTGTTCAAAGGGCAGATGGATGAATTGATTAGTGAATTACCTGGATTAACACATACACATAACAAAGTAATGGTACATTGTGCTTCGTGGAATAGGGACAGATGTAACGAGTGATTTCTTAAATGTTTATTCATAAGATAGAAGCTTTCCTTAGGGTAAACAGAATGACTCGTATTTCTTTCGTGTTTCTTACTGCAGAGTGCAGAGATGTGTAGTGTCATTGCAAATAGATTCAACACACTCTTCGTTTCAGTCTATGTTTCTAGTTTGCCACTTTTGAACACTGCGGTAATGCTATCTAGTGCTCTCCTGTAAATTTTATTTTCATTTCCATCATCCAGATATCGTCTTATTTCATAGCATTTTATCGTATAAGAATGACTTTGGTGTTCCTTCTATATTCCCATCAGACCTCGGGTTTATAGGGCTCTGCAGTGGAGATTTGAACAAACCGTGTTATCACTATGCAACAATGCTGCACAAGCATGTCGTGTGGCCAAATCAAATTCGTGCCTGTGCCAAAGACATATAAATTAATTACATAAGATGTGTAATTGACTTGGTTTTCAATTGTATTAATTCGTGTTGCTTTAATATTATCTTCGAATTAGTTGTGTTGTTTTGTATCAATTTCATGTTTTTCTACAAGAAAGTTGTTACTTAGATTAACTAACTTTACCATGTCAAACTAGGAAATAATCAAACGGTGTATGCTTGAAGTCCTGTTGTGCATGAGTAGCCATGTTGTACCACTTGCTCCATCAAAGGTTTATCTTGGTGAGCTTTAAGGTCTATAGAATTTTACTTGCTGGGTGAGATGCAAACAGAGAAGGGAATGCTCTGAAGCTGCTTTTGTTGTCGATAGGACCTTGAAGGACGCAACTGATTGAACTGCATACAAGAATAAATATGTCCTTAGGATGAACTGAACCCTTCTTACTCTCGTACGAGGTTTAAGGCTCAATACAAAGGATGGTTGATACGATTGGTATATAGTTCCTGAAGTTAGAATTATTCGTTTCTTAGAATTGTGGTCATTTGACTGACAAACATCAAATCTAAAATCAGATCTTCGAGAATATTTGCGATATGATTTTGATGCATTGGATTTGCCCTCATAATTTACTAAACGGAGTTTTGGAAAATGAAGAATTGCATAGAAGATAGGTTAAGGTGTTTCATTTAGTATAGAAGTATGCATTAGCTTTAGTAGCTATGCAAGTCAAGAGAACTTGATTATATGAATAGGGATACGAAGGAATGGAACCACTAGCAAGCTTATTTGATTTTGGACTCAGTTTTTACTCAAGTTCTAATGTTTTACTCAACAAACTTGCAATCGTATGGACTATTAATAATTAGGACAATCGATATTCTTCGATTGCTTCAAAACAAATGGATGATTAAATTATTGAAAATTTTGACTGGAAACCACAGACAATGCTTTGCTGAAACTTTTGGTAACCGATGAGGCGGTATCACATAACATAGATGTTAATGATAATATGATCCAAACATGTACTCAGAGACAACCCTCATATTTGAACCTTTTTAGAACCATATATTGGCATGGAATTTGGATCAGCAGAGGATGCTTGGGAGTTCTAGGAGATGTATGGGTGGGGCATGAGCTTTATGTCAAGTGTGGCCTTCAAATATAAAAAGGACGTATGTGGAAAAAAGCTAAATACGATATTACGAGAAAAGAGATCTATATAATTGACCTAACCTAATGAGATCAACGCTTCCATATCGGTATTGATGTTTAATTTAATTTTCCAATCCATTGACAATACCTCTTTCGGATTCACGCATTGTGGAGCGCGCGAGGATCAACCAAGGTAACGTGCTTTTTAAAGTGGCCTGCCGCACTTTATCTTCTTTTTTTTTTTTTTTTTTTAGAGTGAGTTTATAAGAGGTATTTAAAACGAATTTCTATACTAAGCACCCCATTTCTCTTTATAATGGAAAAGTATCAAAGGTGCTTAGAGATAACCGGGTGCTTTACAAAGCACCAGTACCTCCATTGAAAACCTGATGTATTGTGAAGCATTATGCTGGTCAATATGGCCGTTAGCCATTTGGCTTTTTTTTTCTTTTTTCTTTTTTCTTTTAATTTATTTTTTAATTTTTATAATAAAATATTGTAATGTATAATAAAATAATTATTTTAACCAATATTTAAAAAATATTTTATATTTTAATTTAAAATGTAATGATAATATGAAATCCACGTAAATTCTAATAAGAAATTATTAAGTAACTGTTTATAAAATGAAAAGTTACCTGAAACAATGAGATACTTAATAGTTGATATAACACTTAAGCACTCCTCCAACCACTCCCCTTACAAATATATCCTTACTATTGTTCACACGTTGTCCTTGGAATTAATGCGTTGACATTCTCACGTTAAACAAATGCAACACAAGCGACCGTATCAATTAGTTATGTCACAACTGGAAAGTGAGATTGCTTTTATAATTTTTTAAATGGTAAAGATACGATTTAGATATGATATTTAGATAATTATTTTATATAATCATATTGATATAATTTTTTTTATAACAATGATAGACATGTATCTTTTTCTAATTTATCATTACACCTAATTATCATTTCTATGATCCTATCTAATAAATATTTATTTTGCAGCAAAAGATTCCCTCTTTAGTGTAATCTTTCTTTTTTATTTTAATAAAAGCACTCTCTTGGCAAAAAAAAAAAAAAAGGAAAAGAAAAGAAGAAAGCAAGTTTGACATGCCAAAATCCATAAATTAAAAGAAAGCATTATAAGTGCAAGTTGTAAAATATTAAAGTGATCAGAAAAGTAATCACCACTTTGCAATAATTTCATAATTTACATCAATCTCTTATGTCATGTTTGATACAAAAGAATGATCCAGAATAAAGTGAAATGGAAATTGGATTGAGAAATCATTTCTTATGTTTGGATAAGGCTACGAAATATAATGGAATAGAACAACGTCAAATGATCAAATATAATTATTTATCGAAAAATCACTTAGATGCATGTTATAATTTCTTTAAAGGTTAGAAAGTAATTCTAATTAATCATAATTAATGAAGGGAGAATAAAATCACAATTCCACCTTCTCAAAAGGCGAAATTGCGATTCTCTTTCTAACTACAATCATTAATTTCATAAAATCACAATTCTAACTTTAAAATATACTTTCAAACATAGAAAATGTAGATAAAAATGAAACTTTGAATTGCAATTCTATTTTAATCTATTTCCACGTACCAAATATCACATATTAAAATTCTACCCATTTATTTGCATTGCTTTTGCTTTCGTCCTTGGAAAAAAAATGAATAAATAAAGCAAGAAAAGTATTACTCAGCATATACAGTTCACCCAAGCCAAAAAAAGGTAATGTTTGCAGTTCTGCAATTGTGATTCAGCTATTAACTATCAATTTATTTTCTACGATGTGTTTGTTTACTGGTATGCATATACGATAAAAAAGAAAAAAGAAAAAATAATAATTGTACATACACTAAAGATTCTTTATAGATGGCAATATATAGTTAGATATGGTTCGAATAAGATACAAATTAGGGAAGCACTTCGTGCAACAAAATGTCAGAAATCTCCTCCTTTCAAATTTTATATTCCTATTCAATTGTTAGAATAGTTTTAATTAATTCATTGGAAAAAAAGATAAACAATAGAAGAGTTATGTTACTGATAACCCTCAACTAAGGGGGAAACATGCAATGAGATCTAAAATCTCTACATAGTACATTAATCTCAATATAATAAAAACCCGCGTTCTCTCCATCTCCATCTCATCTAATCTGACCGATTCACCAAAACCCATGAACCAGTCTCTAATGCTATAAATTAATACTAATTTAGTAATCCTAGTTTCCTCGTTGGCTTATAATGCTTTTAGGTAAGATCTAAAATAAGGCTACATAACTAACGGATTTTCTAAAAGGTATACCAAGGAGCTACTTAGTATAATATCAATCTAATTTTTACAAACCGCTAAACTTGAATTCAACATAGCTTAAATAAGGTGTGTCATGTCCCAAATCTAAGGAGTCGTAATAGTTCCGCCGTATAAACTAACATAAACTAAAAACTAACCGCTTAGTTGCTAATACAGGTATAATCTATGTAAGGCGATCGTAACTCAACCAATTTTGAAACAGTCGCATAGGTACTAATAGAATATAAAACCTATGGAGCAACTCTTTACAAAATGTGAGTCTTTATAATACTAAAAGTTTAGACTTTTGTATATAACTTTATATATATTAAAAGTTCGAAGTTTTCAAAAGAACTATGCAACTCCACAAGTGATCTTATTTACATGTGGGTGATTATAGGGCCTCTTAGGAAAACTCTCATAGTTTTCCCATAAGAGAAAACAAAAGCAAAAAGAACAAAGTGATCAATTCATTAGTTTTCACATCTTCAATAGCCAACCCATTGAAACTAACCAGTGGGTGATTGTAACATGGCATCTTCATGTACTAATCAATTCATGCAAAACAGTTTATTGAGATGTAAGCATAATTAGTTCAATAAAAGGAGACAGAGTCATAAGAGTACATTAGACACACATGGTTATTAAATCATTAATTAAATGCAAATGCAAATGCAACGAGCAAATGATAATTTATCGCACAATATTTAACCAATTTATTATGAAGTTAGACTAATTGTGTCTGCTCTAACCCGAATTAAGGACTTTCGATGTAACACTATTAAACAAAATCTAGGCTTGTGCAATGTTGAACATATAAACCCCATAAATTTAACTATTTAAGAGTAGAATTGAACTCTAGTACTATAAATAACTTTAAGAGTCGATAAGGCTAAGTAAGATAAAAAAATTTATTAAATTATAAATTTGAATATATTATAAGTAATAAAAACTTTAGAATTTCAATCGAAACCTAAATCGCATACAAAAACCCTAAACCCTATATACGCATATATCCAAAATTAAACTCAAACTTGACGAAAACCCTAAAACTATAATTTTAAGCTTATAAAATGACTAAATTTACCCTAATAGTAATAAAATTCTAAACGAACATAATTATCAATTAATATGCATAATCACGTAAAATTATCAATAAATGCGTTAAAATAACTTCTAAATATTATAAACATAACAGTTAGCAATTAAATTAATAAATTTTATATAAATTCAACATTATTTTATAATTAATAAATTTATAATTTTTATATTTAGAAATTTCTAGTTTTTCTTTTCCTTCTTTCCTCTTTCTTTTCCTTTTTTTCCTTTTTTTTCTTCCTTTTCTTTTTTACTTCCACGTGGATCTTCTAGATTCTTGTTCAACTACTTTTTGGTTTGTTTCATTTATCACATGTTCTTATTTAAGAAGATAAAGCCAACTAAAGATAAGCCACATGTCAAGATTCATTAATTACATCTTATCTCTTCCTTTCTTTTTGTTTTTCTTTTACTTTAACCTTCTTTTCTTACTTTGGCCGGCTGCAACTTAGAAGTGTTTCATTTTTCTTTTCCAAAAATCAAACTCAAAAGGAACCTAAACACAACTCCACCAAAACCCCCTTTCTCTTTTCCCTCTTCTATTTACTTTACTTCTAAATTTTCCTTCTTGTTTATCAACAAATTATAAGAAGGAGAAGAAAATCTTTTGGAATCAACAATTTTCAAGACATCAAAAGAAGTAATTAGGTAGTATTTAATGTATTTATTTTGTTTATTTATTTGTACTCTTGTTATATATGTATATGTTATAGAAATACATGTATTTTCTTTTCTTTGTATTAAAATTATTTGTACATGTAATAAGATTATATGAAAAGTTAGTATTTTATCATGTGTATGTGTTCATATATGTATATAACTACTTAAGTATATATTTATGTATACATATATGTTATAATTGAATATTTTAGTACATGATATAAAGAGATTATTTATATGTATATATGCATATATAGTAGTTATATTTATTTATTTTCATTATTTAATATATATGTACATACGTATTGTATATATAGGTTTCTAAAGTGACATATGTATTTATACATAAATAAGATGAGAAAACAAAAGTGTATAAGTATAAAAATACGTATACTAATAGTATATTATAGTATAAATACATGTATATACTTGAATAACATACATACAATATACTAAAATACTAAATTACTAATTAAAGTAATATAATATGTATATATATATGCATATATAATAGCATTTACATTATGTATTTTCAATATATAGATATATAGATAGACGTAGCTGTATATGCATATATGTACAAAATATAAAATGCAAGTATAATATGTAAATATATATAGGTATCATGTATATATATATATATATATATATACATATAGCATATGTAACATATTTAGGGTTATCTTATTTAATTACCTAAGTATATATGTACGTATAAAAATACGTATATTAATAATATGGTATATATAAATATATGAGTATACTTAAATAGTACATACATAATATACTATAATACTAAATTAATCAATAAAATAAGATAGTTTATATAAGTATACATACCGTGGGTTTCAAAGAAAAAAGGAAGATAATTAATTTGTAAAATTCAATAAAATATAATAATAAATATAATTATATACATATTAAGTAAAAATACAAAATAGGAAAAATTTGAAAAACATAAAAATTCATGAAAAATGACACGTGTCACTTTCTTATGTTTCCATGTCAACATTTCATAAAAATTTAATTAAATTCGTAATAATGATAGTAACAAAATAATTAATTAACTAGAAAATTTTTAAAATAGCAAAAAAGAAATAAATAAGTATTAAATCTTAAAAATAGCAAAATACGTAAATTATGATAAAATAAACTTTTAAAAAATAAGAAAATTACAAAATATATGATTTAGATATTAATTAAATCATAAATATGTAAAAAAAAAAGCTTAAAATAATAATTTATAATTAATTAGGTCAAAATAATAAAATTTGTGATATTTTTATATCATAATGGAAAATGCAAGTTATAGCATCCAAAACAGACCCCGTTATATGAAAATACATTCGAAAAAGATAAAGATCGATTAGAAGTTCATAAAAATCAAAGTTAAAATGAAAATGTTATATGCAATTGAAAATTTAAGATAAAATGAGAAAAGCAAGTAAAAGATTTAAGTTAAACTATACTTATAACATACTTAGGTTATAGTGAAAAATTAGGCAAATAATAAGAAATATTTAGTTAATCGACAAATCTAGTTTTTTAAAATACCTATAAATTTATTTATCTTTTAGGTACCCAATTATCAAGAACTGAAAATCTCAAAGGATTGAAGAGCAAGCATTAACCCAGGTAAGGGAGTTTTAATTATCTTCTATCTGCTTATTGTTTGTTAATTGCATACTGCTTGATGGTTGATATTGATTGTTTGTTAAATAACTGAATAACTAATTGTTTTGTATGCTATCATCCATATCTATGACCCAATTGGTATACTGATAGAGAGTGCTAACTTTGTAAATTTTTTAAAAAAGCATTTTTGGAAAAAAATTTCCATTCTTAAATATATTTTGTATGATTTCAAAGAACGCTTGTAATGCCCGTGAATAATATTTTATCATTAAAGCAAACTAGCATAGTATCTCCAATTAATTACAAAAGGACTTGTATATTTGTGCCTATAGGGCCTTTGATATGTTTTGATAGCGAGAGGACTTGCATTGCGTACCTAAAGGGCCTCAGATGTATTTAATGGATGGCCCTAGTTAGAGTCTACCTATCTTGATTGCTATTTCTCGACCAAGGTAATAGTCGAATGTCATTTGGAGGGGTAACACCCCCAAATAGCCTCCTGCAGTTAAAGTGAGGTGCTTCGTACGAGTAAGTACAGAAGATAATCAACGTGTAGATAACGTAAATCTACACTTTCTATAATTCATGACTCCTATGAATGTATTGCTTGCATTCATTGCGCTTGTAGATAGATTGCATATGTGCTAATAATGTTTGATAACTTATTTGAAAGGTAATAATGAAGAACGAACTCAATAAGTTGTGGTTTGCTCATTTCCCTATAGTTTCTTGTGCAAGTTCCTTTAAGTAGGGATTGAGGAAACTTTTAAGAGCAAAGTACAAACCATAAATAAGTTTGATAATGTTATTGTTGATTAAAGTGTCTATAGTTGCTATAGAAACAATTAATAATATTTATATGATACAATTATGTATAATATAGTATTTCTTGTAAATTATTAAGTTATTTTATCTTATCTTAGTATTTGGTATAAGATATCGATTCTTTACAGTTTTGGTGAACAGTGGAATATCAGATATCCATAATCACTTATATTTTATAGTAAGTTAATTAAATTAAAAAAAAATTGAAAACTTTAGCGACTAATTGTTTAGAGTCTTGCAATCTTTAACTTGTAAGGCGGCTTTCATATCATAGGTGCACACATGATATGAAAATTTTAGCAATCCTACTAAGTCCCCCCTTAGGGTCATGACAGAACACCCTCCTCTCTCAACAATATTCGAATCACAATTCCCAACCTTACCACAACCTCCTCTTTTGTTACTTAGTTCAACTAAAGGCAAGAAAATAATCATTTCTACTATCCTCATCAAAATATCGGTATTTGGTTCTACAACCTAATATTGTTACCCTTATTGGGTTGTAATGAATATCCGGTTAGTATTTTAGTCAAGCTAAAGTTAGTCTAATCTTTAGGTGAGCAACAAAGTTCAAAATATGCCAAGTATGATATATTCAACCAGAAACAGCACCCAGAGATCATCTCCCAATAAAAATAGTATCACAAGTACACAAATACACATACAATCTAGCTATAACTATAAACAAATACTCTTAATCCTCCAAGTATCCTGAAATGATACCCCTACATGCTATGAAGCACCGATCCCAACTTACTTGATGTCAATGCAAGTAAACCTTGCTTCTCATGCTCAATCCCTTCATAAGTCTCTAAACAGTCAACATAAATATTTTAATTTTCGCTATATAAAAAGCAAATGAATTTTTTTAATGTTTAATATATAGTTTTGATTTTGTTCAAGTAGGTTTACTAAGTCTTTTATTAAGTTTGAGGTTATTTTTAAAGTCTCTAAACAACAGTTTTAATATAGTTTTTACTCTAGAAACCTGTAAAAAAATATTTGAAAATAGCTTTACAAACTAAAAACTCCCCGATCAACTTTCTGATATTATATTAATTAAGTTATTCATACTAACTAACCTTCTGATCAAGTTTCTGAACCTAAGATAAAGTCATTCTTTTATTAGATCAACCCTTTAAAAAACTCTCTAAACAAATTCAACTTACAAGATCACTTTAAGCAACTCATTTTAGCATCATATTTCAAATTGTAAACATACTAAAACATGATCATACATCAGGTTCATCATACTAAGTAATACAATACTACTAAAACTTCTAAATTCTCATATTCACATTTCAATGCATTAAGCCCATAATTAGTAACTTGTATATATTTCAACTCCAATCCAATCCCCTCAACTCCAGATCATTCTCTATAGTAGAATTTAACACAAATAAACTTCAAAACTTATAAAAATTGGTTTCCTCAAAGTTAATTACACAAACTCTCCAAAAAATAACATTTTTCACCAAATTTAGACGCTAAAAAATCCCTAAAGTTCATGGAGAATGTTTTTACCTAAAAACTCTTTATACAATGCTTACATGCAATATGAGGATGTTTAAAAAAAAAAAAAAATTGGTTTCCAAGCTACACTAATAAGGTCATTTAAAATAACGTCAAAAATTGTTAGGATAAGAAATCGAACTCATTGGAAAAATGATCTTCTGGCCACCCCTATGTCGGCCCCTCTAGCCGTTATCCCCACTGTTGGGTGGTGGTGATGGTTCACACCTAGTATCACTCTAAACCGTGTTTACGAAAATAGCTTGGTTTTGCCAAACTTCTTTATATTTTTCCCTAAGTTTTTCCTTCACTAATCTTCCCCTTTCTAAATTATTACCAGATTTCCCAAAGCTTAAATGAGGTCCTGGAGAGTATTTTCGTAGTAATCCCAAAGTAGTTTAGGGATAAAAGAGTTTTTCTCTCTCTATTTGGCTTATATGCCTATCCTTAATGCATATGTAGGTGTCCTAGGATTATAATTCTTAATCAACACTTGTCCTAAAAATGTCCTACGCCTAGAGCCTTTTAAATTTGGTTGATTAACAATTTTTTATAAATTTTTAGTTAATTACGTGTATTTTTAGTGTTTACGAGTATGTATTCATATGTATTGATTAAACCTGAAGTGTGTGTACTATTTTCTATATACTATTTTATGTCATTTTATAATTTTAGTATCTAAATAGTTTATCTCTAAAGTTTTGTTATTTTTTGTTACCTAAATCACACGTTTATAGTGTATAAAATACAAGTTAAATATTTTTAGCTTCAATATTTTTATTTTATTATTTTTCTACACTCTAGACTCATAGAGTGTCCTTATCTAACTCCTAAGACTGACATGTTAAATATCATCTTAATCAGTTTACTTTCACATACTCCCTAAATTACTCTATTAGAATCCGATACGTAAAACTATGAGGCTCACAAATTGATTAATTTTAATGATCTTAATTAATTAAAATAATGTCAAATTACTTCTTACTACGTATACACTGGAAAGTAGTTTTGGAATTTAAATAACCAGCTCGATTTGTGATCGTGAGAATATCTAAGTATATACTAGCCAATTCATGTTATGTGTACCTATCCGAATATAAACTAGATGAATATGTAAACTTGGTTAATTAATCATGTGCAACTTGCTTGTACTTGTTTATTCTAAGTTAGTAGACAACACACTTGATCTTGATTTATAGTCGCAGTCGTAAATGCTAAGATGATACAATAGCTAAGCACTTTAACTATTGTTAACATGTATTGACATATTAGTTATATTTATTCTTTACTTCTTATTTTTTATTTTACTAATATGTGCTTTTCCATATGTCATATTACTTATACATAAACTCTCACACCTATATAGTTGTTTAGAGAATTCACAATTTTTCATTTCCATTTGATTCGTTTAAAGGGTCTCTACATTGGCTTTCTTCTTGTTACTATACTATAGGTTTTCGAACACTATTTTACATGAATTTCTTGCAATTTGCTCTTCGACATAGTATCAGAGCATAGGAAATTTTGTATTTGAGGATGAATTTAATTTTTTGGTTAAGTTTTAGTGTCTACTATAACTATTATCCTGCAACCATGAATGGTAATCAAGAGTTGCATTATAATGATATATAATATCTCTTTGAATCTGAAAATCTAGGGACTATAATCACGAATGCAATATTCATTGGAACAAATTACGCTAGTTGGAATAGATCTACTAAACTTACGTTAGGGGCAAAGGCAAAGGTAGGGTTTATAGATTGTACCTACTTAAAGCTTGAACCAAATTCCAATGATGAAAATAAATGGATGCATTATGGTTTTATGGTCTATCACTAGATCCTTAATTCCATGATTAAAGAGTTGTCTAAAAGTTTCATATATGCGAAGTCAACAAAGGAGTTGTGGGACGATATTAGTGAGAGATTTGGTTTGCTTAATGGTTTGTTAGTGGACCAATTGCAATTAGAAGTTGTGAATTTCAAATAAGGCACTACATCTATTATGATGTATTATAGTCATTTGAAGAAGTTATGGGACAAATTGGACAGTATGATTTCAATTTCAACTTGTAACTATGGTGCTTTAAATGCTTGAACTTGTGATCTTGTTACAAAATATATGGAAATAGAGAATAGGAATAGGCTTGCTTAGTTCTTAACCAGATTGAATGACATTTACAAGAATACAACCAACCATATTTTATCTATAGGTTCTTTACCTATAGTCAATAAAGTTTACTATCTTGTGTTTCAAATTGAAAAACTAAAATAATTGACTTCAATAGGAAATGTGAATGATGAAACTGTTGCTTTTCTTGTAAAGGGTCAAAAGTGACCTAGTTTTGATAATTGTAGGGATAAGCAAAATAAAAGGAATGTAAGGCTAGTTTGTGTGCATTGTAAAAGGGTTGGATACACTATTGACAATTGCATTGAGATTGTTAGATTTCCTAAATGGTATAAAGACGTTGGGGATAAAAGTAGTAGTAAAATAGAAGAAAATGTTATAACTAAGAAAAAGAATGTAGCTAGTTATACCATAAACAAGTGATATGTTGATGAGCCTCTTAATATTATGCCTAATAATGTTACTGTTTCAATAGGGAACAAGCAAGCTCAAGTGATTCTCAACTAGTTTCAAAGGCCTACCAAGAAGTCTTGTGGATGCTTAAAGGACAATCAACATAATTATTTCATGGCCTTTACATGACCCTGCATATATATTTGTTAACTCAAACACAACTCTTCTTATACCCATTTCCATTAAACTACCAGATGGTTAGAAAAAGCTTGTATATACCATTGGATAAGTTAAAGTCAATGATTAAATTGTCTTGTTTAATGTATTTCTTGTCACTAATTTTAGTTGTAATTTACTTTCAATCAACAAACTCCTTAAAGATTTTGATCTAGTTGCCTTATCTAGCCCATAAAAATGCTTATTTTAGGACCCAAAATATAAAGAAGTTATTGCTATAGCTAACAGCTACCATGGTCTTTATGTCATGGATTTAAAACCATCTCCAAACACTCTGTCTACCTTACATGGTATTACTGGACATTCCTACATTCTTATGCCATGTTTCCTTGTTTTAATAATGTGTCTCTAGAGTATTTCATAGAAAACTAGGACATTTGTCAATTTCTAAAATGCAAAATTTGCCTCAATTTCATGGCAAGAACTTATCCAAATTACTTTGTGATACTTGTTTGGAAGCAAAATTTCATTGTTTTCCATTTACACAAAGTACTTCTATTTCTTTATATCCTTTTGAGTTAATTCATATTGATATTCTGTGACCATACGATACACGTTCTATTTCTAGTGCAAGATTTTTGGTCATCATTATAGATGACATGACTAGGTACGTAGACCTTTTTTATGATACATAATACCAAGTTCTCTCTGTCTTGACCAACGTCTTTGCCTATACTCAAACATATTTTAATAGTTATTTGAAAACCATCAGATTAGATAACAAAAGTAAATTTCTTTCAAAGGAATGTCAAACTTTGTTTGCTACACATGATATTTTGCATCAAAGGAGTGATGTTCATACTCCACAACAAAATGGAGTTGTAGAACGAAAACACAAACATCTTTTAGATACAACTAGATCCTTACCTCTTAATGCTTCTCTTTCAAAGAAATATTAGGAAAAATGCCTTCTTATTGCCACATACCTAATCAACCTTATACCTACACATACATTACATAGGAAAACACCTTATGAACTTTTGTATCACAAATCCCCCTCTTATGATCATCTTAGAGTGTTCAATTGCCTATTTTATGCAACTTTACATCCTAAATTTAAGAATAAGTTTAATAAGGATAAGTTTAATGCTAGAAGTACAAGCGTATTTGTAGGTTACCTAATTGGTCAAAAAAGGATATAAGTTATATGACTTGGCTTCTTATTGGTTGTTTTTCAATCGTAATGTTCATTTCTTTGAGCATATGTTTCCTTTTAAATTAGTTGTCACGACACTTCTTTAGGTGATTATGCTTATAGTCTATTTCCTTATGTTGGTATTTATGATTATATTGGCAAGTCATGCATTCTGATTCGTTTTGATTCAACCATTAATGTCGATACTCCATCAAGTCAACCACCTTCTACTCATACTGATACACATTCAACTCTTATTGTTTCCATCCTTGCAGACCCTCTACTTTGTAGATAAAAAAGAACCAAACATCCTCCTCAATGGCTTCTAGATTTCATGCATAATAGCCATAGAAATTGATATGTTGTGGCTAAAGAAAGACAAAGGTAGCTATATCAAGTGGTGGGTTCAAACCTCTTGAAGGCGTGAAGTAAAGGATGAAAAGTCGAAGAGAGAATCAAGCAAAACTAATAAACCACTCCAAGGATATTATACATCAAGGAACTTCCATAAACTAACCAAGCTCAGTTGATATGATGTATAACCATCCCAATCGAGTTACTCTCCATTAGGCCTTGCTTAAGAGTTTAGATAAAAGTAATGTAAATTGCGCTTAGAACATAAGCACAAGTTATAGAGGAAAGTTCAAGTACATATTAATGAAGATGATGGTTACGCCTACAAAATACAAGGGTGTTTATACTCAAAATCCTAGGGCTACTTTTACAATGATAATTTAGTAAATAAGCCACCTTGCCTAAAATAGAAAAGTACTAAAAGAATATACATTGGAAAAGGAAAAATTGGTAAAATGCATAAAGCAATAACCATCCTTTATCCTTACAATACAACTGTCAAAGGATGCATGTTAAGTCTAGGCTGGCGGTAACTTCATTGGGTGGAAATTGAGGTGGTCTTACCTCTTCTTACTATCATATTTATGTGAATGCATTTCCTAATGATATGTAGATAAGGTATTTCTAGTCCTTTATAGAGAATATAGATCATAGATGTTTGTAATCAATCATTTATCACTCGAGGAGGAATAATAGTATTTCATTGCTATAAATATGGATTATTGAAAAGCTTGAACGACCTTCAACACAAAGATACTTGTACCCGAAATTGACACAAGTAAGTAGGTAAAGAATACCTAAGGGCGCAAAATAACTCACTTTAAAGAACTCGGCAAAATAGCCCCATAACTTCGAGAGAAGGGGTGCCTCCTCACAAAAGGGATTGCAGTGACCAGGCTTAAGCCACTATTTACCAAAAAAATATAAGTCTTGATAAAGTCATAAGATTATACTTGGGGGCTAATTCCTGCCCTGTGTTAGAAGGTTAAGGAAGTTAGTGACTTGATGACAGGGGAGCCGGCAACTAAAGCCCCAGTAAAAGGCATTCGTAACTATAAGAGTGCTAAGGTAGTAAAATTCCTTATTAAGTAAGTTCTAACCCGTACGGACAAATCGGTAGCACTTAGATTGGTTTGTGTAGAGTCCTTGCATCTAGAGATGGACATGGCCGAGCTGTTGGGCATGCTTGCTAAGCTGTTTAAGGATTTAGCCAGAGCTTTATCTAGTCAACTCTCTATGACCTTAGATAATCTGTAAGGATTGAAATAATTAGGAAAGCATAAGAGGTCGGAGGCAAATAAGTAGTCGGAATCCCCAATAGTAGGTTAGTAGGAGAGAAGTTGCCAAGTTAAACACTTTAAGCCTCAGGCTCGCAACTTGGTCACAAGTCTATCTATTCAATTCCCATCATCCCTGCCCAATTGATTAGGATTTGGGATTAAATCCGAACTACCTTCAAGTAGCTTGTCTTCTTCTTTTATAGTGTATAAGCTTAAGTTAGCAATGTCAAACATGTCAAAAACTCCATAATCCTTCAATAGTTCTAGTTGGTAGGCATTATCATTAATTGTCCAAAGTATTCTAAATGGTCCTTCAGTTCAGCAAATAGTTTGTTCTCCTTTTTACTCTAGAATCCTTCTCTACTTAAGTGCAAACAAAGTAGGTCATCAGGCTGAAATTGCCTTCTCCTCCTTCATTGTCCTTCCTATTTCAGCTTGCTTGCAATTCACTTGATCAGTTGAGTTACCTTTTAGTAAATCTTTTAGAGGGATTGAGCTTAGTGTCTAGCCTCTAGATCTTCTTAGTCAGGTATGAGCATAGGTACATAGTCAAGGGATAGCTCAAGATTGACATCATAAACAACCTCAAAGGGGGTCTGACCTATAATGCTATAAATAAATATGTTATAAGAAAATTTGACCACAAGCAAATAGACATCCCAGTCAGCTAAGTTTCTTCCCACAATTGCTCGAGGCTGCGATCCCAAGGTACAGTTGACAACCTCCTTCTAACCATTAGTTTGGGGGTAATAAAACGTACTGAAGAGAAACTTAAGTCTTAATCAATGTTAGAAGGTTCTCCAAAAGTGGCTCAAAACTTAGGGTCCCTGTCTAACACTACACTCCTCAATATGTCATATAATCAAACAATTTTCTACAAAAAGAGAAAAGAAATAGCCGAAGCATCATTAGTTTTGGTATATGGCAAAAAGTATACCATCTTACTAAATTTATCCACAACAACCATAGTTGAATCTTTTCCTCAAGCTTTCCTAGCTAAGCCAAGGACAAAGTCCATGCTTAACCCAACCTACGGCTTAGTCAAGATGGGCAAAGGCATTGCTCTCCCTTGTTATGCTTGGGTCTTAGCTCTCTTACAAGCTATACAACCTTCCATGGCATAGTAGATATCTCTTCTGATCTTACGTAAAAGAACCAAGCACTTAACAGCTCAAAGGTTCTCTTTTCTTCAAAATGTCTGAAGAGTCCTCCATTGTGGGCTTCTCTCACTAACAACTCCTTGAGTCAGCACACAAAGTTTGCCACCTTGAAACAAGTATCCGTCCTCAACATGATAATCATCTATTACTCTTTCTTTCGTACAATGTACATATATAGTACCAAAATGAGGATCTTAAGGGCATTGTTCCTTGATGCTTACAAACCCCGATAATCTAGTCTATAAGTTAATAAGTAGGGGGTGTCATCTAGATAGGGTGTTGGCAACCACATTTGCTTTATCGAACTTGTACTTAATCACAATATTAAATCCTTCCAAAAATTCCACTCATCTTGCTTATCTCTCTAAAAGCTTAGGTTGACTTCTTAAGTACATCAAGGACTCATAGTTAATATAAATGATGAACCGCTTAAGCAAAAGTTAATGTTACCACACATGAAGAGATCGAATTAATGCCAGAAGTTCCTTATCACATACCGAATAGTTCAATTGTGTTCCTTTGAACTTCTCACTGTGGAATGCAATAGATCGGCCTTCATGCATCAATACGGCTTCAATGCCAACACCTAATGCATCGCGTTCCAACTCATGCACTTTTTTGAAGTGATATAGAGCCAAAACTGGGATACAGGTCAATCTCTCATTCATCTCGGCAAAACTCCTTTCTTATTTCTCTTCCATTTAAACTCTACACCCTTCCCTATCAACTCAATAAGAAGAGCAACAATTATACTGAAACCTTGAATGAAAAGATGGTAAAAAGAATCCAACGCATGAAAGCTTCTTACCTCGTTACTAAAGGTCAAAGCTACTCAATAATAGCTTGAACCTTCTCATTATCTACTCATAAGTCCCCTCTACTAACCACATATCCTAAGAAGACTACTTCTTCCTAGTAGAAACAATATTTCTTTATGTTACCAAGCAACTTCTCAGAACATAATGCATTAAATACAGCTTAGAGATGGTTGACATGGTTGGACAGGTTGAAACTATAAACCAAAATATCATCAAAATGGACCACAATAAACTTTCCGATTAAGTCCCTCAGCATGTGGTTCATTAGTCTTATAAAGATGCTCAGAGCGTTAGACGAACCGAATGGCATGACTAGCTACTTATATGAGCAATGGCAAGTCTTAAATGTTGTCTTATACTAGTCCCCTAGCCTCATTATAATTTGATGGTAGCTAGATTTCAGATCTATCTTACTAAATACTTAAGCGATATGCAATTCATCCAACATGTTGTCCAAATTGGGAATGGGATACTTATACTTGATCGTGATTTTGTTGATAACTTGACTATCTCCAGGACTCATCCTTCTTCAACATAGGAAAGGCTAGGACAATACATGGGTTCAGGCTTTCTCTTACATACCCTCTTTCCATCAGCTCATTAACCTGTTGTGGCTTATCAGTTAGGGCTCATTTGATAAGCCAGCTTATTAGGCAGTGTAACACCAGGCACCAAATCAATATAATGCTCTATCCCTTAGAATACGAGTAGCCCATCAGGATATTCCTTAGGGAACAAGTCAGCATGTTCACCAAGCAACTCTCTAACCTCTTCAAGCAACTTAACTTACTCCCTCAACTCTAGTAATTTGCAAACCAATAAGAAGGTCGTCATATCTGACTTCATAAATTCTCTAAGTTCGGATTAACTAAGCACATGCATCTTCTTAGATCTGCAAGCTAACTTAGCCTGCAACTTGTTAATTAAACTTAGGGTCATTAGATTTAGAGTAACGTTTCCTCTATCTTATTCAAAGGAATATATGTTCTTACCCATCATACATGACCTTCTAATCAAATAACTAAGGTTAGCTTAATAATATGTGTGATGCACACATGGATAGCATATCACAAAGGATTTCATTTAAGTAATTTCCTATTAAGATCGACAAGAGTACTTACTAGGTCACTTGGAGTTGCCCCTTCTCATTTAGCCACTACAATTTGTATTACTTTAGATGAGATTAGGTCAATAGCTTAAGCTTTGTACCAAGCTTACGAGACAAAATAAGTACAGCTTCTAATATCCACAATCAGTACACATACTTGGTCCTTAACTTTACAGGTAATGCGGAACAAGTTCTCCCATTATTCTTCCTCTATAGATAGTTCCAAACTCATGACACATTAGATAATAAAGGTTAACTTGCCCAAGTCTTCAACAAACATATCTTCCTCAATAAGCTCATTGGCTTCCTTCTAGGCTCTTTCCTTCACTTCAACCCCTTCCTGAGGTTCTTCGTCCATGCTTTCTACCTCAATGGTTAAGGCTTCTCCCTTTATGATGATGTTAAGATAGTCTAACCACTAGGCAACTATGTGTTCGAAATCTTAGCATTTGAAGCACTTAATTTCACCGACCTTCCTGCCTAATGTCTAACCTTTTTCAAATCTACTCAGTGCCTTGTTCTTGATAGGTCAACCTTTACTATCAGCTCAAGCCTCACTTCCTCCACTTAGCTTAATATCGGGTTAAGCTCGGCTTCCATTTGATGTAAGTTGATTTGTTGAAACAAGTTGGCCTAAGGGAGTTTTGCTCAATCTATTTCTTTTCTACCTTTCCACCCGTAAAGCAACTCTTATGGCCTCATCAAGTGTTGTAAATTGTTGTAGTATACCACATCTCAAATATCATATCTTAGTCCAATAAGGAATCTAGATACTACTAGGGCTATTAGCTTACTAACTTCACAGTAGATCATGAGCATTTGACATTCGTACACATATTTGTCGATAGTACAACTTCCTTGCTTCAACTCTTAGAGTCAAGCAAATCTATCTTGTAGGTAAGAATCTAGAATGAACTATGCTTTAAGAGTCCTTTTCATTTTTGGCCAAGTACTAACTTTATAGTACCCTTCTCTCCATCACATTACCTAAAAGTTCTTCCACTACATAGTGGTATATCCTGAAAACTTAAGGGTGACCATCCTTATCTTATCATATGTCACGCCCCAAAGCAGTAGAGTCATAACAGTCCCGCTGTACAAATCATCCTAGGATAAAAGCTAGCCTTACAGCCGCTATCTTAGACTAGCTAAGATCAAGAACAAAGTAAAATAGGGTATTACTAGCAGCAAATGACTAAACAACACAAACCACTCACTTCTACCTGTGTCACTACTACTCACAACTACAATATTCACTCATCGACAGTAACATACTTACGAGCATACTCACAATATAAATATAGCCATAACAGAACAACTCACCACGTACAAATAAGAGTGACTGCTCATATGCAATCTCCCTTATGAACTTTTGCTCTGATAGCAAGATGATATGCCACAACCAAGGAAAGACAAGAGCGGCCTTATCAAGGGGTGGTTCTAAACCTATAGAAGGCATGAAGTGAAGAATAAAAAGTTAAAGGGGGAATCAAGGAAAACCTACAAACCGCTCTGAGGATATTACACACTAAGGAACTTCCATGGACCAACCAAGCTCAGTTGATATGATGCACAATCATTCCAATTGGGTTACTTAACACTAAGCCTTACTCAAAGGTTTGGTTAAGAGTGATGTAAAATACACTTAGAAAATAAGCACAAGTTACAAAAGAAAGTTGAAGTTTGTATTAATGAAGATGATGGTTACAACTACAAAATGATAATTTACTACTTAGGGCACCTCACCTAAAATAGAAAACTACAAAAAGAATATACATTGAAAAGGATAAATCGATAAAATGCAGATGCCTTTGTCTATACAGTACAGTGATTAAAGGGCACATGTCAAGTTCAAGCTGGTAATAGCTCCATTGGGTGGAAACCGAGATCAAATAGGTCGGTATCGCTTAGATCAGTTGTTGTAGTGACCTTATAGCTAAGGATGTACGTAGTCGAGCTATTGGGTGAGCTTGATGAACTATTCAAGGATTCACCCGTAGCTTTACCAGGTCATTTTTTTATGCGTCTTCAAGGTCTGACACACAGAGAAGCACCACAACGAAACAAACCGAAAAGAAATAGAAGAAAAGCTAGCAAAATCTGGGCAACTACAAAATGAATATGACGCACCACTCAATCCTACTCAGCTTACAATCCACCGAATATGACACACTAGTCCGAACTGAAAGGTCACTCGTCACTACTCCATACTAAAGAGAATAGATAAGAGCTGAAGGGTAATGAGAACACTAAGGTTGCTAAAGGGATACTTGATTAATCTAATATATGATGATATGATTGTTGTTCGCATCTAAGAAAGTAGGGGTTTATATACCCGTCCACTAGGGTTACTTACATATATGAAAAAATAAAATGATATTCTACAACTAGATTACATAAGACATACTAAAAAGGGTAAAAAAGATAAAGAATATTCAGTTATGAAAAAGAAAAAATCATTATAGAATACTGTATCAAGAGACACGTGTTGCTTAACGTCTGGATGGGAGAAATATGGTGTAAGGTAGGCAGAAATAAAGTAACGCTTATAGTTAAGGGCTAATCTGATGTAGACCAAGTCGGGGACCAATTAGTTCTTCTAAAGAGAAGTCAGTTTCATTCGGGATCGGATGCTTATGGTTGGATTAGGAGCTCGCCTCGGCTACTCTTAAGCTGTCTCCTAAGATAAAGCGTTGCTGCTGAACAAGGGCGGATTTGATACATGTAAGGATCTGATAGTCAAATCGACAGGAGATCGGCTTAAGCAAGAATTCCCCATCTTGACTATAACTTGAACCTAGTATCCTCCGATTGAGTCCTTGGAGTCCTCTAGCTTGGCTGCATGTGATCGGTCCAAAGGGTTGATTCTTATCATCTACCTACGATCAGAAAGATTTATCCTCAAATCTGGAGCGGTCTCTACTCTGTCTTCTGGGGTGCTTGCTAAATCTTCTTCTATTGGTTAATGAAGGATCAGATCAAACACATTAAAGGTGAAAGAAACTCCATAGTCATCAAACAACTCGATTTGGTAAGCGCTACGGTTGATTTTCCTCAAGACCTTAAATAGACCATCAACACGAGGAGATAACTTGTTTTGTCTCAAGTGTGGGAATTGTTCTCGGCTGAGATGTATCCATACCAAGTCTCTTGGGTGAAAAGAAACAATTCGATGGCCTTAACTACCAATTTCTTATTGTCTCTTATTGAACTTAGCAAATCTTCCTGGTTACAAACTAGTGTAGCTTGTGCAATTCTTGGGCTCGGTTGACTTTGGATTGACTCTCTTCAGTAGCTGTTGGGGTGTTGATCATGTCTAGGGGAATTTTCGAATTAAGGCCATAGAAGACCTTGAATGGGGTCCTCCCAATGGTGCTGTAAATAGTCCGGTTGTATGCAAATTCTACAACTGGTAGGCACAGATCTCAATCCCTCAAGTTCTTTCCTATGACAGCTCTAAGCAGATTACCTAGCATTCTATTTACCACTTCAATCTGGCCATCAATCTGAGAGTAGCTACTAGAGCTTAATATAAGTTTAGTTCCAAGTCTTCTCCAAAAGGTCTTTCAAAAATAGCTCAAAAATTTTGTGTCCCGATCTGAAATAATAGTCTTCGGTACTCATGTAGTTAGATAACATCCTACAAAAATAAATCAGCAATATGTAAAGCATCGTTAGTCCGATGGCATGAAATGAAGTGCACCATCTTGCTAAAACGGTTCACTACAACAAAGATAGAATCTTTCCCTCTAGATGTCTGAGGCAACCTTAGGATAAAGTCCATGCTAAGTTTGGCCCAAGGTAAGGTTGGTGTTCATAATGGCATGTACTCTCCATAAGGTTCTCTCTTCCCCTCAACACATTTGCATACTTTACAATTACCAACTACCTTATGTACATCCTTGGCCAAACCTAGCCAATAAAAGTTTTCCCTCAATAGATTGGTTGTCTTGGTCTCTACGAAATAACCAGATAATCCTCCACTATGAGCTTCCCTGACCAATAGCTCACACGTGAAGCAGTTTAGAATACATAGCCTACGGTCCTTGAATATATAGCCATCCTTAAGACAATATCCTCCAACAACTATTCCTTCTCAACACTGTTCAACAATGGAACCAAAGTGAGGGTCATTAGTATACTACTCAGTAATGAGTGAGAATCCCAATAATTTCATCTACAAAGTAGTCAAAAAGGTCTACAGTCATGACAAGGCATCAACAACCACATTTGCACTTCCTTTCTTGTACCGGATGACGTATGAGAATCCCTCCATGAACTCTTAACCACTGGGCTTGCCTCTTTGAAAGCTTATTCTAGCTCCCAAGATGCTTTAGAGACTCATGGTCTGTATAAATAGAAAACTCCCGTAGTAGTAAATAGTGTTGCGAAACAGTAAGGGCTCGATAAAGAGAGTATAACTCTTTCTTGTACATGGAATAGTTCAAGCAAGACCGCTAAGTTTCTCACTGTAGTAGGCGATGGGTCATCATTTGTACATCAAGATAGCACCAATTCCAACTCCTAATATGTATCACATTCTAATCGAAGGGCTCGTTAAAATTTGGCAATGACAGGACAAGTGTCGAGGTAAGTTTTTCCTTTATCTCTCTAAAGCTCTGTTCAGCTTGGTCGTTCCACCTGAATCCTTCACCCTTCTTTGTCAATTCGGTCAAGGGGTCGGCTATTGTACTAATGTCCTTAATAAATCGCCTATAAAAAGAAACTAAGCCATGGAAACTTCGAACCTTAGTGGCATTCTTCAGCATCGACCATTCTAGATTAGCTCGAATCTTTTCCTCTTCTGCTCAAATCCCTTCCCCTAACACTATAAACCCTAAGAAAATCACCTTTTTCTAGCTAAACATACACTTCTTCACATTCCCATACAACTTCTCAGCCCGCAAAATGTCAAATACTTCACGACGATGTTGAACATGGTCATTCAGGTCGACACTATATACAAATATGTCATCAAAATACATAACTACACATCTTCTGATCAAAGGGCATATCACATGGTTCATTAACCTCATGAATGTGCTCAACGCATTAGTAAGTCCAAATGGCATAACCAACCATTCGTAAAGTCCGTGCCTAGTTTTGAAAGCAGTCTTCCACTCATCCCTCATTCTCATATGAATTTTATGGTAACCACTTCGCATATCAATCTTTGAAAATATCTTAGCACCTTAAAGCTCATCCAGCATATCACTAAGCCTCGATATCGAATATCTGCACTAGACAGTAATCCGGTTGATTGCTTAACTATCGATGTACATACGCCGTGAACCATCTGTCTTCAGAACAAGCAAAGTTAGTATAACACAAGGGCTCATGCTCTCCCTTACATATCCTCACTCTATGAGCTCATCCACCTTTCTCTTTAGCTTGGCAGCCTGTTCAGGGTTCATCCTATATGTAGGTTAGTTCAATAAGGCGACGCTTAGCTGCAGATCAATATAATGCTCTATGCTCAGGCTAGTGGTAATCTTCTGGGCAGTTCTTCCGGGAACAGGTCAGAAAACTCATCTAATAAGCTTCAGATCTCTTCTAGGACATTATGTAATTCCCTCATCTCTATCAATCTCCTAACCAACAGAAACATAGGCTCATCAACCTTCTCAGCAGATCGCAGCTCTCTTTGACTCATAACTAAGGTCTTTTTCTTACTGGCTCGGGTGAGCTACTTGTAAGTTTCATTTACTTGGGATGAGGTTAAAGGTTGGAACATAATCTTCCTTCCATCCTTAATAAAGGCATAGGTATTCTTATACCGGTCGTAAGTAACACGTTGGTCGAATAACCAAGGTCATTTAAGCAGTAGATGTGAAGCTCCCATAGGGACAACATCACAAACTACTTCGTCCCTGTACACATTCCTAACGTTGAATGGCATAGTCACTTAATCAGTCACGTGTAAGACACCATTATCATGAAGCCAGTACAGTTTATAAGGTCGGGGGTTACACAAAGGATTGTGCAACAACATTGGTATAACTTTCTCCATCCACTATAGTGGTACATAGTTGTCTCTTGATGGTACATTTAGCATGGAATAAATTCTCCCTCTAATTCTCCTCAAAGTTCAGCAAGGAACTCAGGACTCATCTCAGGACTAGGGTCATCACCTCTCTCTGATCGGCATAAACATAGGTCTCCTCTTCCTCTTCAGCTTCGGGTTTTCCAACATCATCTTCCTTCTCAAGCCTGGTCTCGTCAATATTATCTACTACATCTCCTTAAAGTATTATGACATGTCAGTTCGGACACTCAGCAACTATATGTTCGAAGCCCAAGCATTTAAAGCATTTTACCTCGCTAGTCTTCCGTTCGGAAGTCTGCCCTTTCTCGTATATCCTCGAAGTCAACCTAATCTTGAATTGGCACGATTGACCTGCTCAGCCCTACTAACATGTTCAGCTATCATTAGGTTGTCACTCCTTTCTTTGGCTCGATATGGCCTCCTCAACTCAACTTGAACAGGTCGACATGGTATTGGGGCTCACAAGAATGTCAGCCCAGGTCAGCTCAGAACGTTTCTCCTCTGCTTTTCGACCCTTTACGCTATCTTGATCACCTCTTCCAAGGTATAAAACCTTTACACTTCTATAATGTTACGAATCTGATACTTGAGCCCAGAAATGAATCTCGATACTATGCAGGCCTCTGGCTCTTCCATGTTGGCTTGGATCATTAACATCTGAAACTCTCTCACGTAGTCATCAACAAATCAGCTTCCATAGCGGAGCTCCTGCAACTTTGCAAACGTATCTTATAAGTAAGTCTCAGGCATAAATCTGCCTCTTAATAACCTTTTCATCTCATCCTAAGTTCTAACACTTCCATCTCTTGCTCTGCCTACATTCAAATTGTTCCACCACATGATAGCATACCCTGTAAGCTCCAATGCAACAAGTCAAACTTTGACAGCATCCATATACCCATAACATTCAAACACTTTCTCAACCTTCTCTTCCCACTCCAATTATTTATCAGCATCTCCACTTCCACTGAAGGGCAAGATTTGAACCTTAACATTATCTAATCCTCGAGAAGCTTGGCGTCCCAATCCCTATGCTTAGTAATAGTCAGCATCTTCTTCTTCCTCCCCAAACTCTTCAACATCCAACTCCTCATCGTCTTCCTCAATCTCTTCTAACTCCAGTCTTCATCTAGTAGCTCCTTTAGCTTAAGGGGTTTGAACTGAGCGATAGGCTCGACTACCTTAGCCATAACTATTCTCTTAAATATTTTCAGGTAAAATTTGTAGCAGCATTCCCTAAGGTTGTTGCCTATTAACTTACATTACTATAACTAAACTCTCAACAAAGTTTGTGAGTCTATCAAGTTTGTTGTCAATGAACCCTAGGGTGTTACTATCATTATGACCACGACCGGGTTGAGCACCACTACTTTGGTCTCTAATAACACCCTGAACACTTAAATCTGACACAGTACAATACTTCTCATACAGATTAACAACTTATGAACAATCTCACTACCCAATAGTCACTCAAAAAGAATAAAAACAAACTTACTCTGTTTTTGTAATGAAAAAAAGAGTAAGAACAGAATAATAATGAAACCATTAACAAACACACTACAGTAACTATAGAAGTAACACAGCAGCCACTAATAGTAAAGTGAACCAAAACTTAACTGCAACTTCACACACTCCCTCTCAGAATTATGCTTTGATACCAGCGAAGCTAATATGTCTCCAGGGTCGGACATACGGAAAAGCACCACAACAAAACGAATCGAAAAGAAAAAGAAGAAAAGCTGACAAAATCTTAGCAGTTACCTAATGGATATGATACACCACTTGATCCTACTTGGCCTATAATCTGCTAGATATGACACATTGGTTCTAAGTGAAGGGTCATTCGCCACTACTCCTTGCTAAAGGGAATATATAAGAGCTGAAAGGTAATAAGAACACTAAGGTTGCTTAAAGGATACTTAATTAATCTGATATTAATGATATGATTGTTGTTCGCATACAAGAAAGTAGGGGTTTATATACCTATCCACTAAGGTTACTTAAATGTATGAAAAGACAAAAGGGTATTTACAACTAGGTCACATAAGACATACTAAAAAAGGTAAAAGAAACAAAGAATATTTAGTTATGAAAAAGAAAGAATCATTCTAGAATACTGTGTTAGAAGATACGTGTTGCTTGGCGTCTAGATGGGAGAAATATGGTACAAGGTAGGCAAAAACAAAGTAACGCTTGTGGTTAGGGGCTGACTTGATGTAGACTAGGTCAGGGACCAATTAGTTCTTTTGAAGAAAATTTAGCTTGATTCGAAGTCGGATGCTTATAATCGAATTGAGAGCTCGCTTCAGCTACTCTTAGGCTATCTCCTGGGATAAAGCATTGCTGCCAAACAGGGGTGGATCTGATGCATGTAAAGATCTGATAGTTAGATCGATAGGAGATCAGCTCGGGAAAGGATTCCCCATCTCGGCTATGGCCTAAAGCTAGTATCCTCCGAACGAATCCTTGGAGTCTCCAAGCTCAACTATGCGTAATCGGTTCGAGGGGCTGATTCCTATTGGTTCTCCATGACATTGAACAATGTATAAGGATTGAAATAGTTAAGAAGGCATAGGAGGTCGAAATCCCCAATAGTAAGTTAGCAGGAGAGAAGTCGCCAAGCCAAACACTCTAAGCCTTAAGCTTATGAACTAGTCAAAGGTCTAGCTGGTCAATTCCCATCAGTGATTCATCCGTAACAATAACATCATTTGGTCATTCTTCCATTTATCCTTTGTTTCATGCCAATTCCTTTTCTCATCTTCCTAATCAATATGGGTCATAACTGAGAATTAGGTAACTACAATTGACATTAGTTTTGGTCCTTCCAATTACTTTACTTATTTTTACTATCTCTTTAGGTGACGTTGATTTTGAGGATCCTTCTGTTGATATCATACTTAAGGATTATTATAACTAAGTATTGTATACAAGTGAGTGGCTCTTATGGTTACAATACTTGCTTATATTTGTAGTATAGTTGCACATTAATTAATTAATGATTTGAAATTGAATTGCTTTGGGGATATGGGCAATGCACGTACTTGGTATTGCATGTTGTACAAAGATATTCTAAATGATATGGGGGCGAAAAATTGGTTGCCATGTTTATTGATTGAATTATTATTACCAAGTGTTTATCTCGATTGTTTGGTCACCTTGTAATGAATATAATGTTTATCCATCTTAAAACATAAATTGGACATGCATTATATGACAACATAAAGAAGGTAGTGAGCATCATTCGGTGGCACGAAGAGGCCATACAAAAGTGATTCTTCATCTACAACCTCAACCTAACATCTGGAAACCACTACATACTGGGGAATATCATCCTTTGATTGAGGCTTTGTCCGCTGATACAACTGCTTAAGGTTACCTACACTCTTGAGCCTATATGTATTATCATATCTTAATTTTAATATTTAAAATTAAAACTTTGCTTAAACCGGACTCCCAATATTTTGATATATTATAATAAGTTAATAAGACACTAGGTCAACGACGATTTTTGCATAGATTGGTGGTGCCTAAAACTGATAAATTGGAACTTATTCCTCAACCCTTAGTGATCGGAGGGCATAAATCTAAGATGTATACAGTGTCTAGATGACTGTTTATATTGTTGCATTCATATAGTTGTTCATGCATTACATGTTACCGATAGATAACCTGTCTATTGATTGTTCGTTGTATAGTATGAGAGATGATCTCACTAAGTCATGGTTTTTCTTAACCCTCAATAGCCTTTCTTACAAGTACTATAGTGTTGGGAATGGACTAAGATCAAAGCATGAGTGTTCCTTCAAATTCAAGTCTCAATGAATGCATTATTTAGAAGTAGAATCTATTTGACATGAACTTAGAGTGTAAGATAAACAATCTAAACTCTTTTGAATCACTACCCTTTAGAAAGTTTTGACTACCTAATCTTATTGTTTGGTAAGGGATTCTGATTTTCTACAATTTTGGTGAACCATGAAATATCGGTTTCTTAGTTATTTTCATAATTAATTAGATGTATATATTATGAATAAAAGCAACGAGAGATAATTTAGTTAGAGTCTTGTAACTTCTAGCTTGTAAAGCGGTTTTCATATTGCAAGTGCACATGTAATATGACAACTTTAGGATAATTCTACTAAGCCCTCTTTAAGGTCATTATAAAGACTAAAATAGAAAAAGAGGCAACATAGAGGACCTTTTTTTTGTATTTTTCCCAATAATAATTTAACATTGTCATTACAAGAACTTGTTTGCATTGTCTGCAAACTTTTGTAAACGTTAAGGACTTAAATGAAAATTTTAAAATATTAAGAACTAAAATTGAAAAAAGAGGCAAATGCTTTTCTCTTAATTTTATTTAGTAAGGTCCTACTAATGTGTCCTATAACTATTTGTTAAGGGTTTATAATAAAAACTTATCACGCTTTTAAAAATTGATTATATACCTCTGTGGTGGGGGGAAGATCGTTTCTTGATTTAATTCATTAACAAGTATACTAATAATTATCTAATTAAGTTAGATTTATTACAAATTAAAATAGAATATTAAGAGTAAGAAACATTCCCGTTCTCCAAACGTTTATTAGCTGAAATTTTCCTTCCCAGATTATCATTTCGAACTCTCATTAGAAGAAAATATCAACATTACCATTGTTAAGACAAATGTAGCTCTAGCACTACTTTGATCCAATATAGATTTATAAGAAGCAATTAATGAACATAAATAAAAGAGATAAAACGAGTAAATATATATATTTATATATTAATGCGAATTGGACATCAAACAAGCTTATGAGATTATTAAACTTATGGGAGAACAAGACTCTTAACAAATAAAAAAAATGAGATACAGGTAGGTGACAATGTATATATCCCCCCTATTAGGAGACAAACAATAATAGAATATCAAAGACTCAAAGTTTTATGTCTCTATGCACCCTTAGCCACATAGGCTAAGCTTCTTGCTTAAGAATTCATTTCTAAAACCATCCCTAGTAGAAACTAGTCTTATATCTCTCTACAAATTCACCTTCTCTTTCCATAAGGTTTCTAAGTTTAACCAATGTCCTTGCTTTCATGATGACTTCAGTGATGGGAGCAATTGGGTCTTATATGCACTTCATTATATAAGAAGATAAAAGCTTGCTTAGATATTCTCAATGCACCTAAATCATTTTCTAAAGATGTGAAGAAGCTAAGTGATTTGACAAATGATATTAGAGGAATGAGTTGCCCAGATTACATAGATGAATGGTTCTAAGAGGCTAAAAAGATCATGGAGAAGGTTTCTTAAGTACTACTGAACCAAGAAAGATCCTTGGGTCAAAACCACGGATTGCGATTACCGTGTTGTATCTAATAGATTATCATAACTAACTACTAATTTATCTTTGTTAACTAGCTTTTGCAAGTTAAGAAGTCTACATCAAATGCTAAGTCATTCATCCACGTCAACACTCTGTAACAGTTTTTCTTAGCTGTATTTTGTTAGTTAGTTATTAGTTAGTTAATCTAGGTGTATATATATACTGTTATTTCCTTTTGTATAGGGTTTGAGATTCATTTCTAATCAAAACACCCAGTCTTTACATTTTCAAATCACCTTCTATCCTTTTGCCATTCTCTCTCTGTTTTCTTTATTGAATGCTTGTTTTTGCCCAAATTGAACATAATATCAGAGCATGTTCAAGGTTGATCAATAAGGATTTTGAAGCTTTTTCCAATCAAAGCCACTACTTTGAAATCCATCCGAATAATTAGATTATTGAGGCAGCAATGAACGATCCATATTACCTTTTCAGTTCAAATAATCCAAGTATGTGCATTGGAAACATTCTATTCAATGGAATGAATTACATTTCATGGAGCAAGTCAATAAGATTAGGTCTAGGAGCTAAAGTCAAATCTAGTTTTGCCGATGGATCAATTGCAAAATCGGAGGAAAACTTACCTAATCTTATAAAATGGAATAGATGTGATTATATGATTAAGTCATGGATATTGAACTCAATGATAGCAAAAATGGCACAAAATTTTCTTTACACTACTTCCACTCGTAAGTTATGGTAGGAAGTGAAGGAACAATATGGAATTGCTAATGGACCTTTAGTTTTTCAAAATCAGTATGAAATTACAAACTTGAGATAAAACAATCAATCGATTAGTTTGTATTTTAACAAGCTTAAGAGATGTTAGCATGAATTACAAGAATTGTACTCATTTCCTGTTTGTGATTACGAAAAATTAGATTACTGTACTTGTGGTTTTAAAGACAAAGTGCTAGAATATGAGTCTCATGATAGGCTCATTCAATTTCTGATGGGGCTTAATGAAGCCTACGACAGAATTTGCAATTAGATTCTTTCTACTAAACCATTACCAACTATGAATCATGCATATTACCTTGTGCATCAGATTGAAAAGCAGAGACAAGTGTCAAGCACACTTAGTTCAAAGTTTGAAGTTACTACATATGCTTCTAATAGATCTAGTTCTTATTCTAATGTCGAAGCAAGTTCTAAGATGTCCTTTAACAAAAGAAAGTCTAAAAAACGTCTTTACTGTAAGTACTGTAAATTCAAGGATCATTTAATTGATTATTGCTTTAAATTGGTTAGATATCCAGACCAGTACAAAGGTAAGAAGGTTTTTGCAAAGAATAAACAAATTTCATTAAGCAATACTTGCAAAAGTATGCCTAATACTTCTTTAGATAAGCAATCTGAGAATGTTGTTATGCATGATCTTTCTTACAGACCATTTGATAAGTAAATGGTTCAAGATATATGTAAGGAGATATATAAAGTGTTTAAATCTAAAGAGGATTCTACTCTTGTGATTGCAACCATGGCTAAAGCAGTTAGTGTAACTTTACCGCACATTCCAATACTTTGCATGCAAATGCTCTTGTTTAGATGGTAGATATTAGTGAATCCAATCATATCACTTCAGTCCGTGATATTCTTTTTTATGTTGAAATTTTATTTATACTTGTTGTGATCAAACTACCTAATGGATACATTCTTCATGCTGAAAAGGCTAGATCAATCTATATTACAAACACACTCATTGTTAATCATGTACTTTATGTTCTAGAAGTTAAGTGCAACTTGTTATCTGTTTTGAGATTAGTAAGTGAATCCTCATTTCATGCAATCATTGACAAAAATTGTTGTACTTTTCAAGACCCTTCATCTCATAAGGTGTTGGCAACAACCAAAGCTATGCATGGGTTGTATTTTCTTAAAACTAATAGGATTGTTTCTTCCAGTTGTAAGATAGGTTGTTTTTTGACTAAAACATCAGGTTTTCACAATAAGGATGTTCACTTAATTCATAATAGGTTAGGACATACTTCCCTTTCTAAACTACAACATCTGGAATTTTGTAAACATTTGGATTTTAAAAATTTTCATTGTTTCACATGTCAGCAATCAAAACTTCATAGATTTCCTTTTCAACCAAGTATAAATAAGGCATCTAGTGTTTTTGAGTTGTTATGCATAGATGTTTGGGGTCCTTATCATGTATCTTCTTTATATGGTGCCAATTACTTTGTCACGATTGTTGATGACTTCTCTAGAGCTACATGGACACATTTGTTGCACCATAAATTTCAAGTGCATGCCATCTTAGATAGATTCTTTAAATATGTGCATAATCATTTCAATACTACAACTAAGATGGTTAGAACAAATAATGGAGGAGAGTTCATGTCTAAAAAATGTAAAGAATTGTTTCACTCTTATGAGATAATTCATCAACTTACTATTCCGTATTCAGCTTATCAAATTGGAAGGGTTGAAAGAAAACATCAACACCTTTTTGATACTGCAGGGGCTCTTAGATTATTTGCCAACTTACCTCAACATTTTTAGGGTAAATGTGTTCTTAGTGCCACCTTCCTTATCAACACCATGCCTATGTCGGTTCTTAATTGGAAAATTCCTATCAAATGTTGTTTAATAAGGTGCTTGATTATAGTCAACTTAGAGTGATGGGATGTTTATGTTTCGCTATTGATCTTTCACCAAAAAGGGACAAATTTGATCCCAAAGCATCTAGGTGTGTTTTTCTTGGATATCTTAATGATAAAAAAGGATATAGAATTTATGATATTCGAAGCAAGAAAATTTAAGTAAGTTAAGATGTTTTTTTTTTTTTTTTTAAAATGAATTTCCTTTTAAGATAGCTAATTCTAATCAATATCGGTCTTCTCAAACCATTACTCAACATAACAATCTTATCTTGTTTGAGTCTTTACCAAGTTGTACAGATAATGCTATTCCTTCCCTCAATCCTGTTGAACACCTAAATGATAGCACTACTTCTACTCCAATTCATCAACCTTTATCTCTTCAAAGATCAACTTAACTTAAGTCTGTTCCATCATGGCTAAAGGATTTTGTTTCTACTATCCATTCTCATCAGTCTACTAATTCTTTTGATTCCAACTATGTTTCTTTTGGTACTTATCCTCTTCTTAGTTCTAATACTTTTTCTCATTTTCACAAAGAGTATGTAGTTTGATTTGCTAACATGTTGGCTATTAAAGAGCCGTTCTATTACTCTCAAGCAATAAAACATCAAGAGTAGCTAGATGCCATGGTAAAGGAATTGAATGCACTTAAGAGCAATGATACCTAAGAAGCTACTCAATTACCATCCAACAAGAAACCTATAGGCTGTAAATAGATTTATAAGGTTAAGAATAGGCCTAATGGGAGTGTTGAGAGATATAAGGCTCGACTGGGCTAAAGGCTATACTCAGGTTAAAGGTGAAGACTTTCATGATACCTTTTTGCCTATAGTAAAGTTAAGTACTGTGTGCATCCTCAATGCTATAGCAACTACTAAAAATTGACCTTTACATCAAATCGATGTAAATAATGCATTCTTGCATGGATTTTTAGATGAAGACATTTACATATTACCTCCTGAAGGCTATACAAAAGCAAAACCCAATCAAGCTTACTAGCTTAAAAGGTCCTTGTATGGTTTAAAATAGGCCTCTAAATAGTGGAACTTGGAAATTTCACGCTTTTTACTTTCACTTAGGTTTGAACAATCCAAACTTGACACTTCTATCTTTACTCTTCATCGTGATTCTAATTTTGTTGCCTTATTGCTTTATGAGGATGACATTCTTATCACAAGGTCTAATTCCTCTTTGATTTCTAATATTAAAACTCAGCTACATAGTACATTTACAATTAAAGATTTGGGTCTTGCAAGGTACTTCTTAGGACTTGAGTTATGTCAAACAAACCAAGGATGCTTCATTAATCAACGCAAATTCTTGCTTAATGTTCTTACTAAGACAGGTTTGACTACTTGTAAGCCTACATCTACTCCTCTTCCTATACGTTTAAAATTGGACAATCATCAAGGTGATTTACTAGACAATCCTACATCTTTCCATAAGATAGTGGGACGTTTATCTTATCTTTCATTTATTAAACCTAACATCAGTTTTGCAATGCACTATTTGAGCAAATTCTTGTCCAAGCCACACATTCCTCATCTCCATGTTGCAACACATGTGCTTAGATATCTTATAGGGACTCTTTCTTATAGTTTTTTCTATTCTTCATCTAATGATTTACGTCTTCATGCTTTTTCTAATTCTAATTGGGCTGCAGATCTTATTGATCGCAAGTCAATTAATGCCTTCTGTATTTTCCTTTATTCAGCTCTAATGTCTTGGAAAACAAAGAAACAATCGACCATCTCATCTTCTTCAACAGAAGTTGAGTATCAAAACTTTGCTGCTACAACCAAGGAAGTACTTTAGACCTCATATATTCTTCAAGACCTTCATGTCTTAGTCAATCTGCCTATATCCTTGCAATGTGATAACAAATCTATAATTTCAATTACTCTAAATCCTTGTCATCATGCTAGGACTAAGCATATTGATATAGACATACACTTCATGCATGACCATATCAACTCTAGTTTCCTTACTGCCTCTTATGTTCCAACCCAATTGCAACTTGTTGATATTTGTACCAAAGCTTTACCTAAGCCGCAATTACTATTTCTCAAATCTAAGTTAGGTCTTTGTTCGACATCAACTTAAGGGGGAGATGATAGATTATCATAACTAACTACTAATTTACCTTTGTTCACTAGCTTTTGCACGTCAAGAAGTCTATGTCAGATGCCAAGTCATTCATCCACGTCAACACTCTATAATAGTTTTTCTTAACTGTATTTTGTTAGCTAGTTATTAGTTAGTTAGGTTAGGCATGTATATATACTGTGATTTCATTTGTATAGGGTTTGAGATTCATTTCTAATCAAAACACTTAGTCTTTACATTTTCAGATCATCTTATATCCTTTTGCCATTCTCTCTTTGTTTTCTTTATTGAATACTTGTTTTTGCTCAAACCGAACAACATCTTCATCAACCATGGAATTTCGCAATGCAAGTTACATAAGAAAGTGAGAGAACCGACAAAACCAAAGGCAAAACATTAAAACATGTCTTGAGATCAATAGAGTACGTGTTGAGCACATCCATGACGTCCCTAATATTGAAGATGGAAGTGATGCTCAAAGGAACTTGCAACAAGTCACGAACATGCTCAACAATGATAAGGTTTGGAGCATTGGGGTGTGGGGACTAGGCGGAGTAGGTATGTAATACCTGGGTTATTAACAAAATAAAGTAATTTAAACCTTGTGTTTTTTTTTTTTTTCATAGTAAAACCACTAGTAAGGGAAGGGGTACTTTTGGAAGACACAAAATTTGAAACCCCACTTCCGCATATGTTGATGTTTTCCCCCTTATTTTATCTATTTACAAATATACAATCATCTCTGCTTTAGGATCTGTTTCTTATAAATCACACACAACTTCTCTCTTTCGATCACTTTTCTCTCTCCCTATTGAACCACAAACAACCTCGTAGTGCCGGTAGCGGTACAACAGGCTGCCGTCGATTCCCGTCGTCGAGCTTTCAACGGCGCATTTTCATAACTCCACTGCCAATAAGCTTGTAAATCTCCAAAGCTTAACGAATCTATGATCTACGGTGAGACTCGGAGAAGTGTTTGAACTAGGCTTTGTCCAAAAGTTCAATCAGAGATTCGGTTTGGAGAGAGAATGATTCACCTAGCAAATTTTATTAACTCTGGCTTGCAATTTGTATTCCAGTCATGTCCGATGAACTCACGCAAGCACTGACCAAAAATTCAGACCTGTGATACTCCTTCTTGAACCTTGGTTTTCTCTAGCGGTGAATATGACTTCATTCCAACGAGTACATGACTCGGTTATTCTGTTTTAACGCGACCACCACTTATTCGAAATTGAAATGCCACCGTGATGGACTTTCCATCCGATTCTTTTCCTACAACATTCCTAATTGTTATTCGGTTTCTTCTTTTTTCGGTGAATTGACGTCATCCTTCCATTTCGTTGACTGTAAGCTCCTTTGTATTTCATATTCTTTTATTTAATGCTTCACCATTTAATGAATATGTATGTTGTGTCATTATTGGTTAAGATGGACTCATGTTATTCAATTATTTTATGATCTTAAATTGTATGATGCCATCCTTACTCTATAAATAAATAAAAAGGATGAAGTAATGGTATTTTATTTTGTTCTCTGGTTTATTTCCAATTCTTCCATTTATGTCAATTCAATTTCATTACTGCAACTCCTATTCTCAATTTCTCATCTTAACTTTCTAAACTCTTATGATATTATTATTGGAGTATTAAGAATATAATAAACGTTGCTGTAGTTTTATTCTAAATTCAATATATATTATATTATGTTTAATTCTTAGTATGTTATGTATGTTTTACGGCACGTTCTCATCTTACATCAAATTAAAGACGTTACTTTATGTTGTTAGTTTATATCATATGTTAATGTACTACATTAGGTTACATATATATATATATATATATATATATATATATACACATGTGTGTGTGTGTGTTTGTTACGTATTACAGTGTATGATGATATGTTATGATCTTATATCAAGTTACATATATTATATGGAATGTCATTATATGTTATAATTATAACAAGTATCTACTTAGCTTATATTTGCTAATTACGTAATATGATAGTATATAGTATCATGAGTTGTTACATAAAATTTCTATATTACAATTGTAATTGAGGTGTTTAAATGTACATAATCTGCTATTCTGCTGTTTTTTCATCTAGGCTAGCTAGTTCATGTTGCTTACTTTTGATGCTCCACCACATAGCATTACACATTTATAAGTCCCATTAATGCTAATCTTTATCAGCAGCATTTTTTTTCCATTTAAAAGATTTCACGTCGTTGTGAGCAGGATCTTGAAGAAGAAAACATACCGGTGGAAGTTGATGTATATATAGAGTTTGGAAGCTCCTTCTACAAGACGAAAATGATTGCTGAAGGATACAATATGTGGTTCGTGCAGTTATTACTGGGATCTTTGGCTTTTAAGCCCATTATAGAATACATATCCTTTGTTGTAAGTGTGCTTAGTCGGTTTCTTGAAGCTCCATGTGAAGTTCACTAGGAGGTAACTATGAGAATATTGTGTTATCTCAAAGCTGGTCTAAGTATGGGACTCATGTATCGTGATTGAAGACATCTCAATTGATAGTTTATGCTAATACTGACTGGGCTGGATTTCCTACATATAGAAGGTCGACATCAGGTTTTTGTGTTTTATTTGGGGGGAACTTGATTTCTTGAAAAGGTAAGAAACAAAATATGATAGTTAGATTTAGTGGAGAAGCAGAATACAAGTGCCATGGCACTTGGTACTTGTCTGCTTGTCTGGCTTAAGCAAATGATGGTTGAGTTGGGCTTCAATAAAAATGAGCCAATGAGATTATATTGTAATAATCAAGCTACTATGCACATTGCCACAAATCCTATTTTCATGAAAAAACTAGGCGTATAAAAATTGATTGCCATTTTACTAGAGATAAGGTCCAATCCAAAAGTATGATGACATCCTTTATCAACTCCTCAAATGATCAGCTAGTAAATTTATTTACCAAGTCCTTAAGAGGTCCTAGATTTGGCTAAATTTGTAATAAGTTAGGGCTTTGTGAAATTTATATACTAGCTTGAGTAAGAGCATAAGATATATAAATGTAAAATATAAATAATGTAGGGGCATATTTGTAATTTCAATAAAACAACAAATAATATATGTAGTGGGAGGGCCACAGCAAGAAAACTTTTTTTCCATTTTGATACTACAAACATTCATGCATCACTGATTCAATCACATAACATATTAGTATTATTAAAATTTTTCTCAACAAACTGGATACCAAAAGCATTAATGAGACGATAATACATGTTTAGTTTTATTAGGCACCATACATGATGGGGCTCTCTTTGTGCAGTATTACCAGTAATTTCATCAAGACTCACAAATAGTTTGTAATTGAGTCGATTCGAATCAATACAATATTAAGCTTCAACTTGAGTTTTGAATTTACTCAAGCTCAACCAAACTTGAAATTTTGAGTTGAAACACGACTTAAAGCTATATAGGCAAACTCGAGTTGGGCTCGACTAGCTTGATTGAGCTCGAATTTTTATAAATTCTCTTAAATAAATCTAGACTCACTTATATTTTTAAAAATTTAAAATAAATTAAAAATTATATCAAGTTTGATTAAGTTCGTGAGCCTAACGAGTTTAGTATTCTAAAATTCAAGCTCAACTTAATTTGCTACTCAAGTAACTGGAGTAGTTTGAATTTGAGCTTGACTTGATTATCATCAAATCAAATTTGAGTAAAATTCCAGCTAAACTCGAGCAATTTACAAATCAGTATAGTTCATTTGCACGCCTACTCACAAAAGCATAATATCCAGAAGACCGGTAATCGTTGCAGTGCTGCAGGCATAACAACATAATTTCGAGCATTATATGGGTTGGTTGAAGAAGGTGAAGGAAGATGAACGGGATCGGTTCGAACCTGTTTCACTTTCGAGTTGTTCAATTACGGTGCCATATAATTTCACAAATTTGAGCGTTTGTACCTTCTTAATATCTTACCCTCAAACGCCATGTTCGTGTTGTATTTTTATATAACGATGGTATATTATAGATATATGATTTGGCTGGACTTGGTGCTACCCATTACTCTATTTGTCTTGCGAAGGAGCGATTGGTACCTCAGGCAGATTCTCATCTAAGAGTTATATTGTAGTCTATATCATATGCAAAAAACCTTTTGCATTATTATTTTGCTCTTGACTACTTGACTGGTGCAACGAAATGCCTTTCCTTCTATCACAATTTCTTGCGGTGGGAACAGCTATGAGGGGAAAGACTCAGAGACAACCCTCATATTTGAACCTTTTTAGAACCATGTATTGTCATGGAATTCGGATCAGCAGAGGATGCTTGGGAATTGTAGGAGATGTACAGGCGGTGCATGAGCTTTATGATAAGAAATAACCGTATGTGTCATTCACTTAAAGATAAGTCAATAATAGGTAGAGAATTCATTTGCTCAAAAGAAGGATTCCGTGCTGAAAACTTTTCAAGTGGAGAAAATTGAGTTTTTCCATTGAGAACTACTGCAGGAGAAGGATGTAATGCTGTGTTGAGAATAGATGCAAAGGGTGGAGGAAATTAGGTAATATATGGTTTTGTGAAAGAACATAATCAGGAGTTAACTCCTAGCAAAATACCTCCAATGCGGTCACAAAGGATGGATACCATGAGGTATGTTAGCAATGCTTTGACTTTAAATCGTCTGATTAATTTAGGGTCCTCATACTATAAAAAGAATGATCTTTGGAAGCATGCATTTAAGATTTCTTGGTCATTATAATTTGTGACTGCTGATATGGATTTTTCCGAGTCTTCTTGCCCTGCCCATCATCGTCGCAATCACTTTCTTCCTTCGGGAAGTTTATGAATATCTCTTCCTATTGGATACTTTGACTGAAAGGGACAATGATGGTTCTCCGCGAGATTAGATACCATATCAAATACATCGAGAGGCAACCTTTTGCATAAGAACTCGCACTTGTAAAAGGCTTCCCTTGCTAGTTTCTCTATCATTGAGTAAATTGAACTCAATGGTGTAAAATTTTGAAGTTGTAACCGAATAAGGTTCGTTTCTTGTTTTATGTCTCATTGTTAATGCCATCGTTTTGATTCAGTAAATTGATACTCTTCACCCGGCCAATAGTCTCTGTAGAATAGAGTAGCTCTCGTCTCCCCAAGAAGTGGGAAGGGCAAGTGATGATACTCCCATCCAATTCAAGGATTTTGGCTGCAATTATCATAGTTAAGATAGTGTTTACTGTAACCGACCTGTATTTGGGGATTTCTATAAAGTAAATGGTTTCACGTTGTTATTCCATTTATCTCTTGTACCATCATTCTTTAAGCCATTGATTTCAGATTTTCGTACATACGGATCCACGAGATAGAATAAACACATTTGAGGAACTGCACTAGAGCAGTCGTATGCTTTTATTGTCATTTTTCCTGTCAGGATCTGTCATTTGATCCAGGGTTAGTATATTTCACGGATGCAGTGCATAAGCCGTAATGTTCATGACTTAGACGCCGATGCAACAAGGGGAACTAAGAGACATTATCATGGATGGACCTGCCTCATTAAGAGCATATGTTGAATGGTTTCAAAAGAGCAATACTAATATTGTTTGACAAAACAGTGAAATCCGCTCTTGACTTTTGATTGCTTTTTTAAAGTAATACAATCTAATCTCGATGATTGGCCGGTGATTTTCACTTTAAGTCGTCCCATATTAGACATGTCTCCAAGGATTTCAAGTGTATTTGCTTCTTTCTTTTTAGGATAGAGAAAGACCTGAAAATCAAGGAACTTTCGACGAGCTGCATAAGTAGAGAAACAAATCAGCAGATTATCAAGAGCATCTGCAAATCGTCTTGGAGTAATTGAGGAACACAAATTGCGCCAAGATTATAAAGGAACTTGAGTCTCGAAAAGAAGGCATTGTAGATTCCGAGCAATTTGCACGTTTTTCCATACATCATCCCCACCTATTGTCTGGTTGCTAGCTTAGATTAGTGTTGTAAATACTAAATACGCTGCCTCCAGATGATATAAGACTGAGCTTAACTGAAGCTCAAATAGGAATTTGAAAGTTCGAATTTGGGTCAAACTCGATTGAGCTTAGAAATTTGGGTATGTTATTTAAAAAAAAAAAAAAAATATTTCTCCAACTAAATCAATATTGACGTGCATCTTCCAAATCTCAACCGGAGCATTTAGGCTTATGGGATAGTCGAGCTATATATTCTCATGAAACTCAAGCTCAATTTAATAAATTATTTAAGTAGCCCAAGCTCGATCTTGACCTCTCTAGGTGTAAGGGTTCTGTTACATGAGTCACAAGTCACATGCACGATGTATTTAGTCGTACTACACGTGATTAAAAAAATAACTTGAACTACACGTACAAAATAATCAGGAAAAGTAGATAGAGAAAAAAAATAGGTAATCTCAATAAAGCTTTAACACATATAATGAAAAGTGAAGAAGCGCAATGATATTAAACTCTACAACCAACGAAGAGTAAGGTGTGTGTTTTAAAGGGATTAAGTGTTTGATTCGTTTAAGTATGAAATCCAGCAAAGTAACGGAGTTAGTATGAGATTTCTCCTATCAAAATGAGGAAGGGAAGGAGATATTTATAGGAAGTAGTCGTTAATCTCATCTATCAGATCGTAATGATGATTAATGAACAAGATTAAACTCTTCTATTAATGGATTTCGAATGAACTCTTTTCACGGGTTTAGGCCCAATGAAAGCCTTATATTTTAGTGTAAATCGATTTGAGAAAGGTTGAATCGAGCAAACTGATCTGACAGGTTCTACTCCGAACCCACTATGCCAAAACTCCCTTAATAATCTCAATTATTTAGGGACTTGACTTTCTAAACCCTGTTACCTTAGCCTAAAGTGTCAAATCCGGTTTAATTATTGGGTTCTAAGCTCATAAACTGAATTTAGCCCTCTATATTTTACCATCGGCCTAAAGTACTTTAGACATAGTCAAAGGGGTTTACGCATCAAATAAGCCTGTAAAAAGGCTAAGTCGTTGCCTAACACATGGACACAAGAAAACAATTACACTACTGTCAACGCATCTACACGTATCTAAGAATTTGACTTTCTTGACAATTTGTATGGTGGAAGCCTAAGGCCAACAATGCAATTATTATTCTTTTTACCTAGTGTACGAATTCACAACACCATTCAATCTTGTGCATCACATTAGCTATTCAAAGTAAGCTATATTGCCCCCATAAGAAATCATGTATGAAATTAATAATTCTTCACATGTCAGTAAGCTTAACCTTTTATTTTCCTTCTATAAATTTCTTCCTTTGATAAGTTGCGTTGAAAATATCATGGGATCAACAAGCTAAACCCACCTTTATTAATTCAAAGCATACTCATCCATATTGAAGAAGTTGATTGTCACTGTCTTTTCATTTTCGTTAATAAATTGTATAAATCTAATTAGTTTCTTAACTTAACTCATGCAAACTTCCTTCCTCTTAAGTGAATTAAAAATATCTCATGTTTTTCTTGTTACTCATTTGTATGCAACAATGAGCCATGAGTACATAGCCTTCGAACTACTTCTCCTTTTCTATATTTCGTAAGACCATGAAATTAGTCATATTAATCGTTGTAGTTCATGAGCTTAATTGTCAAATCCAAAGTTAACTATTTACATCCATTCTAGAGCATTATACTTGTGCAAACTCCAAGTTTACTTTTCAAATATTCAAATCACTAATCCATCATCCATATTGAGCGAACTATGCTACAAGCTAGTCATCAAATTCCATAGAATACCAATTGGAAGTATCATGCCAGGCTTCACATAGATTACACAAATTTAATCATGCTTCATCCATTGCTTCATTAGATTGTAGGTCGAGCCATGTGACCTTCCATTTATTGAAGTAACCACTTTATATGATGAGTAAGAGATAACACATCACTTGGTAGTCTTCTTTATCAACAGTCTATTTTCAATTACCATTAGAAATTTAAATTACTCTCTTCATCACAATGTTGAGAATTAGTGCCATAGAAACTATGATGAGTATCCACATTGTTTGTAATGTAGCCAATATATTGCGCATTGTGCTCATCTTAATATTCATCTATGATCTCAATCTTGGCTGAACTATTATCAAATTTAATTCTTGTAGCTTATGAGGAGGATTGGCTCATTTTTACCTACACTTAAACATCCATAGATTAATATTTGATAAATTAATAACCTCTCTTAAAAATATAATAGTTTTTTTGTTCCCAATTTGGGCAAATTTATAAAATTAATAATTTCAATAAATTAATTAGATAATAATTTTTAAAAAGACTCTTATATAAATCTATAATCTAGTCAATATCATAAATTAACAATTCTCTAAAATTAAAAATATAACTAAGACAATTTAATAAAATATAATTATTATTTGTTTTTTATTGAAATTTTAAAGTTATGTGGACTCTAACTTTTCTCATTAGATTTAGAAGTTCCAACCTCTGGTGTTGCGTTCGCCAACTGCAATGAATATTATTCATAGTAATTCCTCATATGTTGAATGTATTTAGTTCTAATATAATGAACTAATAAATACAAGTGATTTGTATTAAACTTTATTTAATTAGTCAATATAATGAATATTGTTTAGGTATTAGAAACTATAAATATTATTTATGTGCTTATAATAATGATCTATAATGATTTTTTATGTAATTAAATTTATATTCAATGAATTAGAAAACACTCTTTAAATTAATAAGTTATTAAATCAATTAATTAATACTTATCTAAATTAATAAATTTTTATAATCTTAATATTATTAATTTATAGAGGTTTTACTGTAATTTAAATAATCACAATAGTATGATAATACATGATGGCTTCGTTTTTAAACCAGACGTAAATTACTTAAAAACGCCAATTGTCACATGGTACAATCGACATAGGTCTCTTGGAAATAAACATGTAGAATATAGGTATTGGGTTTGCTTTTATTCTTCTTTTTGTAATTATTCTGGAAACTTGGAGATTATTCCCGCGAACAAAGTCTGAAAGAAAAATAAGAACCAAGGTAACCGCCTCTTTGGCTTTTTTCTATTCAAAGGTCACTATGATTCTTTGAAGTCGTTTTGTACTATTTCTAGGAATGCGTGGGAATCGTGCCACGCCCATCATTTTGCAAGAGACTTTTTCTTGTGACGGTTTTCCTTTTTTACTGAAATTGTTTTATATTTTCTGATTTCTTTTCCCTTTTCTATTTTCTTTTTTTAATTTGATTTTCCCTTTTATTTTGTTTTAACCTTGTTGATGTGGCATACCTTGTTGGGCCATTTGCCACGTGGCAATCAATGTCTGCAAAATGTAGGCCATATTCTTTTTTCTTTTTGAATTTAATTTATACTTTTCCAATTTTTCTAAATAATGCTTTTTACTTTTCTTAACCTGCATAATTTTTCTGGTTTTTCGTTTTTATTAACGTGGCAGTGGCATTCCTAATTGTCAATCGCGTGACGATCGACAAGCGAAAATGCAAGACTCATATGGTTGGGGGCAATTTGTTTAATTTTGAAAGTGGAATCTCGATATATTTGCGAAAGCTACCAAGTGCAATTGGTTTTTATTTGTTTTTTGGTAGCAGCAATTGGTCTAATTTAGCAAACAAGGGCAACTAATTGGGACTATTAAGAAGTTTTTAAGTAATTGGTTGTGACAACTTATTGTCCTCATCAATTTGAAGTGTAGGTGACCATATATGAGGTCCTATTCATATTCTACTCTATAGATATATGATCCAAAATTTTAACACTTAAACTTATCTATTCACATGTAAGAACCATCCTAAACTTATAATATGTAAAATCTGCAAGGCATATGTAATACCTCATCTTAAGTAAAGTCCCATATCAATTGTGAAGATATTAGTTTAGAAGATTATAATAATTAATATCTAGTTAATACTAATTAAAAACTTTTGAACTAAATGATTGAAAAAGGCACATTAGTGTTATTATCTTAATTATTTATTATTTTTTGTCAAAGTTGTTACAATTGATGTTAAAGCTAACCCACCCACCCCCTAAGTAAATGGATAATTCAGAGATTGTTTTGACTCCATTTAGACTTTAAAGAAGAGGTCCTAAGAGGGCAGGAAGCATCACTAAAATGTGACTCGTTATATGCTTTTAAAATGAATAATAGTTTGAAGGTTAAAAAAAAAAAACTAAATTGTACACTAAAAAGGCAAATAGAACTTGACCCAATCATAAGGCTCCTAACATGTTTAAAGGAAATCCCGCATGGATTGTAAAAGAGAATTAGAATTAGTTTATAAGATCGTAGTGATTAATATCTCATTAAGACTAATTAGAAATAAATTAAAAAGGTCCACTAGTATTTATTGGCTTGGCTTTTACTATTTTTAGCCTAAGTGTTATAGTATAAAGTACTCTATTAGTTTATAAAATTTTAATTGCAATTTTATTATTTAAATTTATTGAGGTAACTATTGATTTTTCATATATTTATAATTGGTATATTCATCACTCTAACCATCTTTAACAATTTAGTCACCTACTTTTTGAGAAATAAATACGAAAAACAATGAACATAGGAAGAAAAAAATAAGTCGAGATCACTTTGAAGTCGAGAGAATTCAAGTGATGGTAAAAATAAAATGAGAGATAGAAAGGGAATGAGAGACAAGATAGAAGAGTTACTATTAATACTTTAGATAGAAAAAGAGATGTGGCAGAAGAATGAAAAATATAATATGACTTATGGGCAAATAAGCCTAAGTGGTCATGATGTGATAAGTTAAAGATATTATATTTTTTATCTATTTAATATTATTGATTGAATTTTTATAAGATGAATATAAGATACTGTGGAACATGTATTGATAGGAATCAGGCTACTAGGTCTTTAACCCGCAGCCAAGCCCGAAGACTGGAAGGCTTCGTAAGGCAGATTCTTCCACTCCAACCGACTCTTTTCAAGGCCAAGTATATCCTAACCAACCCGTTTTGCATACCATATCAAATAACTGCCTATTTCTCACAGATAGTGTGCCGAGAAGCGAAAGGCCGAGACAACAACTAATCCTCATTCTTACTCATGCATTACCAATCACTTACTAAGTATCACCTTTGCCAAGATGACGAAAGAGATACTTTGGACTGATTAAGCCACCCCTACTCAGACAAACAAGCTAACTGTACCCTTTTGTCTACATTTTCTAATAGCATCAACAATACAGCATTGCCATGTGTACAGAATCATGTATAGAATCCGTTACACCAATGATTAATTTTCTTGAATATTCATTTTTACCCTTTTATACTTTGTACTTTATACATTAATTCCTTAGAAAAAGTCATTTTTTGTATTTTTTCTTTTGGGCAAGCTGCCTTAACTTATGAGTATAAATACCCTTGTATTTGTAGTCGCAAACATCATAACAAATTGATTACCATTAATACACCTAAGTATTTTCCTACCCTGCATAAATACTGCATGTTTACTCTCAACATCGCTTTTATCATAACCCTTAAGTAAAGATAAGTTGCGAGTAACCTTATCGAACCATCTCATGCATCATATCGAGTTATGCCATGAGTTCTTAAAAGTTCCATTGGTGTATCATATCCATTGAACCTATTCATGGGTTTTTGCTTACTCTTCATTCGCATTTGTCTTTTCGCACATTCACCATCGCTTCTCTTTCGAGCTTTCTATAAACTTGGACTCATTCAGTGACCGGCCTTATCTGTTCTTGGTCACGGTTCGCAACATCTTGATATCAGAGCGAAGGTTTTGTTTAAATTATAGTTGGTTTTCGAAGTTCTATTTATATTCTATTTTACGTGTGTAAAACAAAGCAAGTTACTATATTCATCTTAATTGCTATGTTTACTAGCTATTGATTTTCTGGTTTGCGGAAGTGTTTGTTTGAGTTTTGAATTAGTGAAGAAAATGACTAACCTGAATGTAAACATTGGTGCTAAAGATGACAACGGTGGAGTTATCTACCATGGATGACAGTCTTAAAGAACTCCAAGAAACACTAACGAAAGACTTGATAAGGTGGCTAACCTCTTAATAAATTTGACCTAAACTGTTCATACATTGGCTTGCCAACCCACAAAGGCCATGCAAAACACCTCACAAGCTGCTCAACCTATTAAAGGTTAGAACCCAGCTCAACCAATTTAAGGGGGAGGAATAGGTGGACGAGTAAGACGAATAATAGACCTGAGGGAACTAGATAAAGAAGACGAGGAATAGTAAGAATATTTTGAAGAAGAACAAGCTAAAGTCCTCAAAGTATCTAACCATATGAAGCTTTGGATTTAGAGCTTCAATGAATGTGGGAGTACTGATGAGTATTTGGAATGGGAAGAGAGAGTGAAGCGTATTTTTGAATATTATCAGTATGAAGATTACAAAAAAGTAAGAACTATTGCTGTTGAATTATCCGAATATATCGCCATGTGGTGGAAAAATTTCCAGGCTATGAGAAGGCGAGAGGGTTACCGAGAAATTAATACTTAGCCCAAGATGAAAAGAATACCCAAAAAAAGGTTCGTATCAGAAACTTATCTACAAAACACTTTTACTTAGCTTCAAGAGCTTAAATAAGAAGGCCGAACAGTTGATGAGCATGTCTAGGAATTCTAAATGCTCATGATCCGATATGAAGTAGAGGAGCCCCTAATACGAACAATCTCTAGGTTCATTACAAGATTGAGAGGTGATATTCAGGATGTTATAGAACTCTAATGATTCACCACAATCAATGAAGCCATCCGAATGGCCCAACGAGTAGAGAGATAAGGAAGAAGCTGAGTACTTGCTAGAATGTCAATTAGCCAACCCAGACAAAGAAGTCACCAAGCTCAGTCAAGTACCGAGTCAATCAAAAAGGCTAACCCGACAATAACGTGCCAACCCGAACTTATGAGAAAAGGCAAAGTTCTAATAGGAAGACAAGCCAAATCAAGTGCTTTAAGTACTAAGGGTTCGAACATATGACCACTTAGTGCCCAAACTGAAGAACTATGACAATCAAAGAAGACGTCACGAAGCTGAAGGTAGAGAGTACAAATGAGGAGCCCATGAAGGAAGAGATCCTTGCCAAGAAAGAACTAATTGAGGAAGACATATTTGCTGAAGACTTAGATCAGTTGATCATAGTTGTCCAACACACACCCTCACGAGGGGAATAAAGAGAGAATTTGTTTCATACCACCTGTAAGGTGAATAATCAATTGTGTGCCCTTATTATGGATAGTGAAAGTTGCACAAATGTAGCATCGGTCAATCTTATTTCAAAATTGAAGTTGTCAACTATTGCACATCCAAAGCCGTACAAGTTGCACTAGTTAAGTGAGAAAACGGCACTACATGTCACTCGGCAAATACTACTGTTAATCACTATAAGGAATTATTCTAACTAAATTCTCTGTGATGTACTGTTTATGTGTACTTCCTATGTGTTGCTAAGTAGATCGTGACTGTTTAATAAGAGAGTTATCCATAACAGCTATAAGAACACATACACATTCTAAAAGGATAGTCAGAAGATTACACTAAATCCGATGCCATCGAAAGAAGTTAATAAATTACAGACAAAACTTACCCACAAATCGAAGAAAACTCTGATGATGAGTGAAGCCGAGCTCCAAGAGGCCATCAACGTTGATAAGCCGACCATTATGTTAGTTAGGCGCCTATTAGAAATGAAGAAGTAGGGTGAACTACCCCAAGAAATAAAGGAGTTACTAGACGAATATGCGAACTTGTTCCCAAAATAATTACCCGAAAGGTTACCCCCAAGTTAAAGCATAAAGCACCTTACTGACTTAGTGCTCGATACCGTATTGTCAAATAAGTCGACCTATTAGATGAATCCCAAGCAAGCCTTTGAACTCCAATGATAAGTCAATGAATTACTGGAGATAGGATATGTCAAAGAAAGTCTCTAGCCTTTATGCTGTACCAGCACTTCTAGTGCCGAAAAAAGATGAAACCTAGAGAATGTATGTAGACAGCTAAGCCGTAAATAAGATTACAATCAAGTATAAGTACCCTATCCCGATGTTGGAAGATATATTAGATGAATTGAGTAGAGCCAAAATTTCAATAAAATTGATCTTAAGTCTAATTACCATCAAATTTGCATGAGGCTAGGAGGCGAGTAGAAAACGGCATTCAAGACTTGACATGGATTATATGAATGGATAGTCATGCCCTTTAGGTTGTCGAATGCCCCGAATACCTTCATGAGACTAATGAATCATATGTTGAGACATCTGATCGGGAAGTGTGTTGTTGTATACTTTGATGACATCCCGATCTACAATGCCGACATGCCGAATCACTATAAACATCTCTGAGCCATTCTTGATATCCTCCATGCCGAGAGATTATTCGACAATCTAAAGAAGCGTTGCTTTTGTTAGGAGAAAGTGGTATTCTTGGGCTATGTGATCAGTGGAGGAGGCTTACGAGTGGATGACAAGAAGATCCGAGCTATTGTCGAATAACTGACTCCCACTAACTATGCCGACATGAGAAGTTTCCATGAACTGGCTTCATTTTACAGAAGATTCATCAGAAATTTCAGCACTCTCGTTGCACCGCTTACTGAACTAACAAAGAAGAACGTCAACTTCCAATGGGGAGAAAAGGAAGAGAGGAGTTTTACCGAGATAAAGGAAAGGTTGACATCCGCCCTTGTACTAAATTTGCCTGACTTTGAGAAAATATTCAAATTAAAGTGTAACATATCAGGCATTGGGATAGGTGCTGTCCTAATATAGGAAAACCAACCAATTACCTACCACAGTAAGAAACTCAAAAGACCTCAATTAAATTACTCTGTGTATGATAAAGAACTCTTAACACCGATCCAAGTACAACAAGTATGGTAGCATTATTACCGTGAGAGTTTATCATCTACACTAACCATGAGTTTTTGAGGTATCTCTGAAGCCAAATGAAGTTATCTAAGCAACAGGCGAGATGGGTCGAATTCCTTGAAGAATTCAATACAAGGAAACAATAATGTAATTATAGATGTTCTTTCAAGAAGACATATACTTTTGAGTGAACTACAAACCAAACTGTTTGGGTTTGTGAATATTAAGGAGCAGTGTTCTGAGGATCCACACTTTAGACCCATATTTACATGATATGTCGATGGAAGAACGGTAGATGAATATTATGTAAAAGATCGCTATTTGTTTCAAGGTGGAAAATTATGCATGCCGACTTATTCACTAAGAGAACTGCTGATTAGGGAAGCCCATAGTAGAAGATTGTTCAGACATTTTAAGGATATAAGGACATATAAGTTGTTGAGTAGTCGATTCTTTTGGCCTACGATGAGGCAAGATGTGTACTGAATTATTGCAAGTTGTACCATGTGCAAAAGGGCTAAGTGCCGAGCCGATAAAGGGAAAGCAATACCTTTGCCTATTCCAATAAAACTATAGACTGAGTTGAGCATAAACTTTGCCCTCAGATTACCATGAATTACCTAAAGCAAAGGTTATATAATGGTTACACTAGATCAGTTCAACAAGATGGTGCACTTTATGCCTTATGCCAAAACTAATGATACTTTAACTATTGTTTCTCTTTTCTTGCATGAGATTATAATGTTACATAGCATACCAAGAAGTGTAGTCTTCGATAGAGACCCAAAGTTCTTAAGCTATTTCCAGAGGACCTTATGGTATCAGATGGGGACCAAACTACTATTTAGTACCTCCTGTCACCCGCAGACTGACAACCAAATAAAGGTGGTTAATTACACTTTGAGATTACTACTCCGAGTTATAGTAGGCAAGAACTAGGCCGATTGGAACATTTGCTTGTTAGTGGTCGAATTTACTTACAACCAAACAATACATGACACCACCAAGCAGACCTGCTTTAAGGTTATCTATGGCTTCATTCCCAAGTTGCCCCCCAATCACACCTTTGTGCCTGTACCTACACAGGAGGACCCTAACGCTAAAGCTAAAGCACAATCCCTTCAATACATCTACGATAAAGTCACTCGATACATCGATCAAGCCGCTTAAAGAATGCAAGAGAAGGCTAAGGGTAGGATGGTTAAATAATTCCAGCAAGGAAACTTAGTATGGCTGCACCTCAACAAAAAACGATTTCCAAGTAAGAAAAGGAACAAGTTATCTATAAGAGCTAAAGGACTTTTCAGAATCTTCCAAAAGATCAATGATAACGCCTACAAATTAGAGCTACTCGAAGACTATGGGGTTTCTGATGCCTTCAACATTACCGATCTCAGTCCATATCATCCTAATAAAAAGCTGGTCAAAGACCATTCGGATTTGATCTCAAATCTAAATTAACCTAGAGGGAATGATAGGAATCAAGCTATTGGGCCTTTGACCCACAGCTGAGCTCGAGGATTGAAAGGTCTGGTAGGGTAGATTCTTCTACTCCAGCCAACTCCTTCCAAAGCGGAATATATCCTAACCGACCCATTCTACATGCCATACCGAATGATTGCCTATTTCTCGCAAATAATGTGCCAAGAAGCAGAAGGCTAAGAAGCGGAAGGCCAAGATAACAGCCGATCCTCATTATCACTCATGCACAGCCAATCACTTACCCAGCATTACCTTTACTGAAATGACGAAAGAGATACTTCAGATTAACTAAGCTACCCCTGTTTAGACAAGTAAGCTAACCGTACCCTTTTGTCTGCATCTTTCGACAACATCACCAATACAGCATCACCACGTATACAAAGTCATATATAGAATCCATTACATTAGTTATTGATTTTCTTCAAATATTCATTTGTACCCTTTTGTATCTGGTACATTACTTCTTTAAGAAATGTTATTTTTTGTCTTTTTCCTTTTGGGCAAGCCACCCTAACTTATGGGTATAAATATCCTTGTATTTGAAGTCACGGACATCATAACAAATTAATTACCATTAATATACTTAAGTATTTTCCTACCCTGCGTAAACACTACCTGTTTACTCTCAACATCATTCTTATCCTAGCCCTTAAGTAAGGCTAGGTGGCAAATAACTTCATCAAACCATCTGTGTGTCATATCGAGTTGTACCATGAGTTCTCAGAAGTTCCATTAGTATGTCATATCCATTGAAACTATTCATGAGTTTTTATTTACTCTTCATTCGCATTTATCCTTTCGCGCATTCACCATCACTTCCCTTTTAAGCTATCTATAAGCTTAAACTTATTCAGCGACCAACCTCATCTGTTCTTGATCACGGTATACAACATTTATCATTTATATTTTTAAGTATAATTTTAAAGGTAAATATAATATAAAAAAATATTCCACCATATACCTTATCCTATGAGAACAAATTTTAGAAAATTAGATGTAAAAACTATCCTATAACCTTCCATCAAAAGTACCTAAAACCTATAGACCATACAAATTATAGCAACTTTTGGATTCCAACATGATCACTTATATACCTCTACTTAACTGTTAAAAAAAAAATCAAAACTAAAATGAACTTCATATAATATACAAGATTATATACATATTTAAGTATAATATTGCATTGACAATTTGCAAATAATAATTTCTTAATATGCAAGTAACTATTTTTTAACTCAAATTTTACAAATATCGTTCCATTTTCTATTCATTACAATTGCAGATAACCATTCAAAAGAAAACGCTAATGAAAACTCTTACCTCAACACGTTTGACCCCTGACTTCCACATCACTTAGGATCTATTTTGATTATCTATTTATTATTTGTATTTTATCTATATCTGTTTGCAATCAATTGCTTGAAAAATTATCAATTAATTCTGTTTTTATTTGAAACATGGTATTTAGATAAACCAATCTATTTATATCTAATCAGTTTGCTCTTTAAACTAAGTGTTTGGATATAATGTCTGGTTTGTTTCTATTTTACAACTGAGCTTAGACAAACTATCTCATTAATAATAATCAATAATAATAATGATAATAATCAATATTATTATAATTATTATCATTATTAGTGATTGTTCTAATGTGCATTCACTTAAAATTAAATATATAATATTAGTTACTTTTTAACTATTAATAAGCCTTATTTATTGTAACGTAAAAGTAATTTATGATTAAAAAGGGAGAGCGATGATAGTTTCATGAGAGCTATCGACAACTTCTTTGAAAGTTGCCAACAGTTTTTTTTTACGTTTAGTGGACCTTATTTTAGATAACAATAACTATATTATACAATCACTGCAATATTAAATCATCATGAAACAAATACAAGAATAATTAGCTAAAAAGTAATGATAGTGTAAAGTGGAAATATACTAAAAAGAAAAAAAAAAGGTCGATGGTGACAAGGATCTTCAATAACAATAACTATATTATACGGTCACTGCAATATTAAATTATCATGAAACAAATACATGAATAATTAGCTAAAAAGTAATGATAGTGTAAAGTGGAAATATACTAAAAAGAAAAAAATAAGGTCAATGGTGACAAGGATCTTCAATTTCTAGAAGTCTTGGTGTTAATATTTTATCTTAAAAGCATTGGAAATGAAAATACTTATGTTGAAGAAATAAATTTATTTTATTTTGCTTATTTTTCTTTCTTTGTTTTGAAGGGGTTTACGACTAATTAACTTTTAATAATCTCAAAATATTTACAGAACTCTAATGTAACTTATACAATATTTAAGAGAAGAATGATGTTAAATTGATTGCAAATAAATGTGAATGTATTTATGATAGTGATTGTAATAAAAAAATAATTGTTATCATGATAATATAATAAATAATTCTAGCAGTTACTTAAAAAAAGATCTAATAGATAAAAAGATACAATATGAAAAGTTAACAACTTGCGAAATTTTATATTATAATAAAATTTTAGTAAATAATAGTTATGAGTTTAGATCTCTTTTTTATTCTTATTCTTACATTATGATGGTCTTTCTTAACGTTAGTAATAAATAAGTTTACATAGCGATGCGCATTTGGACATGTCGTCAGATAAAATATTGGAATTTCATGCAAAATGATTGGATTGAGAAGTCAAATAATCATCCTAAGAAAATACTAACAGAGGTTTCGAAACCTTCACGTGCATTGCCGTGCGCATGTGTCAATGTATATGCTTAGTTGTAAGTTTGTAAGTTGTTGACAAAGACAATAACGTCTTAATCTCCCTGCTCATGATTTCATTATGATTCGAATTCACCGGGGAATATCCGCCAGCTTTAAAAACAATTAGGTATAGCCTGGACCAGACGGAATTTAATTTAGAAAAAAAAAATTATAAACTTTCGTTTTTTGATGTATTTGAGTTATTAATACAATGTTTTGAAAATTTTCTGTTTAAATAGTTTATTAACTCTATTAAAATTTCATTAAGATTAATCGAGACGTATCAACTGATTTAGCTACTACCCTAACATCGATAGCAATCAGTAGCCTTCTTAAGTAATGATCGAGTATTCCAAACTTAGAGTGTTAAGGATTAGACTTAATAATTGATATTTGTTGGGAAATTAAAATAGAAACTTATATACCGAAAAGCATCTAAATTTTCTCTCTCTAACTTATTACTTGCCCCACTTATTAAATGTGGAAAAATTATTAAGACAACCTCAAATATTATATTGCATTACGATGCCTCCTTTCAGTCCACCCATTCAATTGATTTTTTTCGAAAACTTCCCGTCTCCATCTGTTCACTTCCTATCTATCCTGGGTAATAAATAATCAGCATATTCTTCACTCGAACTCCAGGACTCTATAGTCCATACCACTTCGTATTCATATTCGAAAACAAAACCAATATGCCTGCAAGGAATAGGCTATTCCGGTTTTGCTTATTCCATGTGTTACCATGTCTGACTCTTCTTCTTCTTGCTAGTGGCAGCCGTTGCCTGGCAGCAGTAAAAGAAGAAAAGAGACAGCTGCGTTTTGGGCAGAATGGGGAGTTCAAAATAGTTCAAGTGGCCGATATGCACTATGCGGACGGCAAGATTACACCGTGTTTGGATGTGCTTCCTTCTCAGGTGCCCGGGTGCTCCGATCTCAACACCAGCGCCTTCATCCACCGCATGATCCAGGCTGAGAAACCCGACCTCATCGTCTTCACTGGTACCCCACCCCCCAAATCTCCCTTCTTCTTTTTTTTCTGTTCCTTTCTTCGTTTACCAAACTAAACACGACTGGGTCCTACACAGTAAGACACTATGACGTAATAGAGTCTACATGAACAGCATCAATGTTAGAATTTTCCCTTGAAAAGGGCGTGTATATACAAAATTGTCGTCAATTGTTAGAGAAAAATGAAAATGTTAACGGGTGACTTGATAATGGCAAAAAATTTTACGCCTTTTCTTGTGAAAGTGTATAATTATCTCCAGAATTTCCTTTTGAGCGTGTTAATTAGTGGTCAGAGAAACTCATTTTATGGGATCCTAAGAAAAAAAAATATTATTTTAATGTGATTATACTGTGATCTTAGAAGAAGTATGTCGGTGCTAGGTGTAAATGAACCAAAACTACCTAAATTCTTCAATTCGGTTCTGTATCTGTCAGACTGCATTAGGGTCAAGTTGGAGCTCAAATTAATCGAGTTTAGCTAAGAGCTTTATAATCTTGAGCTTGACAGGCTCTTTCAGTCTAATCAAGCTCGAATAGAGCTTTATTGTAATTGGAGATCTTGTCTAGTTTTATTACTCGAGTTGAAGCGAAGTTTGAGCTTGGATATCATAGTGGTTAGAAGAATAATATTTGTAAAATAAACAAGCATATTATAGTTAAATCTATCCAGCTCAAGCTCAAAATCCCAAGTTCCACAGAGGTTGAGCGAAGCTCAGATTTTGAATATTATCATATAGCTTGAGCCTAATGTTATGCCATTCCAACTTGACTCATTTACAATTCCTACATGGCCCAAGTTTCATGGTCTTGCTTACTTCCACGAGGAAATTTTAAGCCAATTGATATAAATATGATATTATTTGATCTGTTGAGTGGTGAATATACAAGGGATATCATGATAATCTGACTCTAGTAAAATTTACAGATATTGAGTTTCTTTATGTTGTTTTTTATTCAAGAATTTAGCAGTTAAAGAACATGATATTCTCACTTGTAGGAATATGAAGAGATGGATGAGTAACAACTCTTTAACCATCAATTTCAACATGATAGTAACAATTAAATGTTCAGAAGAATTAATCTGAATTTAAAACCATTGCTAGTAGTTTATTTGAGTTGGAACATGCACATGTTATTTACATAATATTGTGGATAAGCTACACAAAGCATCGCTACCACCACATCCATTTTTTTTTTTTTTTTCTAAGTATACACTTACATCTTTTGACATAGATGGAGCCGATCATCATGGAACTTATTAGATTTTTTTGTGTAATTACAATACTATCAAGCAGCGTCTATAATTTTAAAACATATCAGCAATACATCGTTACAACTAAGGGGTTGGAGCGCAATTAGAACATTGGGAGCATCAGTATAATTTTTAAAGCTTTTAGGATAGTTGTTATATCGGTTCTATTCTTATAGTCTTGTCTGTTTGTTTGCTACAGGGGATAATATCTTTGGCTTTGATGCCACGGATGCTGCAAAATCTATGAATGAAGCCTTTGCCCCTGCAATATCCTCAAAAATACCATGGGCTGCTGTGTTGGGAAATCATGACCAAGAATCCACTCTGTCGAGAAAAGATGTCATGAGACATATTGCTGGCCTTGAGAGTACTTTGTCCCAATTCAATCCTCCAGATGTTCATATTATTGATGGTTTTGGAAATTATAACCTGGAAGTTCATGGAGTTAAGGGAACAAAGTTTGAGAACAAATCCATTCTCAATCTATATTTCCTTGATAGTGGAGACTACTCCAAGGTTTCATCCATCACTGGCTATGACTGGATCAAACCCTCTCAGCAACTATGGTTTCAGCGCACGTCCAAGAAGCTAAAGGTATTAAATTTACTCAGTTCTAGAAATAGAAGCATCTCTTCATGTGTATTGTCTAGGATAGATTTGTTCCTCTACTGGCTCAGATAAAATATGAGATAAATGATACTGGAATTTTAGCCGCATCTCTTCATTCAGATGAATAAGTACAGCCCTTATAGCTAAATTAGTAACTTCGGTACCTTCTCCATCCATTTTCATGGTTGAGTTGAACATATTAATTCCCTTTCCCTTCTAGATCTTAGCTTTACCTGATTACTACCCAGCATAGAGTCAAACTTTCAATGATGTAAAATGTGGCTTAAGATTAGCCAATATGTGCTAACCCTAATAACTCAACTTCTTATGATCGTTTTAACATAAGTAATTTAAGTTCCCAGAATTTTGTTGTCCATCTTCAGTAGGTATTTATTGCATAGATGTGGATTGCATTACCCCTTGTAGCTGTATTGATGTGGGCATCTTCAATTAACTTAACAACGTAATGAGGTGTTGAGAGGGGAGGGGGGGGTGGAGTGTAATGGGGTGATTACTGGAGATGATTTACCTGCATAAACCTAATATATATTTGAATTTTTCTCCTACTCACGTTGCTTTTGGCTGCTTTGTAGGATTGTGTATGGAATGATTATGTTACGGTTATTTGAAAACTTGATAGTTGAATTGTGCAAAATTAAGTTTGAATCAGCAAGATTGCCTTTAGTATTATTTTTGATGATCTCTCGGCATTCTATATCTTGAGGTAACTTTCGAAAGCTTTCTTTCCTATGAAGGGCTAGGAAGTTAGCTCATTCTCTGAACACTCTTGTTTGCTTTCAAAAACACGGTGGTCACCTATCATTTATTGTAACCTGAAGGCTAGCCATTGAAGCATGGCACAAAGGAAGTGCCACCCAATAACACATTCATAAGATCACCTATATATAAGATAGTGCATACATACTGATTCCGGCTTTAAGTGAAAACAACATTTCCATAATGGAAAAAGAAAACCAAATTTTGTTTACTAGCAAGTCAATTTATTATTGCTGTGAGATCATGTTCTATTATGTTTCATCATGCAACAAAATCACAATAGGTGAACAAATAGGTTTTTTGATGTTGATGAGGAGGGCTCTATGCTTTGAGAAATTGCTATTTGGTGTATCTATTATGACTGCACCCCATCTCTCAATTTTTGGACCATGACTTATATTGATGTTGGGGGCTACCTTCCTTTGGCAGCATATCTACCAGAATTGCTCCTAAAATGCCGATATTGCTATGTATTTGGTTTTTCTAAGTCTAAAAATTTGCATCTCGATTTCTTAAAGGGTCTTGGCTTTTTGTTTGCCTTGCATCTCAATTCCTGGAGGGATTTGGCAGTTCTGTCTATAATGCTGAAAGGAAATTTTTCACGGGTCTGAGATTCCTATTTATTCCTTAAGTAGGACTCAAATCGTCATCCAAGAAGGCCTAGTTTAAACATACTGCATGAGACATATTGAAAGAAGATTCTCACATACGTGCACTGAGTTTTCTATTAAGCCTACTGTAATATATCTCTTCTCTTGCAGAGAGCATTTATGAGCAAGCCCGAGCCTCAACGAACACATGCACCTGGGCTGGTTTATTTCCACATTCCTTTGCCTGAATTTTCAAGTTTTGATGCTTCTAACTATACAGGAGTAAAGCAAGAAGGCATTAGCTCTGCATCTATCAACTCAGGCTTCTTTGCAACAATGGTAGAAGCAGGTGACGTCAAGGCTGTATTCACAGGCCATGATCATCTCAACGACTTCTGTGGAGAGCTGACTGGTATAAAGCTGTGCTATGCTGGGGGTTTCGGATATCATGCCTATGGTAAGGCAGGATGGTCAAGAAGGGCAAGAGTAGTAGTAGCGTCAATGGAGAAATATGACAGGACTCACTGGGGAGCTGTCAAGTCGATTAAATCATGGAAGCGTCTTGATGATAAATATCTCACTGCTATTGATGGTGAAGCCCTTTGGAGTAAAACCTCTACAGGTATGGTAAACCATTGGAGCATTAATACTGCATATTTCTTGTGGCAATCCACTTATGGGAAGTGAATCACAATAAGACAAATCATCAGTGCTTGGAGCTGAAATCACTAGGGACTTTTCAATCTCTGAAAACCACAGGATCATAAACTGCATATTGCATTTGTGCATGTCATTTCACATTGCATTTCATAATATACTGACTCAGAATTTAGGAGAATGATGCTCTCTTTGAAGATGAGTTTATATTGTTACTATCTTTATCTTCAAACATCAACTCGTATTTGCCCCTACATTGCCATGGTTATTGCAAATAGATCAAAAGCCAATCACTAGAGATCAATATGATTTTGGCATGATGACTGTAATCCTGTCCATCTTGTTAAGCAGCATGTAATTGAAGATTCTTTGCAGATGATTTTCTAGGAAGATTTTTTTGTGTTTCCATATTTTGATCTCCTTCCAATTCAATGAAATGCTGATAAGATTTTTTATTTGAGCAGTGATAGACGAACTAATGTCTTGTGTCAACATAAAAGCATTTGGATGATAATTAAGCACCAATAAAATATTGGTATTAGATATTACGATTGTGATTAAGGCATTTAAATGTACATATCTACTCTTCTGCTGTTTTTTTAGCTAAGCTAGCTATTTCGTAGCGCTTATTTCTGATGCTCCCCCACATAGCATTACACATTTGTAAGTCCCATTAATGCTAATCTTGATCAGCAGCATTTTTTCCCATTTAACAGATTTCACTCATTGTGAGCAGGATCCCGAAGAAGAAAACATATTGGTGGAAGTTGATGGATATATAGAGTTTGGCAGCTCCACCTTCTAGATGAAAACAATCACTGAAGAATACGATATGTTGTTGATGCAGTTATAACTGGGATCATTGGCATTTAAGCCATTACAGAGCTTGGAGTATCAATTTAAAGGTATATTTATATTAGCCGAGTGCACTTTTGAAAAAATACTGGATGTAGATTTTAGGGCTTAGAAGATCCGTATCAATATCTTTGTAGCATATTCTGCCACTTATGTGTGATTGATCATACAGTATGTGGGTAATGTAATATTGAACTGCCTCTTTATCTATCTCTTTGACTCTGATAACTGCGAAATTTTCTGCCTCAGTGTAAACTCTGGCACCATTCCTATAACTGTCATAAGGCAGCAACATGCCGGCTTTTCAATATTGAGTACTTTCGCCCCCTTTTTTCTGTAATATGCTGCACCGCCCCTAAAACTTTGCCATAATTTTTTCAAAATTGAGTAGTTGAACCCTCCTTTTGCTGATAGAGCACTGTTTAAAACGACAAAAATCGATATTCTGATTCACATATCGACCAAGCTTGTTTCTCTTTGTTTACAGCTTTGGTTGAGGTCTATGTGATGGAGAAGGTTGATGCTGATGATTCTAACAATTGTAAAGTGCATCTTCTGTTAATATTTCAACACGGGATAGTATAGGGGCTGCGTATAGATAATAGGGTTATTTATAAACTTCTTTTCTTAAATTTAAAAAAAAAAAAAAAAAATCAAGGGGAGATGCATGTTGGGAACTTATTTTTTCCCCTTGTGATGGTGGAGGAGTTTTCCTAACGAGAATAATTTGTTGGTCGAGATTCAGCACTCAAAATGGCATGCTTGATCGGGAAAAAAGTTTTATTATGCGAAATTTACAAATTTTAGATGTTATTGTAGTTAGTTCAGTGAACTATGTTTACCGATAGTTATTAGGATCAAAGGCAGTGCGAGCTGAAGGCAAAGGGAGTGATGGTGGTTAACAGCTATGATTATTTTTAAAGAAAGGAGTCATTATGATAATCTATTTTTGTTATTCACTAACTTGAATAGCCGGCCTAATATCATTCATTTCCTCCTACTACTACATAACAACAAAACTAAATAAACAAAGAAGAGAGAAACTAAAAATACCTCTTCACGAAATTATTATTACGACATTTGACTCTTTTGAAGAGTCAAAGATGACAGATATAAACAAAATGATTATAAAATGTCAGAAAAAATCGTATGTTTATTGTCAAAAATAAATTACATAATTACAAATTATATAAAAAAAATATTATTAAAATGTTAAGATTATATCATATCTTAAAAATGTAATATTAGTATTTATATATATATATCGCATCTTTAAGATATAATATTTTTAAAAATATATTTGAATTTATATCGCATTTTTAATATACGATATTAGTATTTGTATAAGATTGATATATATATATATATATATATATAAATACTAATATCACATATTTAAAATGTAATATAGTATTGATGTTTTGATAATATGTTTTGTATAATTTATAATTATGGAATTTAAAAAAAAAATGTGTCCATACACATGTATTGTACTCGGAAAATATCACATTGTTATTAGATGCAAGAACTTCAGTAGCCCAGCAAATTAGGAACGATAACCCAGACGGCCAGACCCAGTACAGACCGAATCAAGTTTTGACTCTTGATAGGAAGGAAACGNTTATCAAAACATCAATACTAATATCACATATTTAAAATGTAATATAGTATTGATGTTTTGATAATATGTTTTGTATAATTTATAATTATGGAATTTAAAAAAAAAATGTGTCCATACACATGTATTGTACTCGGAAAATATCACATTGTTATTAGATGCAAGAACTTCAGTAGCCCAGCAAATTAGGAACGATAACCCAGACGGCCAGACCCAGTACAGACCGAATCAAGTTTTGACTCTTGATAGGAAGGAAACGCCAGGGTTCGAAGTATGAGGACTATGGACCTATTGGATCCCTCAGGCCCAAGCTATGGTCTTTGGAGATTGAAAAAAAGGGCCCGGCCTTTTATCACTATACAGAACCAGACCAATAAGCTAAGGAGTATTGCATCACACCAAACTTTGATTTGATGATAGTCATATAATTAAAAAAGAAGAAGAATGAAGAAGAAAATGCATCATACCAATTTTCAACAAAGTAACTGGCCATTCAATATTCATCATCATCATCATTTAATTCAATACAAGCTTAGCTGTTTATAGACTGAGTATAACTTATTGAATGAGGAAACTAATTTTTAACAAACTCGAAGGTCTAAGGAATAGATTAATAAAAAGCAACTAAAACTTGGAAGTAAAATAAAAGAGGAAAACTCATACTCAGATAGATAATCTTCAACAAGCAAATTCAACTGATCATATTGCATACTCAAACAATTTAGTGTGGCTTCCTAAAGTTTGATCAATCTAATAAGAGACCCAATCAATCATATTAAGATTTGGTCATCAATTAGAGGCTGCTATAACTTAATCGACATGGTCAATGGATCTTCCTCTCCTTCTCCTTAATCCATATTATTTCCTTTCTCTTAAATGAATTTGATTTTGAATCTTAAGGATTAAACACTTATTATACTCGAATCAATCACTAACCCACAAAAAAATAAACTTAGAATAACAACATAACAACTCCCTATGGTACTCATCAATTCCTTTCTATTTAGGAAGATTCATCTCTACTAAATTTATATTGTATTTGATTCAATTCCTGATAATACCCTAATCTTTTATTTTCTTTGTATCACAATCACCGTATCTTCCTCTAGATATTTTAGAATCCTACAATGAACATCTACAACAAACTCATATAATTCATAACTTTAAATAAATTTTCTCTTTAATTTTCATAAACTGTTCATGATTGTGACAATGATTGACTCAATAGGGTTTGAAAAATTGAACACTTGGAGGAAGCGGTATGATCTCATTAACATGCTCCCTAGGAACATGGTCAAATGTTCCACAAACTTCCTCATTTGATTCTTCAGGTGCACCATGTCGTGTGTTTTTAAGTGATGATTCAATTTCAAGATAGTTGTGCACTTTATCAGTTTATTGGGCTTTCTAACTCGGAAGTGACCAGATTTCTACATTAACAGCATTATGATAAGTTGCTCATGAGATGAGAGCATCAAATATTGTTGGTTCCTTGGCCAGCAATCCGAGGAAAAAGGAACGAGCTTTTCTTTCCTATGGAATAAAATGCATTCCTTCCAAAAGGAACGTATCTCCGTTTAAGCATTTCTTTTTTGTCTCTTTTTGTTTTTAATCTTTGATTGGTTGACACATAATAATGAAACCCACAAAAATTTTTATAAAAAGTGTTAAAGAATTTTTGGGAAACAACTTAGAGATAAAGTGTTGAATTTTTAAAAGAGTTCCTTATAATATTGATACAGTATTTAAAAATATAAAATATATTCTTTAAGAATAAATATAGTCCGAGGAATGACTTTTTTTGACCGATAAGTACTTAAACAACTTAAACATCAAGGGACTTATGGTTTCTGGTTTAATAACTAGTTAGATCTGTCTAGATCATAAGTTCCTTGATAAGAGACATAAATAACCAATAAAAATCAATGGAATTTTTTGTTATGGTTAAGTTTTCTATAAAAGAAGAACGCCTGAAGATATGGCCCAAGAAAATAATGTTAAATTAGGATTTAAGAAGAACGCCTGAAGATATGGTCCGGAAAGAACACTACAAGTAGGTTCTGGAAAAAACACAACATGTAGGCTCTTATAACGAAATTGATGCAGGACATTAAAGAGAAAAAACAAGTTAATAAAATAGATGAATCACTATAAATTCATCGTGTGGTGATGTGAACTGATGTGGAAAATATAAATATATATATAAAGCCAAGTAGCAATTATATTAAGTACTCAGAAGAAACCACCACGAGAAAAAAAATTAGATAGCATCAAATTTGTTATTAATGGGTTCACAACACAACGGATGATTTCTTGAAGGTCTCACTCAAATAAGTTTTGTGAAAGATCACATTGATTGACAAAGGAGTATGGCTTCACACTAACACTTTGATTTTATAATGGAGTTACACAGTCAAAAATAAAAAAATAAATAAATAAAAGACATTATATCAATTTCTATAAGATGATTGTTTATTCAATATACATCATCGTCATTCGATTCATACAAGTTTGTCCGGTTTTGTAGTAAATAAAACCTAATAAATAAGGGAATAGATTCTTTAAGGACACTGGATAAATAAAAATAAATCAATAAAATGCAACTAATAAACTATTATCACACCTCAAAGCGGCAAAGTTATAAAAATCTTACCGTATAAACAATTCCACCATTTAAACCATCTTATAATAGGATCTAAGCTTTCAGCTGCTATGATATATTTGATTTATATAAAGCGTTCACAACTAACCTATTTTGAAATAAACAATTCACATAAAAATAATAATATTTTCTCTACAAAAGTTTTAAAACGTATATTGAAACACAAGTATCTAAAGTATTAATTACATGACTTAAAACTTAGGTTATTAAAATATTTGCTCAACTTCACACTAAAGGGTCAAAATCAACAATACAAGCTCTAAAGGTTTAGCTATAAATTGATTCCTCATTACCAAGATCCAACGGGTCCAACCTCAAGATAGCTATATTACAACAACTAATCAACACCTATACAAAGATCTATAGAGATATCGGTAATTAACCATTCAGTAAGCTGACATAAAGATATAAGACTATACATCAAACACAAATAATGTTATCAAACAAATAATTAAATGTAATGCAACAAACAAATATCATCGCACGATATTATTCTATCCGTCGTGAAATTAGAGAAATTTCACCTGCTCTAATCTAAGTTTGAGAAGTTCCAACATATATGTAATAGTTCATAACCAAACTCAAAATTGTGCAATGGATACATCCTTCTTCTCGTAACTATCCTTCAAACCAGTACCTTCATCCTTGTTGCACCTTCCTTTCATATCACTTAGTTTAACTAAAGATAAAAAAGGAACCGTTATACTACAACGCTATTTTTATCAAATGTGTTGATATTTGGTCGAAAAAACCTAATCATCCCTCAATGAGTTACAATACATGTCCAGTTATGGCTTAAGTCAACTATAATTAAGTCTAATTCAAGGTGATCAAACAATTCCATACGATGCAAAAAATCACAATCCACGTCACATGACAGTAGTATACAATCAAGCATAGAGACACATAAGCATGTGTACAAGCAAACTATTTACAAGCACAACCAACTACAATCTTAAAACTCCAAATACTATGAAATAATACTTACAAATACAGTAATGTATTGATCCAAAACTTATCTAGACTCTTCCACTTACTCAATAAGGTATGACTTGTAATGTAACGTTACCACTAGTCCTTACAATATAAACATCATTTTAGTTTTCATATAATTACAATATATAAAGGCTTTGTTCTATAGCACATAATATTATATCTTTAGTTTAGCATTACACTTTCTCCTCCCTTCTTCCACTCCGTCTCGAAGAGTAACTAAGATCAATTCAGTTACATTATCATGTTCCAATTGAACGCAGTTTTAGGTCTCCTATAATTAAGCTTACTCTAAAATAGTATCTGATTTAGTTTCTAATGCAATTTCTGATTTATCCTCTAATTCAACTCCTAATTATAGTTTTATTCATACGCTCTAAAACATCTACCAATCCATTTTTTGAAGTTTATCTAACTGCGTTTCAAGTACACAAAATCTCTAATTTATGTTCTAATCAACTTCTTAATTCACAATATACACAATGTCTCTAATCTAGCTTCTGAATTAACCTCTAATCTGAGCATACTTCTATATTTTTGCATAATTTCCCAAATTTCCATTCATAACCAAAATCAAAATACATTGTATAACCCAACACCACTTCATTTTGAATAAACACACCTTACTTCATGTATCACGCTTCACATATTGCACATATATCAACACCAAGCCTACAATACTTAAATCCAATCATTACCAACACTCCAAATTTAATCTTTCAACATCATTGAACATTATAATATGCCAAAATACTCATCAAATTAAAATCTAGCTCAATTTCTTAGGGAATCATTAAGTGTATCCAGAAAAATAGTCATTTAATAAGAATTTTAAGGCCTAAAAATTAGATTAAAAAATTAAAAAAATAGTTTTCACAAAAACCTCTTCATAATAATTTAATATATATAATAAGTGTTTTATAGAAAAACTTTGGGGCCGAAATAACATCAATAGGGTTTTTGAAAATAAAAACAAAATAAGTTTGGGTTAAGCAATTTGTTAAGGATGATATATTTTAGGACTTAATTTTAATAAAATAATATTTTTCTCAAAAAATTACATATAAAAATATGCCAAAATACAATTTTTCATGATTTTTGGACAAAATTTACTATTTTTATCAATTTATTGAAATTCGGAGCTAATCGAAGGACTCACCAGAAACCACCCTTGTAGTCACTAACTAGCTCTACCCTCTTATCGGCCAAAAAGCGCATTGGTTTCTCCTTCAACCGTCGCCCTTAGTTGCTTCCCAGGTGTGAATTTAGTATGTGCACTCGAATTTAGCCCTAAAATGCCTCATTTTTATCTAATTTTTCTAAAATATTTACTCAACTCCTCTAGACCTCTCTCTATTTTCCTTGGATAATAAAATGTCCAAAATGTTTAAGGAAGGGTTATTTTGAATTTATAAGGCTAAGTTGGATAGGTGGAGATTTTCCGAAGAATACATGTATCCATTAGACCCTTAATCATTGACATAATGTGTTACTTGATACATTAATCCTCCTTATTGATATTGTTAGATGTTAGCACACCTAAAAGCAAAATTCCCTCACTACCATTTAGCTTGACCACATTTTTTATTAATTTTATTTAGTTAATTTAATATATTTTAGTATATATTAGCCATTTTAAGTATTTTTCCTTACACATAAAATAATTTTTACTAAAATTAACACTCCTAAATATTTTTCATGTTATTTTATGATTTTCAATATGCATACGTTTTATCTCTAATGATTCGTTAAATATCAAAATCGTTTTACACAATTTCAATAAATAACTGACAAAACACATTTACTTTATAAGAATGATATTTTATTTTTTTATTTTCTTAAATCCAACCTATGGGACCACTTTTATTAATATTTCTAACTTCATTGTAAAATTTAAACCCAATCAAATAACTTTTACGATCATCTTAAATTTTATATATCGATTCCGTAGTGATTAATCGTAAGCATATTAGCTAATTTTGCAGGTTCTCACAATCCATGCCCCTCACAAATAGTTTCATCCTCAAAGCTAACACACTCTCAATATTGTTTTAAAAGGATTATATATATACTTGAAGTTGCAATCTTTCGAACCACCCTCTAAGTGAGTTTCTAAATTTGCCTCTTTATTTACCTTTTAAGTTCATGTCCTCCTCTCTTGAATTTCACCTTTATATCAATCTTATCTTAACTCTAACACTCGAGTCTTCCAACCATGTTATACTATCCATCTTACAACCTAGCATTCTAGCTATTCAAATGTTCTTATTGTTTTATTTTCTATCTTATCCTCTATGTCACCTATTCCAAGTTTCATTTAAGATCATCAATAATATTGGTCCACCACGTGTCATGCATCACTAATCTTTCCCATCCACATAGCTATGTTGTTGGCATAGTTGTTATTTTATTTTTTTCATATAACTTCGAGCAGAATCAATAAAAGCAAGATTGGCAAATCTGAACTTTTTTCCATCTCAAATTCATATGAGATGGTTGACAATTTTAGATCGATTTGACTTAACTTAACAAGAATAGAAGTAACTCTTAATCAACAGATTCATTAAGAGGAAATATATTGATAAGGACTTATTACTCGATGAGACATGCTTGATATGACTTGACGTGACGTGTTGTACTTCAATAGTTAACAAAATAAGAGTCTCAATAAATGAGGGATTTGATTGTTATAGATTTGTCATTCCTCTATTTGATTACCTGCCACTATTACTTATATGAAGTGCATCACTTCCTTATGTCTCGCTTATGCCCCAAATCATATTAATGGAGCCTCCTTCCTTGTAGTGATTATCAGCTATCTCTATTTTGTCACTATTCTAACCATTCAAGTACTCACAAAAATTCCTTCTCTATGTGTAATATCTTCAAGGAAAGAAATCTAGAAATCACAATTACTTAATTTGGCATATAACCTATTGTTAATTAACTTCTATAGTGTCTACTGCAAACGCTATGTATGCTTTTCCTTAACTTTGAGTAAATCAGAATACTATAGGTAAATAACACAATAAATTTCTCTAAATACAATCAATATATATGTGATTTACCTAGCCATGATTATATCTAATGCATTGCTAATAAAAAAGGCATAAGTTAAAAGTTCATAGTATTTGTATTATATCTCGGATATAGTTTTGTGTATTTTCTTCCAACTTAATCTAAAATCAATAACATCCTAACCTAACATCAATTCGGGAAAACACGATCACTCCTCACAATTAATATTTAAACAACTTATTCTCGATATTCACTTTATTTGCTTCATAATATTTTATTTATAGCTTCACAATGCCATACATATGTTCCTTTCAAATGTTACAAGTATCCTCTATGAAAAATACTTGAGCATATGTACCACTCATCCAATAATTTTCGAAATTGTTTCTTTAACTACTATAGTTCCGTTAATGACACAATACATCACCTTTAGCTATAAGTTTTATCCCTAGAACTAAGTTGATTGCAAAGCCCAATTGTTGATGTAAAATTGCTCCAGACAATTCCTTGGAAATGCATTTAAACATTTACATATTTCCAGTAGATCAAGCACTTTTAACACTTTCATCAATCTTTCATTTACAATTATCCATAAACTTTCAATCACCCTCTTTTGTCTTTATTTCCTTCATTCCATTACGTTCTTCAATAAGGACTAACTACAACTCAGCTGTGCTATATTTCCCCAAGATTTTACCTTAATCTTTATCTATGGCTTTTCAGGTTGGTTTCTTTGTCTTAGTGAACGATCTAATCTCGATTGATAGAGATAATTCCAATCATTCTAATTCCTTTTCTACTCATACTCTTTCGGTTATAAAGAATGAGCACATCAGTAGTGATATTGTAAATGCAATTCATCCCTTTTAGATATATATCTTCTGAGATATCTACATGCTATTCTTATGATTAGCAATCAATTCCCCTTATTCATAGAACTTAGGATCTAGCTAATTTGATTCAATTAGTACTTCAATTGTTATAAAAAATAAGAGATGTGAGTATATATGCATCATAAGTCCTCTGTCAATTTCATCTTCAATTCTCGATATCTCTTTAGAATCATTATGATAATGTTCTTTCATCTAATCAACAAAATCCTTTTTGTCGTCCTCTATATTCTAGGTGGCAAAAATATCTAAATAACTGTAGTAGTATTGTTAGGTTCTATAATATATCCAATTGTTGATAAATCTATGGACAATACTTAGAAGACATCTACTCTTTCAATACCGATGACCAACTCTATTGTCAAACTTATATGAATTCTATTACTCTTCTAAGGAAACAACTTACTACCCATTTTCAATACCCATTCATCCTTGTTACAAAGCTCAAACAAATCTTAGATTGAATAAGACTATTAGTCAAAGTTACTAATTCTTTCTTTTATGTCCTAAACATCTAACACCCAACTAAGATCTATTGAGTGAGGGCCTTAATTAAGAGCCTTTACTAATCTTTTATTTTCTTTAAGCTTGTATCATTGAATGATTAACCCTGATCGGCATACTTTATCTACCATTTCATTAGTAAGAGCACACCAATAATCTTCCAACTTACGAGCACAATATAAAATTAAATCTAATAAGAAACAATTCCTTCCTTAATTCAAGCTTAACTCTATATGAGACTAATGTATATCACATCAACCCATTCTTCATAACCTTGTATTAAGTCACATTTATATCTTCCTTCCTTCCTTAACTCTAACGGTTCTGATACCACCTTTGAATAAACAACACGATAGAAATATCCTTTTCTAAATTCACTCCAATAAATTAACCGAGTGATACCTTTCTTCAATCCCTTGGCTTTTGAGTCCCACAAGGCTCGTGTTGCTAATTTTAGCACAAACATTGCATAACCTAATCTTTAATGCTTTGAAATTCTAAAGATTCAAAGCTTCACCTTATTTGACTAACTTGTCATCAATATAAAATGGTTTATTCATTTTGCCTTGAAAATACCATGTTACTTAGTGGATTTAAACATTTTACCAATTCGTTTAGGTCAATCCACCCTTTGTTCCTATTCTTGAGACTTTCTATCCTCTTTACTTCCTCCTATAACAAGATACTAAATTACCATACCTTGCTATCATATTATAATAGGTATGTTAATGAGTAACTATCTAATAAAGTTCACTTCATATTGGGGTAAGGGTATATCTTGTCTCAATTGCCCTTAGGGTAGCGAAGAAACTTGTGGTAAAGAGTCATAATTCTTTCCAAACTTTTGTTTCAATTTTCATTTCTAGCAACAATCATTGCTCAACTCTCCACTAATATTTTATGGTACCTGCACACACATCCAACCATAAGTTTTATCTAACAATCTAATCTCTTCCCTTCTTATGACTTATGAGTTAATGATTCCCTACAATTGAGCATAGATGTCACATAATAACAATACTTCATCTACCTCAACATAATATAAAGATTCTCACTATCCACCTTATGCTTGCTTTATTTTACTTACATTTGCTTACAAATTCCAAAGAAATAAGTCCTAAACTCATTAATCATTTAGCTAAGGGTTTAAAGATTCACAGCCCGATCATAATATCGTTTTACCTTAAATGTTACGAACCCAGTAACTACCACCGTACATACAAAGGATTTACAAAACTAGTCACCAAAGCACACCTGATTTTATCACACCTCTAACTATTAAGTCCTATAAGATGCTCACAGCATATGCACCTACCTAAGAACTGCATTTCCATCAAAAGTCATAACATTACACATTAAAGGATTAAAAGTATGTTCACATAGGTCAACAAGTAACATAGAATCTAACTCCAATGTCCCAATAAAATAGAACCACCTACCATAATTAGCAACCCTATGTTCAAAAGAAATCTACTCCATATATTCTCCAATTAAACCATCATCATTTCCACTTGTTGATTCAATACTAACTATAATGTCTTGAAGATATTAAGAATAATAATTACTTCTTAGCCTTTATCTCCATTTGACTCATCAACTTCATCATTAACCATGACTTCATAAACTACCATCTCAGCCTTTAGATTAGGTTCTAATCAAGTCCCTGAAAAAGGTTCCGATTCACCCTCTAAATTTTCCTATGATTTCTCACCTTCAACATTTCCTACTATTCCATTTATCTCTGCAACAGCGATAACTTGTATCACTATAATATGCATATCTTTGCTAAAATTCTCCTCAATACCCGCTTTCAACTTCTCTTCTCCAAGTTCCACTCCTTTTATATCTTCCTCTATGTTACACTCTAGTTTACCCCTTACTAATTCATGCTTACTCTATACCACCGATTATACCCTATCCCGATGCTCTTACGAACTACTACTTTCTTTGTGATGCTTTAAATATAATGGGTTTGAAGTGAGATTCGTTTGGTTTTATGGATGCTTACATACTTACCTCAACTAGGTCAAGATAAAATAGAACTATAATAACTCCTTGAGGGTAACATCTAAGGATATAAAGTATGATTTAGAGATATGGACAAGAAAAGGTTTACCTTCTTCTAATCTTACTAAGAATTACCATGCTGATATTATCAAAGCCGGAATCCTTCTACTTTCTAACCATCTTTAACCATAAACAATCATAGTAGTGTACTCACTATACTAAAACCCCAGTTAACTCTCATTAATACCTACGAGTCTTGTCAACTACAACACATCCCATCCATAATTTCAATAGTAATCTCGTCCACAATTCTAAACATGTTCCCGTCAACCATTTCAAACAACAATCTTTATACCTTAACTCTATAATAGATAGAAGACTCTTCTTCATTCTACTTAAAGTGCCACCAACTAATTATTAACTCGTTTTCGCAACCCCATAGGCAAATTTAAGATCAATTAGTATTTATCTTAGTTTAGGGTTATAGTCACTTTTACTCAATGATTTTAGTATGATCTTTTACTACTTACTTATTACTATCGACTCTTACTGTGTTCCTATAGTATTTGATTCTTTTAATTATGACACTTCAAAGCAAGTTCATTAAAATCATACTCTTATACCAACTTAGAATTGTCACACTCCAAAGCAGTAGAGTCATGACAGTCCTGTTATGTAAACCATTATAAAATAGAAGCTAACCTCTCAATTACTACCATAAACCTGATTTACACAAAGTATCAAAGATTAACCCATTTTGAAGTAAATAGTTTACATAAAAACAATATGATTTTGTTTGTAGGAATCTTAAGACATACATTAAAATTTAGATAATTTAAGTATTATTCAAAAGAATCATTAATTTAGTTTGTTTAATATATTCATAGTTCAATACCAAAAGATTGGTAAACAAGAAGAAAAGTTACAAAAGTTCAATTCTCCAGTTTATATCCTCACTCCCTTATAACCCAACGATCCCTAACTTCAAGGTAGTTACATCGCAACTTCCTAGTCAACACCTGCAGAAATTATCTATAGGGATGTAAGCAACTAATCGCTTAGCAAGCTGAGATAGAGACATAAGATATACGTTAAGCATAAATAGAGTTATCAAATAATCATTTAAATGCAATGCAATAAACAAATATCATTGTCTAATGTTATTTGGTTTATCGTGAAATTAGAGAAAATTCGCTTACTCTAATCTAAGTTTAAGGAGTTCTAGTGCATATGCAGTAGCTTACTACCAAACCTAAGCTTGTACGATGGAAACATCCCTCCTTCCATAGCTATCTTTCTAACTACTACCTTCATCCTTACCACAACCTCCTCTCTTGTCACTTAATTTGAATAATGATGAAGAAGGAACCATTATGCTATAGTGTTATCTCTTTTTAAGGTGTCAATATTTGGCTAGAAAAATCTAAGTGTTCCTTAATGGATTGTAATGTGTTACATTCCGAAGCAGCAAAGTTGTAATAGTTCCGCCATACAAACCATTATAAGATAGAAACAAACCATGCAGCTGTTATCTTAGATCAAATTCATATAAGGCATTCACGACTAACTCATTTTGAAGTAAACAATTCATAAATTAAATTAATTATTTACCTAAGAAAGTATAGAAAAATTTATATACACTAGGAGTCAAATATTACAAATAATATTTTTAAAGTTTCATCATACTATGTTTCCTAAGTAATTCATTATTCGAAAATAAAATATTCTAAAATAAGAGCTAAAACCTTAACAATATATCTATTTTTCAGATGTATTTCCTCACTTCCCCAGAATCTAGCAGTTGCTAAATTCGAGGTAAATATAGGTCGCATCTTAGCTAACACATATAACAACGTTTATAGGGATGTAAGTAACTAATAGCTCAGTAAATTGGGACAGAGACTTAAAACTATATATCAAACATAAATAAGGTTACTAACCAAATTAGTTAGATGCAATACATATTTAATCAAATGTCATCGCACAATGTCATGAGATTAGAGAAATTTCACTCACTCTTATTCGGGTTGAGGAGTCTCCATTTAATGCAACAGCTCATAACCAAACCTAATATTGTATAATGAAGACACCACTCATCTCATGACTACCTTCGAACCATTGCCTTTACCCTTGCCGCGACCTCCTTACTTATCACTTAGTTCAACTAAAGATAAAGAAACGACCAATTATACTATCTAGCATTATCTCTTTCGAAGGGGTGAGTATTTGGCCAAAGAACCTTAAGTTTTCCCTAATCGGTTGCTATTCAGGTCTGATTTATGTTTGTAAGCCTTATAACCAATTACTCGAAGTCCAGTTTGTAAAATTTAGGGCAATTGAGCAAATTGTTTGATCTGGCCTAAATTTTAGGACGAAATTAAGAATATTAATAAAAGTGATCTCATGAGTTTGGATTTAGGAAAATAATTAATTATTATAATATTGAATTTTATGTAAATTTTTTGTTATTTATCATAAATGCGAAAAAATAAGTTTCGATAACTAATAAATCGATAATAATAAATTATATACATACTAAAAATCATAAAATAACTTAAATAATATTTAAGATTATTTATTTATACCATATATGTATTTATATGTTGGTATAAATATGCGTAATTACTTAAAATATGCAAAATAGGCTAAAATAATGTTAAATAATTAAAGTAAATTTATAATTAATTAAGAAAAAAATCAAGAAAAATGAAGAAAACTCCAGAATTGAGATGTAGTAGCTTGGGAGTGAATAAATAAAAGCAACCAATAGTAATTAACCAAATAAAAAGCAAATTTGGAAGAAGATAAGGACATTTAGCAACTTGAAATTGGGAGAAAAAAATCAAACCAACCCTATAAATACCCCAAAATTTTTCAGAAGCTCATTTGGTCTATTTGGAGAGCAAAAACATTAGAGAGAACCGAAATAATTAGGGTTAAGGTTTTATTACAAAAATTAGCAAAAATCTGTGCAATTAGGGCCTTAGAAGAGATCCCCAACCTGACGAGCACTTAGGAGTGGACAGCCACCCCCACCACACAGTGGTGACAACACCTAAATTGGCCAACAAGGCTACCATGGCCGAAGCCACCAGTTCAAGTGAGTCCAATTGTTTCTCCAATTTTACATATTTTGTTAAAAATATTAAATATGCTTAGAAAATTATAAAATTTGGTATTCTAGAATATTTTTATATATGGTTTTTGGAAAAAATATTATTTTGATGAAAATATATCCCGTGATATATGGTCTTTAAGAAATCTCACAAACCCGAACTTTGTTCAATTTATAAATAAAAAATCTTAGGAGTATGATTTTGAGCTCAAAATTTTTGTATAGACTACTTAAGAGATATGCAACATTGCTATGAAGTCCTTTTTCAAAAATTAATTTTTGAAATTTTTAGACCTTAAAACGATGCATAAAATGGGTTATTTTTGGATGATTAAGTAATTAACTGGTTAATTACTGATTTAATACATAATTATATATTTTAGGATGTTCAAATCTGATGAAGTATGATATTTGTAGCATTTAGGGTATTAGATGTAATTACTAGGGTATGGTGTAGTAAATAAGTAAAAGGAAAAATAGTTAATTTTGTAAATTAGGGTAATTAGGTGTAAAATCTAATTTAGGATTAATTTGGATATTTTGAGATGTTAATTGATGTTGAGAGACGATATTTGGAGTGATAGAAATATTATATGTATATTATGTACATAATAGATAATAATACATAATATGAAAAATTGGCAATATAATAAATAGAAAATACTAGAATAAAAATTGATATTATAATAATAATAAGAATATATAATAAATTTGGTATAAAACTTAAATTTAGATATTTATATGAAATATGTAAGATTTTCTCATATCGGAAATAAATTCGATACACTAATAACGGTTTAAGTGTATCGAGAAGAATAGAATACCGATTTAAGATTAAAGTGATAATTAAGATACTCGAGCCTAATGTGATAAATTTCACATTTGTGTTCGCACCGCATTTTTAGGATTTATGTATAATACTCGTTATTAGAGCTGATTTTAAAACCTGAGCCAAATTCGAATTTGGAAACCAAACCCTAAGTTAACCTATAATGAATTAATAATAATTATTATGTATATGAGAAGAATTAGTTTAAATCATAACCTAGAGTATATAATTATATACATATCATCAAGATATAAATATAAAAAAACGTATTTATATTATATATTATAAGATACACGAAGACGAATCGACCTGCGGTTGATTGAGTGAGCGACTAAAGATACTAGGTAAGTTGGGATTAATACAGTGTTGTATTTAAAAGGCTTGAAATTGTGCTTGATTATGTTTGTTCTGAGCTGATGATATGATTTTGATGTGTTGCTTTGACTTGTATTGTGTGATTTGTATGACATGATTGATTACCTAAACTGGATCTAATTAAATATATGATTTGTAATCGTAAATCGGACATGCATAGCAACTCATTAGGAGAGCATTAAGATTCCCCGGTCAAATAATGACCTCTTTAAAAGGGATAACGCTGGATGGCATAATTGGTTATTTCTTCATCCTTAGTTGAACTAAGTAACAAGTGAAGAGATCGCGATAAAGGTGAGGTCAATTGTTCGAAAGTAGTTGCTGAAGGAGTGGTTTCTCTATTACACAAGCTTGAGTTTGGTCATAAGCTGTTATATTAATAAAAACTCCTTAACCCATATTAGAGCGGGCGTAATTTCTCTAATCTCATAACAAGCCAGACAATGTCATGTAATGGTATTTGCTTATACATGCATTGCATCTAACTCGGTGATTTGGTTAATAACCTTATTTATATTTGTTGTATGGTTTTGAGTCTTTATCGTAACTTACTAAGCTGTGGTTGCTCACATCCCTATAGACGATATTGCAGGTGCTAGTGATAAAGTAGCTTATAATCACCTTGATACTAGCAACTATTGGATCTTGGAGAGTGGGGAAACAAATTTGAAGAACAAATATAATTTTAAGGTCATAACTTTTATTTTAGAATCTTCCATTATCGAGTAATGTATTACTTAGGAAATATAGTACTAAGAAACGTTGTAAACATTAATTAAAATATTTGAACTCCATTATACATATATATATATATTATATACTTTCTTAGGTAAATAATTTACTTAATTTATAAACCGTTTACTTCAAAGCGGGTTTGTAGTGGACGCTTTGTGTAAATCGGGTCTAAGATAGCGACTGTAAGGTTAGCTTCTATCTTAGGATGATTTGCATAGCAGAACTATTACGACTCTACCTTCGGAGTGTAACAATGTTTACAAGTCATATATTTAGTTGGATCTGGTTTAAGTAATTCAGTTATTTGAAACAAATCACAAAAATACAATTTACAACAGTAAATCAGAATCGTATCATCAACTCAGAATACGCACAGCCAACTATCTAACAAACACAATCAAGTATAATTTCAAGCCTCTGAGCACTATTAATTAGTACTCCGAAATACAGTAATATATTAATCCCAACTTACTAGGACTCTTTGCTTACTCATTTGAGGCGCGACTCGCACTAGCCATTGCAAAAAATCCTTATAATATAATATATTGTTTCGGTTTTTAACATAACTGTTATAAATTATCCAAGTTTTCAAGTCTTTTACCATTATTCTTGATTTAGGTTAAGTTCTAATTTAGTTTTGAAGTTGGTTTCTAGATTAAGTTTTCAACTTAATTTTCGATTAGGGATTTTATACATAAACTCTAGGAAATTATTCCGATCCATAATATAAAATTAATAACATTATTTTTGGGTATCCTAAATATCGTTTTTGGTCCTTAACCAATGTTTTAGTCCGTACGATATATCATAATCTTAATTTAACTACCAAATTCAGTCCCAATGTGAGAAAATTTTATGTTTTTCGTATAATTATCTAAATTTATGTTTCGTACCAGATTTAATATATTTCTATTATTATTATAATATCAATTTTAACCTAATATTTTTCTACTCATTAATTTTTTATACTTACATATTATACATTATCACTTAATATGTACATAATATATACATCTACTATTCCCATTACTTCAAATATCATCTCTCAACATTAACTAATATCTCAAAATATCTAAATTCACCCCAAATCAAAATTTATACCTAGTTACCTTAATTTACAAAATTAACTTAAAATATACCATTTTACCTATTACATATATATTACATAATACACCTAATAATTACATCTAATACCCTGAATGCTACAAATAGCGTACTATATTAGATTTCAATATCCTAAAACACATAATTATGCTCTAAATCAGTAATTATTTCTTTAATTACCTAATTTGCCCAAAATTACCTATTTTATGCATTATTTTAAAGCCTAAAAATCACTTGAAAATTTCGAAATTTCATTTCTGAAAAAAGACTTCATAGCACTGTTATATATCACATAAGTAGTCTAAAAAAAATTGAGCTCAAAACTACACTTCTAAAGCTATTTAATTCTAAATCGAAATATGCTTAATTTTGTATGGTTTCTTAAGAATTATATATTTACATATATAATTAAATCAAAACAATATTTTTCTTTAAATTTAAATACAATAAAACATCATAATAATAAAATTCATAATTTTAATAAATTACACAAAATAGAGCTGAATTTTAGACTCACTAAACTATTGAACTTTTAGCCACTAACGGCAGCCCAAGGGGTTGTCGGCCAGTCCAAGAGATGGGTGTAGGGTATGATGGTGGTGGTGGTGGTTCGGTTCCAGTTAGTGATAGGTCGTGGATTCAATCCAATTGCCCTAATTGTACAATTTTTTTTTTAATTTTTTAAAAACAAACACTAACTCTCTTGTTTAAGTTCTCTCTAATTTTCCCACTTTACAAACTACCCAAATGAGCTTTTGAAGAGATTTGGCTATTTATAGAGTTCTAGGGAATTTTTACTTCAGTAATTTAAATTGACATTGGACTTATTTTATCTTTTTTTCACATTCTATTTGTTAAATTTTAGTTGGTTGATTTTGTTTCTTCCGTTTCCTAGATGCCACAACCAACTTTTGGACATTTCTTCACTTTTTCATATTTTTCTTTAATTATTTATGAATTTTCTTTAATTAATTAACATTATTTTAGCATATTTCATGTATTTCTACCTACATATAAATTCACATATGGTATAAATAAATATTCCTAAATATTATTTATGCTATTTTATGATTTTTAGTATGCATATAATTTATTGTTATCAATTCATTAATTATCGGAACTCGTTCTAAGCGTTTTTGATAAATAACGGGTAATTTACATAAAATTCAATATTATAATAATTTATTAATTTCTTATTAATTTTCTTAAATTAAAACTCACGGGATCATTTTTACTAATATTCTTAATTTCGTTGTAAATTTTGAGCTCAATTAAACAATTTGCTTGATTGCCTTAAATCCTGTGAATCAAACCTCAAATACTTGATTGTGGGTCTTATATAATGTATGTTAGATCAAGGTTTTTAGGTCAAAGTGATCAAACAATTTCGCTCAATATAACCAATTGCAAACCATAACAATAAGCCAATAGTATATAGTCAAGATAAAAAACACACAAGCATGCACACAAACGAGTTACTTATACGCATAATCAAATACAATATTAAGCCTTCAAGTACTATAAAATAATACTTCAAAATACAGTAACATATTGATCTTAAACTTACCAAAACTTCTTCACTTACTCATTAAGGTATGACTTATGTTGCACCTTCACTAGTATAATAAAAATATCATTTTAATATTCACATAATTACTCCATATAGGCCTTATTTGATAATTAGGATTATTATTTTTAATTTAAGGTTATATGTTACTTAGTATTCCAAGTTTTAGGTCATAGTTTATAATTTCACTTCCAATTCAATTTCTAATTTAGCTCCTGATTATAGTTTTATTCATAAACACTAATGTATCTTCTAATCCATTCTCTAAAGTTTATCAAACTTTGTCTAAAATATATAGAGTTTATAAATTATGTTATAATCAACTTCCTAGTTCACTTTATACACCCTGCCTCTAATCTAGCTTCTAAATCAACCTTTAATCCAAACCTTCACTATATTTTAGCATAAATCCTCATAAGTTTTATTAACAACAAATTCAAAGTACATCATATAACCCATTTCCACTTCAATTTGAATCAAACTACACTTGATCTCACTATTTGTATACTTCGCATATTATACACATACCAATCTAAAATCTAAAACATTCAAATTCAATACTCCCAACACCACAAAACTCATCTCTTAACATTATTCAATATTACAAATGTTGAAATACACTCTAAATCAGAGTTTAAGTTACTTTCTTGAAAAATTGCTAAATATATTTTGATAAATGGTTATTTAATAGGAGTTTCGGGCCTAAAAATCAAATGAAAATATGAAAAATAGTTTTCATGAAAAACCCTTCATAATAATTTAACACATATAATAGATGTTTTACAAAAAAAATTTGAAATCGAAACAACATTAATAAGTTTTTGAAAACGAGTGAAATTAGCTTAGATTTAGCAATTTCTTAATAAACACATATTTCCACTTAAAATCTTGAAAAATTGGTTTGATTTTCATAATCCACACATAAAATTACTTAGGAAAATTAAATTTCATAATTTTTTTTAGCAAGGTTTTGTAATTTTAATAAATATTTGAAATTCTAATTAATTTTTGTGACTAACCGGTGTTAGTATCTCCAACCACCGTCAGCCTCCTTGTTATTATCAACAACTTCTAACGTTACCTCCCCAAACAGATGGTGGTGATAGCTTCACATTAGGTTTTGGTTTGGTGGTTACACTCTCATTTGGCCCTATTTAATCTTATTTTTCATAAAATTTGATAGAAATTTCCTACAATTCTCTTAAGACCCTCAATAGTTTTCTTGAGTAATGTTTTTGTCTAAACTATCATTTGAGGGTGGCTTTTGGGGATGGTGGATTTTCATATATTTCCACACATAAAATACTCTTTTTTTTTTTCTCTTTGCTAGTCCGTAAGTCATTAAGTTAAGTTAGTCCCTAGTTGAGTCATCCAAAATACTTTTTTTATCACACCTACTTTACATTACGAGCTACCATGACTTAACAGCAACCTTCCCTAAATGCCAAGTGAGTTTTCTATTTCTTTATTAATTTCTTTTAGTTATTTAGGTATATTTTAGTATAAATTATGTATTTTAAGTAATTTTAGGGTATATTTTCTAGATGTAAATTGACATTTAATATAAATAAACTCTTCAAAATATTATCTATGTTATTTCATAATTTTTATAATACACATATAATTTATCTCTAATAACTCGTTAATTATTAAAGCTCGTTTTACGCATTTTTAATAAATAACAGGTAATTTACGTATAATCTAATAATATAATATTTTATTATTTTATTTTCTTAAATCCAACCTCGTAGGACCGCTTCTACTAATACTTTTAGTTTCGTTATAAAATTATGGTTTGATCAAATGGCTTTCATACTCATCCTAGATCTTTTGTGCCTATTCTACAGTAATCAATCATAAGCTTATTAGCTAATTTTGCAGGGTTTTACAACTATGAAGTAAAATGAATGAGGAAACTTGGATAGACGATCTTCAACAATCAAATTCGATCGACAGCATTACATATTCAATTGACCTAGTGACATATTTGGTTGACCTTATGTAGCTCTCCGAGAATTGGATCAACGTAGCGAAAGATCCCGATTGGCCTTGTTGATATTCAATTAACCAAGTGGACATTGCTAAAATCCAATTAATGGTGTGCAGAGAGTGGTCAACCGTGTCTTTTCCTTCTCCTTTTGCATGGCATATTTTTTATAAAATCAAACAAGAGACAATTGTTTCTTAAAGGATGCAAGAATGGTAAATATATTAACTAAATGTGCATGTTGTAAAAATATTTTGTTATAACTTATAACCTCAAAAGAAGAGGTACATATTTAATATATCCAACAATGGAAAAGTGCAAAAGGAAATGTAGAAAATACATGAAGAGGAACATTTTTTCTACTGGGTTTTTATCACATAGTATAAACGTATCAAATCTTCTTACAACTATCAAAGCTTGAATTGATATTTACTCAAATATAATCCAACTACACGGACTCAAGCTTGTTATATTCAACCGATTTATTAAGTCAAACTTAAGTTACAAACTACTTGACTAACTTACAAGTTACACTAAGTTATGCACAAGTTGAATATAAATAAATAAAGCCGAATTCAATTTTTATTCAAAAGCTTATAACCAATTTAGAATAAAAGAGTCTAAACGAGTTATTCGAGTCAATAGATTTCACTTCAAGTTTAGCTCGATTGAGCTTAAAGAAAGATTAACCTTTAGTTTGGATGGGTCCATAATTTGAAACAAGATCATCCTTTCAACTTGTAAGTCAAAAGGCAATAAAAAGATAAAAAGAAACTGGTAAGAGAATTTTGATTTAGCAATAACTTTATTTAAGATGAATGTGATTTCTTAATTAACAAAGATTTATTATCACGTACTAAATAAAGTTTTGAAATTCACCGTCAATCTTGGCCCATTCTTTTACTTAGTTCACTTTTAAAGGAAACGGAATAGAAAAGGTAAAAACACTAATGAGACAATATTGGTAAGACACAAGTTTCCTATAGCAACAATGGTATTATATACTTTTACAATAAGGTAATGACAATAAACTAATTTATAATCCTCACTGTCCACAACCATTTAAAATTGAAGATAGGGATGTAAGTAAACGAAGCTAGCTCATAAACTATTCGAATTTGACTCAAATTCCATATGAATTCGATTTGGCATCAGTAAAATGTTGAGATCGAGCTCGAACTCGAACTCGAGCTCAATTCATTCAAGTAGCAAATCGAGTTAAGCTCAAACTTTACATTACTAAGCTTGTTATACTCACAAGCCTAATTGAGTTTAATCGAACTTGTTATGGTTTTTAATTTACTTTTGATTTTTTAAACACAAGTGTATCTAAGATCATTGAGGGAAATTCATAAGAAAAAATTATAATTTAATAGAATCGAATTTAAACTTGTTATATATATCTTTGGGTCGAACTAAAACTCAAAATTTAAAGATCAATCAAATTGGAGTTAAGTTTAAACTTCAAATTTTTAAGTCGAGTTAAAATAAATTTAAGCTCATATTCAATATCATACTGACTCGATTCAACTCAATTATACTCTTATTATAAATTAGGTTTGATTAATATTTATTGATAGATATGAAAAACAATAAATATGAGTTTTTTTCTTTTTTTCTTGTTTAGATTAGGTGCAGCCATGGAAACGAAGTTGAAAATCACAAACTGATATTTCGCATTTGCATTGTCACTTTACTATATATACTATACTTGAAAGAAAAAAAAAAAAAAGGATAAAATTTGGTTTTTAGGTTATTCCATAAAAAATATGCATCCCTATAAAGCTAGTGCGTAGATGCATGGAAAAAGGAAATCTATAGGCATGCGGGATAGCCTGAATTGGTCTTTATTTCCTTGCTATGATGTGACACTCGACATAGTGGGAAAACACCGCATTGAGTTATGGAGCGTGCAACTTTCCCGCCAAGAAGGTCGTTCGATTTGCTGGGCAGTACCGTAGTTCTTTGCTTTGATTGCTCCCCGTCACCGTCACACGTATTCCGTTATCATATCTCTTGGAAGATGCCACTATTGACGACGCAATCAAATCAATCTATAATTGACGGGTGGAGCGGAATCGGATACCGACCAATCCGTCACATTCGAATATTTCAAATTTCTCCAACTCCTGTATATTTACTGTAGTGAACCAATATCCTGTACATGTATCATGTTTACACAGTAAGCTTCAAGTAATAATAAAAATCATAACATAAATTTAATATATATATATTTTTTAAACCTACTATGGCTGGATAGCTTATAGATATAAAGTCTTACTTTATATCCATTCTGAAATTCATATTATAAGATATAAAGAGTAGAAATTACATGATACTTTATGTTTACCCTATAAAAGATTATTAAATACAAATAATAAATAAGAATATTAAGAGATTTTATGGTTTTGTATTCTATTTTAACGATTTTAATCTCATCATCTATCCCATCATTAATTTCTGTATTTTAAAATCTAAAATATAGAATTCACTATTTATTCAATTGTTGAAATTTAGAGGAATAGAAATCAAGATAGAGATGGATAGTGTGACCAATTTTATAAAAAATAAAAATGGGATAGTAGAAAATTCTAAGAACATTATGTTTTTCTCGACCTTAGTAAAAATAACAAAAGAGTTCAAGAGTATAAGGTAATTTTTCAAAAAGACTAAATTTAATGTTGCCTCTCTCACTTTATATCCATTTTTTCAACTTGTTCAATCTCGTTTATTAACAAATAAGACCACATAAATTTAAAATAATGAAGAGAGGAAATTATTTTTTTCCTAATTTTGTAAAATTTACCATAGGTTGTATAGGTTTTGTATATGACATACTTGTAATATTACATGTAAATTAAGTTTTGTGATATCACATAAACTTGAAATTTATATGAAAAAAGACAAAATTTACATTCTCTATATTATACCTTATATCTTGTAAGTTTTATAAGATACAGGTTGTAAAATGGTTCCACAGTACAACAAAGTAAGTTCTGGTTCTAAAATTTAGAAAATCATGTCTTACAGGTGGTATATGCATAGGCTACCATATCCTTTCCGCCTTCTATATGCTTACCCTTTATTTAAACCGTTCAAACAATGTTAGGATTTTTTTTTTCTCAAACACAATTAATACAATTCTTTATAATCATATGCATTTTTATTATTATTTCATGTCAATTCATTATCTAATTTGTGAGTTTTGGTGACCTAAGTTAATGTTTTATTGTTCAACACAAGTCAAATCATGTGATAAATGAATTTTAGAGAATAATTACAACAATATATCGAATCATCAATATAAAAGATTAACTTGTATTATTTTAGGGGAAAGAGTTTGCTTATAAACTTTTTAAAAATAGTTAAAGTGTGATATTTTCAAAATTTGAGATATCCTTATTAGAAAGAAAAGTTTGTTGAACTAATAAGTTATCTTTTGTACCGATGTTTACTTGATCCATCTTAATTCTTAGACGGATCAAATAAACATTGGTACAAAAGATGACTTGATTTAGGGGTTTCATGATTTCATTCATATTTTAAGAATTGAGACGGATCAAATAAACATTGGAACAAAAGATGACTTATTAGTTCAACAAATTTTTTTAAGAGATATCATGGTTTTACTCTTAATTGTTTGAATAAAAAATAAAGTATAGAAAGATTTGAAGGAAATAAAAGAATTGGATAAATAAAAAGGAGATTAGAATTGTATATACTTAAAAATTATAATAAAATAATTAAGGGTAAATGAGTTTTTAAGTGAGGAGCAAAAGGGTCTTTTCTAGGTTAACCCCACATTCCCCCTCTCACAAAAATCACGTTTGTATCTCTCCCACTGCACTTTCTCTCTTTCCACTGTGTTTTCATCCTTCTCCTCATTCCCTTGACAATTTCTTTTGAGTGAACCCTAAGAAATTGAAAATCACATTATTTCGTAAGGAAATTAATGAAAGTTAACTCTTGGTAAAATGGTGAGTAGAAATCCCATAGTGCTTTCTTTCTTGCGTAAATGGTCGAAAAAGAATTGGTATAGCATGTTTGTTCCAACAATCCAAATTGTTTGCGTTGGCATGGTATTTCTCTTTTAATTCAAGCAAGTTTCTTTGTTTTTTAACTCTTCTTTTCATTTTTCTACTACTGTTGTTGGAGGCTTAAGTGTGATGTTGAAAAGGATTTTAATTGTTCTTAATTCGGATTTTGTGTGGAGTTGAATGTTTCATGAGTTTTAAGGTTGTTTTGGAATTAAAAAAAGAAAAAGATTTTAGTGTTGTGGATTTTAAAGGTTGGATGTGGAGTTAGAAGGGTAATTTTCAAAGAAGAAAGGTGTTTTTACAAAATGCTGGAAGGCAGCACGACTTGTTAACACAATCATGTTAATGCTGTTGCTTAGGAATTTTGAGTCGAAAGGTATACGATCTCTTGATGCCATCTTGTTAAGGTCATGCTACCTAGTGTTGGTACCCAAAGAGATACATGACCTGTCAATATGATCATGTTGACATCATGTTGGCAAACACGGTCTAAGAATGACCGTATTTCCTAAAGGAGGTGCAATACCCTTTACATGGGCCATAGGCATAGTCATGCTGCACCTATATACATTTAAGATGAATTTTCTTTTCTTATTTTTCTTTATTTACTCAAAGTAAACTCTATTGTTTATCGTGTTAAATAAATTTAAGGGAAGTTATGGGTTTAAAAGTGAAGTTAGCTCTGGAAAATCACTCAATTTAAGAAAGAAGAGTATTAATTAGTATTTTTTGCTTCTAGGTTTTGAAGCTAGAGATGGTTCACTATTGATCAATCCTAACCTTCTAAATACATCATAGTGTGCATATTGCTTGTGTCTGCAAAAGTAGAATTAATTAACTATTCCACCATTAATAAATATGTGTTGCTTGTGTTTAGTGTAGCTTAGGGGCGGGAGGCGATAGGCCCTTATAGGGCACTCCGATAATTCTTATATGATGTTGTCCTTAATGGAATCACACCTAAAAATGATCTAGGATAAATTTAAGGATACTAGAGTTGGAGGTAGCAATTCCTGATATTATTTAAATGGGGCCTACAATAGCAGTTCCCAATGTAGAATTCTCTTAAATGGGGCTTAAAGTAATAGTTCCTAGCTTAAGAGTTCTAGGGATCAGTGGTAGCAGTCCTTAGGTTTATATATATATATTTATGTATGTATGTATATGTATCATGTAAAGTGTAAGAGAGGCCATGATTGCTACTGTGACGTTTGTTTGGACTAAAGAAAAAGATAGTTAAATTAATCTTTTGTAATTTTATGTTGTATTAAATGCACAGGCTTTGTTCATTGTGTCCAATGCATGTACGCATATAGTATTACATATTGAGTTTAGGCTTGCTCTTTATCGTTTTATAATTGTAGGTGCAAATGGTGAGTTAATGGTTTATGACAACTTGGGAGACGGCTATTATTACTTTTACAACAACGAGAGTAATGATTTTTATTATTAACTATGATGATGGCTAGTAGATTTAAGATGGACTTATTAGATGGATCTCATGCTATTGGTTATGTTGTTATTGGAAGGTTAGACTTTTGAGATGTATTAGCAATTCCTATTTTTTTTGGAGACTTGAACTCTCTTTGTTAAGTTAGTCTATGATTATTCTAGATAATTTAAAAGCTATTTATCGATTGATCATTTTATTTTGTTCAATGTTAGAATGATTTGTCTGAAAATAGTTCATGTTTCATTTAATATAAAGATTCATCATTACATTAGAATCAATAGTTGAACGAATGAATTTTGGAGATGGTTAACTTATAAATTAAAGGCTTAACATGTCTGTAGACATGGGATGTTATAAGAGTGGTATGCATAGAAACTAAAAGCAAATAAAGTAGAATGAAAATTTTATAAAATAAATGTAATAACTTTTATTTCCATTGGGTCAATATCATGGTTTACAACTTTTGTAAGATTATAGACGGCTACAAACGGCTGCTGGTAGTTCATACAACCTACATTTTTTAAGTAGGTTGCAACTTACAGTTTCATAAGGGATGGTTAACGGTTACCTATAAGAGGTCGAGTAAGACCCCTAAAGCCATATGCAGCCATTTTAAGGAGTTAATTGTGCCAATGGATTAACGATATAATTTAAAGTTAATTAAGGTATAAATCATGGTAGCTAAATCTTCAATTTAGTGTATAATTAGACAAATTGAAACTTTAAGTATATAATTGCAAAAAGAGGCAAAGTTGATGTATACATTGTGACATTGCCTCAAATTTCCAATATATCTATGGAGGTGGGATGAGATTTGAGTTATCAATAAATCGTAATTTATTTCTCAAAATTTTATGAAATTCCATATTTTAAAATTGGAAAAAGAAAAACATTTTTTTAGATAATGAAAAGTTAAATACCTATGATTTTATTATACAATTGTTTTACACTTTTTAGGTTGGGTGTACATAGTTCGATTCGATTCAGTGCAATTGACTCTCCCTTATGAAATCAAACTTAATATAATTGTTTAGTTTTCTTTTGAAATCAAACCTAATTATAAGGTTAGATTCATAAATTTTTCGAACTTAATTAAAACCAATTTGTTTTGGTGCGAGCCTTATAGTCTTATGTGTCAAATTCCGAACCAAAAATTTAAGGTATATGCGAAAGTAAATTGATTGAGTTAATACTTCATAAGTGAGTCTTAAGAGTTAGATAAGGACACCCTATAAGTCCAAGATATACAAAAATAATAAAATAATAGCAGTATAGCTAAAAAAAATTATTTACACTAGATTATATCATATTGTATAATACATGTCATAAACGGGTGATTTAGGTAACAGAAAGTAACTAACTTCATAAATAAATTATTTTGATACTAAAATTATAAAATGAAATAAAATAATATGTATAAAATATCACACGCACTTAGGGTATAATTAATATATATGAATATATGCCCATAAATACTAAAAACACCTCAAAATACACATAATTAACTAAAAATTTATAAAAAATTGCTAATGACTATAACTGTAATGGATTTATGCATGGGACAAGCATGGACAACTGCTGGTTAAGAAAATAATCTCAAAAGCACGTGAACATGCATGGAATTAGTGGTATAAAAGCCAATTAAATAGAGAAAACTTCATTTTTCATTAGCCAACTTTGGAATTATCATCTAAATGCTCTCTATGTCTCATTCAAGATTTGAGGAATCTAGAAAAATTTAAGGAAGAGTAGAAGTAAGAAGGAAAAAAATTTAGAAGGAATTCTAAAAAAAAAAATCGAGCTAAAAGAGCTAATTTAGAGAACACGAGTTTAGAGTGATATTGGAGGTGAACCACCACCACTACTTAACAGTGGGGGGTAACACTAGAGAGGTCGACACTAGGGTGGCTAGCTTTAGCTGAAAATCCATTTTCCTACCTGATTTTTAATAATCTTGTAAAAATATTAAATTAACTTCAAAAATAATGAGAAAATTATTTCGAAGTATTTTTATATGTATTTTTTTTTTAAATCAGCTTGTAAAATTTTTAAGTAGATATATGACCTTTTTAAGAAATTATGCAAAACCAAGCAATTTTTTATATTATTTTAAATGACGTTATTGTCGTAGTTTCAAAACCAAACTTTTTTAGAATATCCCTATATTGTATGTATGTATGCTACGAAGATTTTTTGGATAAAAATATTTTATATGATTTTTAAGGATTTTGTAGCCTCTAAACTTGGTGAAAAATGTTATGTTTTGGAGATTTTATGTAATTAGTTTTGAAGAAAACCATCTGTATTAGTTTCAGAATTCATTTAATTTATATTCTACTGAGGTAAGTAATCGAGAGTTATGTGAATTAAATTGAAGTTGAGATAAGCACAAGTAACTAGTTACGGGCTTAATGCATTAACATGTGAATATGAGAATTTAGAAGTTTTGATGGTATAGTGTTAGTTAGTATGATGAATATGTTGTATAATCATGTTTTAGCATGTTTATAACCTGAAATATGATACTATAGTAAGTCGCTTTGAGTAAACATGTAAGTTAAATTTGTTCAAAGAATTCTTGGATAATAGATCTAATAAAAGAAGAACTCAATTCTAGGTTTAGAGACTCGATGAGAAGGGTGGCCAGTATAAATAATTTAATTAATATAACATTGGAAGGTTGATTAGAGAGTTTCTGGTTAGTAAAGCTATTCTTGGGTACTTCTTCAGATGGTTCCAAAACAAAAACTATATTAAGGTTATTGTTTGGAACCTTATTCAATGATTTCAACAAGAAGTTCAAAGTTAATAAAAATCTTAATAAACCTACCTAAACTAAATCAAAACTATCAAACATTAACAAGAATTCATATACTTTATATTTAGTAAAAAAACTATAGTATTTATGTTGACTGTTTAGGAACCCGTGAAAGGATTAAGCACGAGCAGCAAGGTTAACTTTTATCGGCAGCAAGTAAGTTGGAATCAACGCTTCGTGGCATATAGGAGTATCATTTCAGGATACCTAGAAGATTAAGAGTGTTTATTTGTGGTTGTAGCTAAATTGTACGTGTGCATGTGATTATGGTGCTAATTTGTGATTAGGAGACGATCTCTAAGTGCTGTTTTTTGATTGAATATATCATGTTTAGTGTATTTTAAACTTAGTTGCTTACCTTAAAAATGGGACTAACTTTAATTTGACTAAACATTAACCAAGCATTCATGACAGCCCAATAGGGGTAATAATTAAGATATCAAACCAAATACCAACACTTCGATGAGGAGAGCAAAAATGGTCATTTTCTCATCCTTAGTCGAACTAAGTGATAGAAAAGGAAGTCAAGATAAGGTTAGGAGCGTAGTTCGAATGTTGTTTAAGGAGGAGAATGTTCTCTATTACTCAAGCCCACATTTGGTCTGATAGGGTCATGTTGAAACTCTTTAATCTAGGTTAAAGCGAACGCAATTCTTTTAACTTCACAATGAATCGTTTAAACATTGAGTGATGAATTACCATTTGCTCGTTGTATTTACATCTAATTAATGATTTGATAATTATGATCGTTAATGTACTCTTATGACTTTGTCCCATCTTACGAAGTTAGTTATACTCACATCCCAATATATTGTTTTGCAAGTGTTGATTAGTACTTGAAGATGCCTTGCTACAATCATTTATAAGTTAGTTTTGATAGGCTGAAGAGCGAAGAAATGTAAACTAATGAATTGATCACCCTTTTTCCTTTTGTTTTTGTTTCCTTTTGTGGGGAAACTACGAGGGCCTTCTTAATAGGCACTGTGGTTTTCATTGGCTTACTAGTATTAAGTACATTTAATTAAGTCCTTTTACGGAGTTGTACAGTTTTTTTGAAATTTTTAAACTTTTGATGTATATAAAGTTATATATAAAGGTATAAACTATTAGTATTGTAGAGAGTTTCTCCACAAGTTATTTACATATAGGTACTTGTTTAACTGCTTCAAAGTTAGTTATGTTGTGATCGCCTTATAAAGAATATACATACGTTAGCAACTAAGGTAGTTAGCTTCTAATTTAGGTTCATTTACACGACAGGTCATTACAACTCCTTAGGTTTGGGCGTGACATTCAGTTCAAATCGTTTATATCAAATTTTCACTAAATATTTTTATTTTTAATAACATATTTTTCTTTTTATTAAACTTTCATATGTTTTTATTTAATTTTTTATATCATTTATCGTATATAACAATACATAGTAAAAAGTTACATAAGGTTTTAACAAACCCAACTTGATTAGACGATGATAAGAAATTTTATTTTGACAAACAATAATAAGGAGAGAAAAGTAGAGTTAGCTATCCAAAATTGATACAAAAAAAATAAAAAAAAACAAAAGAGACACATCAAATGTTGAAAAAGAGACAAAAGACACATAAAGAGTATTAATGTCATACCTTTGATTTGAAATGAAATTTAGAAAAGGATAATTTCTAAATATGAAATTTTAGATGAAACTCACTCAACTTAATCTTAATAATTGATGCAGAAATAAGACAAATAATGATAATATAAGAAAAATTTAGTAAAATCTATGAAGATTGATGGAAAAGAAATAAAAAAAAAAAAACAAGTACAAAATAAGTGCATAAATTTTTTTGTTTCACTTAATGGTTCGGTTTGCTTTCCCTAACTGAATTATAATCCGTTAATATATAACCAAACCAAATTGCGAACCAAATGATTTATAGAAAAATGATTTTTAAGTTCGATTTGGTTTACAGTTTCATTTATAGTTTGTGCTTTTTAGGCCTAACCTTACTTTTGGGCACCTTTTTTTCCACAAAGGATATTTATTAATACTTTTAAGCTACGTATAAAAAGCAAAACTCCTATTATTTTATCCTATTTGATAAAAATTTCTACTATTTCTCAACATTATTCTTCTAACCTCTACTGAACCAACGTCTTATAAATTAGATCCTAAATTAGGGACAATTAATTGGTATCTACAAGTATATACTATAAATTTTGTTATTCCTTATTTTTATTAGGTTTGCGTTATTATAATAGTTGAACATTTTGAAGTAGAAGCATAATTTTTAATTTATGTCTCTGTGGGTGTATGGTACGGATGCAAAGGTCACATGCATTCCATATATCAAGTTGCACTACACGTGATTAAGGAAATGACTTAAATCGCATGTATGAGAGTGATCGGGATAAAAGTATGGGAGGGAGGAGTAAGTAATCTTAATAATACTCTAATATATATGGTGATAGGTAGAAGAGCATAATAACACCAAACTCCATAATTGACAAAGAATGGGGTAGAGTTATTGAGGTATTTAAGTGCTTGATCTTTAAGACAAGGTTTTGGTAGAGTAATGCGTTAATGAAAGTTTCCCTCTTATTCAAATGAGAAAGTAAATGGAGTTTTTATAGGAATGGGTAGTTGATCCCATCCATCAGATCATGATGGTGATCAATGGTTAAGATGAAAACCTTTCATTGATGGATCTCAAGTGAGCTCTTTTCATATGTTTAGGCCTAAATAAAGGTTTCATTATTTTTACTATGAGTCAAATCAAGAAAGGTTAAATCAGGTAAACTGATCCAACAAACCCTATTCAAACCCATCATACCAAATCTTCCTTGATCATCCAAATTTCTTATGGACTCGACTATTTAGATCCTATCAACTTAGCTTAAAGTGTCAATATCCATTTCGATTATTTGTCTTAAGTCGGATTTAGCCCTCTGCAGTCTCTTGTCGCTTTTTTTTTTTTTTAACTTTGAACAATGAGTATCAAAATGCAGAGTTTTCTTACTATCTCAACATAATTTCTCGTCTAAAGCTAAAATCATGTCACATGTTTAGGTGATCTTGTGCTATTTCAACAAAATTTATAGTCTAAAGTTAAAATCATATCATATTTTTTTTTTTCAGTTGAATAGCTAATGGCTATTCTAATGCTCTTTTATCATACTTGAATCAAATTATTGGAATAATAATATTTTTTTTTTAATTTCCATCTACTTTATTTTGAACAAGGAAAAAAAAAAAAGACAAAAGTATCCAAATCTATTACATTCTACCAACCAAAATGTGACATAAATGAAATGTAGGTGCATAAATGAATTGGAATAAATATAATCTAAGCAAATTTGAAGCAATTATTTTTACCTCGATTCTCTCTTTTTTTGTGATTTACAATTTATCTCTTCATCTTTCTTAACTAATCGGAAAAAGAGTTAATGGTACTAATACGCTACGTTATAATCGATAAGTAACGTGTAAGTATTGATAATATTTAAATCCTTAAAATAAAGAAATGTACTTTTTGAAAAAGTACCAATTATGTTTTCACGTGTCAAATTAAAAAATATGTCACTCTCAAACGTATCATCTTAAAATCATGGTTATTGCAAAGTGTTCAGGAAAGATCAAATCACTCTTTAGAGAATTTGAGGAAGTAATGAATACTTTGAAGAATATAGGAACTATTGATAACCAAAATTCGTTTTAAGCCTCGATGCTTAAAATAAACCAAAAAACCTAACAAGATAACCCAAGTCTAACATACAAAGGGAAACACTCTAGACAGTTAGAAGGTACTTAACCCCTAAGCACCTAAACATAATGGTCCATATCTAGTAGGGGCTTTGGAGCCATGTTACAATAAATGGACGATCGGAAGACACCTTGCTCCTATTAACACCCAATCCCCAGCGGGCCTAGGAGCCGAAATGGCAAGACTCAAGTAGGACCATCATTGTGTCGTCATGCAAAACCTATACCTTACCTAATGAGACTTGTTAAGTCCTAGCCTAACCTCCTAAGCTAGATTCACTCGATTAACCTATAACTATAAACAAGGCACATTTAAGTACTTGAAGAAGATTTCTTTTGGAGAGTTTAAAGGTGTTCCATATACATACTCTATGCTTATTGGATTTTTCTTATTGGTCGAAGATTTACTTAAATATCATACTAGTTGCACCGAAGGAAAATCTAGTACTAATTTAAACATATTTACTATTTTACAGACCCAAGGAAGCCTAATTAAGTTAGACGAAAAAACACCAATAGTAAGAAGAAATCTTCATATTTTAAAAGTTTTAAAAAGTTTGTAGACATATTCAAGAATTATGCGATGTTATCATAATTTATGGTAAATTCAAAAGAGAATAAAATTAGGAGTGAGTGAGTGAGTGATCTCATTGTATAAGGCACCCATCTATACCTTATTTGATCTGGTAGGTTTTGCATGGGTATTAATGCTCACATGGTAGGTTCTTAGGTATAAACTTTCCAAAATCTACTCCTTTATGATGAGGTCTAGATATAGGGTCTTTCCACTCTGTTCCTAATCCTTGAAATAGTATTCTAAGGTATAAAGATATATGTTTCAGGTATCATGTATCCATACTATAAAAAATTATGAGTAAATGTCATGTTTAGTATCTAAACTTTATCCAATTTTGACATTAACTACTTAATTTTTTTTTTTTGTTTTTTGACCAAAAAAGAAACTCTTATTCGTAAATAAAAGGTAAAGCAACTAGCAATTCTACGGTCTTGAACTACAATTGAAAAACAAAAGTTTTGCTAAAGGGGATAAAGGATAAGGATCCATATAATCAATGCATACTCTCTTTTTAGGTTAGGATGCAGCCCAATTTACGCTTATGTTGGCACTACGTTTAGTAAAAGAAAAGAACAAACATCAAATCTATGCTTAAGAGATAAAATCTCATCAATGATAAAACAATTCTTCCAAGAGGAGCTTCTACTATTCATTAAGTAGTTGTAGACTAAAAGATTGTCTATCTTTACCTATAGTTTTTTCCATCCTCTTTGGAAAGCCAGATGTAGACAGTGCTTGATTGCATAAGCTTCTACTTACTCAATATCCATATACGGAGAGCGCATGGACTTAACTTATAGAAGCAGACCTTCTTCATTTCGTGCTATCACTCCTAAACCGACCACTTTTGCATTTGCATCAATTCCAGCATCACCAACTTGATGAATCCCACATCAGGTTTTTTCCATTCACGTATAAGATGCTCACAAGCAACATCACGTCTTAATTGCGATGTGAACCGTGGCCAAGAACAAATAAGGCCGGTTGTTAAATGGGTTCAAGCTTGTCGAAAGCTCGAAAAGGAAATAATAAGAAATGTGAGAAAGAACAAACGTGAATAAAAAGTAAGTAAAACCCACAAATAGCTCCAATGGATATAATACACCAATGGAACTTCTAAGGACTCACGGTATAACTCGATACGACGCATAAGATGGTCCAGTGCGGTTACTTACCACCTAGCCTTGCTTAAAGGTTAGGATAAGAGTGAGATGAGTGTAAACAAAGCAATGTTTATGAGAGACAAGTTGTCAAGTGTATTAATGATAATCAAATTTGTCTACAGCTACAAATATAAGAGTATTTATACCCATAAGTTAGAGCAACTTGCCCAAAAGAGAAAAATAAAAAAGGACATTTTCTAAGGAAGTAGTGTACAAGATACAAAAAGGTAAAAATGAATATTTAAGAAAAACAATTATTAGTGTAATAAATTCTATACATGATTTTGTACACGTGGCAATACTGTATTGGTGATGTCGTTTGAAGATGCGAACAAAAATAAGTACAATAAACTTGCTTGTTCGAGTAGAGGTAGCTTAGTCGATTTGGTCTCTCTCTCTCTCAGCTTCTCGGCATTGGAGATGCTGGCTATACACTTACTTCATTATCCTTTAATAAAGATGGAGCTGCTAAAGTGTTCATCTCATACATGGAGCTTCAAATATGAGGAATAACCTACTATGGAGATGGGCTTTTATTCTTAAACAATCTTTAATGTATATATTTCCAAATATTCTAAACAATAATAAAAATCTGCACCAAAACAGAATGCCATTCTCTTTGATTATTTATATCATCATAGTCAAACAACGAAGCCAATAAGAGAAATTACTAATAAATAACCTGTCACTTCTCAATCCTAGTAAAGAAGACTAAACACTCTTTGCTTAAGGACAAATGAAAAACATGTACACAATGGATTCTATATTGTGAAACTCATACCAGCACGATTAAGTTCGGTAACTGATTTAGGTCATTTGAGAAAGTAACCCGATTAAGTTAGAAGCTTACAAAAGGCTTCGTGATATTAGTCAAGGAGTTTTCGTAGGCTCGTAATTTAAAAATATAATAAAATATTAAAAATAAAGTTAAAATAATAATAAATTAGTATATTATTATTTTATTAATAACTCATGAATTAGGTATCGAAAATTAACGAACACTTAGAGATAAATTATAAGAGTAATATAATTAATATTGGACATAAAATAATATATAAAAGACATGTATGTACATCGGATATAATTATTATATAAATATAAACCTATAATTAGCATAAATATTCGAAAATGCATAAATATCACCAAATAAATAAAAATATATATAAGAAAATTATTTAAAACTCTCTAAGACATATGGAATCCTGTTACAATGGCATGGCAATGAATTATGAGTGCATGGAGAGAAGAAATTTATATTGTTGACACCTAAATATGCCTTTACACTTGTCATGTGAAGGTGGAAAAAATCAAAAGCCTCTTAAATAAAGTATAAAAATCATTTCTTGTTATCTGGAACAAATGTTAGCCAATTACGAGTTTATGAAAAATTAGGAAGTAGGAAATAGAGAGAGAAAGTGTGAAAATAAAAACTTGGATAAATAGTGCGCAAATTAGGAGATATTCGAGTTCCTAAAGAAGATGACCACTTAGAGGTAAGGTAGAACCACCAATTGAAGGAGGAGCTACTGTCCAAGTTGGTAGACAAGCATCTTCTTCCCTACAGTAGCCGAAGTATCAGGTTTCAATAAGTAGCGAGTAGAACTACCAATTGAAGGAGGAGCCATCGTCCAAGCTGGTAAACAAGCATCCTCTTCCTTACAGTGGTCGGAGTATTGGGTTTCAATAAGCAGCGAGTTATCTTTGATTTTCTCAAAAATTAGGAAAAAATAATAAACGTCCACGAAACATTTTGAAATTTGGTTTTCTTAAGTATTTTTACCTGAAAAATTCAAATGTTTAATCATATTTTCAAAATTTTGAGTATAAATATAAAGTCCTTAAAAGAAATCCTATACATCAATTTTCAATCGAGTTTTTGAAAAAAAATTTAGTATAGTTTTGACTTAAATTTTTGTGGTTACACTCTTAAGATATTGAATTTTGATGTGATGGGGTTCAATTACTAAAATTAGATCGTTGGATTTTAGGGGATTTTACGATTTTCCAAAATAGTGTGCTATACGAATTATTTTACAAGGGGCTTAATCATGTCTTTACAAAAATCATATTGTAATCTATATTTATTTACATGCAACAATTGAAAGTGGTTTAATATGAATTTAGGAATGATGATTTTTAAGTAAAAGTGGGAATTCGGTGATTTAGTATACTTGTAAACTAATAGATGGTATGATGACGAAAGGAAGTGGATGATTGAAGTATTAGTTGATACTTGTTACTTATGCAGGGTTTAGACTTTTGGAAATGGAGGGTAAGTGGAGTATATGTGAAGTATTTAGACGCATTAGTGGCAGTAAGGTCATAAATTGTATCAAAATGTAATCTGGTGTGAATATGTTGAGTACACTAGGAAAATTGAATATATACCAAAAAGTGCCATATACTTGGATTCTACCTTATTTTTTGAGACAAATTGTAAGCTAGGAACTTCTTACATAAAAATCTAATTTTGGATTGAGGGTTAGAAACTTTGTCAAAAATTGAGTCAAAATGTTATCTAGTATTAAATATCCCTAACCATACTAGAAGTTCGACAGTAAATCAGCCAATGATTTGTATGTGAATTTTATACCTTTATTAGAGTCAAAATATGAGTCAGAAGCTACTCAAACAATAACCTATACCATAAGATTTGGTTAGAACCTAAGTTAGAAACCCGGTCAAAAAGTAATTTGATGGAAGATACAAAGTGTAAGAGCAATTAGAAGTTTAAAGATGGTTGGTATTGAATATTGGATCATCGGAAGTTGAAGAGTATATTAAAAAGTTGCCTGGTTATACCTTTTAAAAATTTACTGCAATCAAAACTTGGGTAAAAAACTACGGGGCAGCAACCCGAATCAAGTTAGAACCTTTGTCAGAATGTACCTTATTTAATTAATATATAATAAACACTTTAGAAAACTCACCCAACACAATTGAAAACATACTTAAATGTTCACTATGAACACATATGTTATATATCAGATGGTAACTAAAGATGCTACGTTAAATTTTAGAAATAATAAAGGAAGACAAGAGCAATGCGGGTAAAGAATGGGCATCAGTGTCCAGGTAAGTAGGATTGGTGTTTCACTACATTTTGAAGTATTGTTTAAGAATACTTGGAGACTTTAGTATATGTCTTGTATGTAGTTGTAAGTTAGTTACCTGTATACATGCAGCATGTGTGCTTAAATATTACTGTGCTATTTGAGTACTGGATTGATGTGTTGATTGCTTCATGATATTACATGCTTTAAACTATTTGAATTTGCTTGATCATCCCAAAAGCAATTTAACACAAACTCGGCTTAATTACTAATCAAACTTATATCATAAACCATTAGGGGAGAACAATTAGGAAGTGTGGACCAAACTTGGACTCTTTGGTTTAGTATAGTAGAAAGGTCCTCTCTCTACTCTGAGTAGGACTAAGTGACAGGAGAGGAGGTTACGGCCAAGTTGGGGTTTGTGGTTTGAAGGTAATCTCGGGCGGAGCATATTCTCTATTGCACAAGCTTCGGTTTGGTGACCAAATTCGCGAGTGCATTGCATTAAACTCCTCACAACCCAAATTAAAATGGGCGAAATTTTTTTGATCTTACGACGATCGGTCAATGTCGTGTAATGGCATTTACTTGATCATGCATTGCATCTAATTAAAGTTGCTTAAAAACCCTAATTGCTTTGTGTCATATATGTGTTACTATTTTTATCCCACTTACTGAGTAAGTTGTTGCTCATTCTTCTATAGTTGTTTTGGCAGGTATTTAGTAGATTCACCAGTAATACTTCAAGCTCCAGAAGGTTAGAGAACGGGGTTAGAAAGTAAGATTCAAGATTACCTGACTTAATTTATATTCAATTTATTGACTATATTATCTTTTAGGAAAACTAATTCAGTCTCTTTAGGTGACCCTTAGTTTTAAATTAATGAAATTTATTCCATACTCTATAAGCTTGTGAATTTTATTAAAATTTTAATAGATACTGTATCTTTTCGTAACAATGTAGATTTTTGAATTTTTATTAAATACAAGGTTTTATCTTTCATACAACTTATAACTTGATTTTTACTTGAAATATGAGTTACAAAAATTATTTTCAGTAACTATCTTTAAAAAAGTTACACCACAGGTTGATTCCTACCAAGTATTGAATGGGGTGCTTCCAAGTAATGAAGTGATGAACGCCTTATGTAGGTTATACCTACGTTAGCGGCTAACTTCTAGTGTAGGTTGGTTTATACAGCAGGATTGTACAACTCCTCGATTTAGGGCGTAACATATATTACTATAGAAATGACATAAAGGGGATGCTACATAATTACTCTTGTATAGATTTTGAAAGGATGCCAAAAAATTGTCACAACATCTCCAAATATGATGTTTAATTTTAGGGATGACATCGACAAAACAAATGACTTTCCATATATTAACATCCTGCAACTGTTCACTTGAATTGATGATGCTTCAACCAATGTCTAAAATAACTCAACTTCACTGAGTATGATCCATTCCTTATGTGAGGCCAAATGACATAGTCTTCCTCTCTTCTAATAGGCAGTAAAATGGCTCTAATACAAGCCTCTTCTTCAACAGAAATAATTTCTATTAAATTGTTCAAACTCTAACAATTATTCTCTTAGTTTATCAGATTTTCAACAGTTAAATTAGGATCCAACTACTGATTAATTAAGGGTTGAAGTTTGAAGTTCTTGTAACTAGGAATCTAAGCATCTTTTTAGAGAAGAATTTTATCACCTTTTCCCACTTGCCAGTAACTCTTCGCTAATATCACCTCCTTCCTTTTTTGAAATCTAAATATCTACTTTTGAAATTAACTACTTGAACATTACCAATATCTACAGTTAATTACCTTGATTTTATTCATTTTTGTAATTAAATACTTAATGTAAGTATTGTATATGATCTTAAAAGGTTGATAGGTACTAACCAACACCTTTACGCTTTATTAAATTGAAAAAATAAACAAAATTCAAGTACCAGATATGACATTTACTTAAAAAGTTATTTATAATATTAATAAATGAATAATGGATAATAATATTACTTTTTTTGCTTATAGATGTTTTAATAAAAAAGAAAAAGGAGTTTAAATTTATAAGTTAATAACCCCAAATGGCTAAACCTAATGTCATCGTTCTCACTTTACGTTTTCAATGCTTCCCTCATTCTTCCCCTTCTTCCTCTTTAACTTTATATTTTTCTTACTTGTTAAAGTAATGAGATCACATGAACTTGAAACAATGAAGGTAAGACAAATAACTTTTTTCTTAATTTCATAAGTTTTGTATATGAAAAACTTATAATTTTACATGTAGGTTACTTTTTTAATAACACATAAACTTTAAATTTACAGGAAGAAATGCACTATTTATAGGTTTTATGGAGTATTACCCCATAAGTTTCATAGGGTACAAGTTCCAATCTAGAGTGGTTCTAGAGTTCATAGGGTGGTTTTGGTACTAAAATTTAAGAACTTAAACTTTATAGAGTGTACATAGATAAAGTCTTATATCTTATCCACTCTTGCCTACTCAACTTTGGATAAAGTAATGAATTTGAATATAATCTTGATTAACTAAGCAAGCTACAAATTAGGCATGAATTTTTACTTTGTATATAGAATGAAGGTCGTGTTTATGGTTTGTCTTTTTCTCTCTCAAATCTTAACACTTTTATCATAAAGAATTTCTTATGAATTAAGTTGAATTGAATATAATGTGTACTCTTACTCCAAGAATTGCAGTGAAAAGGTAGAATTGCTATATTAACACTCATTTATATCAGTATATGTTGTTTTTCTCTTGGGCTCGCCTTATCAAGGCCTAATGAATATTTGCTTAATGACAATCGATGTGCCTTGGAACTACGAGTGAAGTATATATATAATAGACATACATATGGACATCAATATATAGATAACCACATATCCAAACTATAGATGGTTAAAGTGGTTTTATTAAATATTAAATTAAATCTAATAATAATTTCAATTTGTCATTAGGCTAGTAACAAAGATCTAAGGGTTCGGTCCATGTGTTCGAAATAATTTGGACAAACTTGGTATGTGATAGGTTAGAACATGGATTGTTCGACGATTGATCTACTCATAAACTTTCTCAAGTTGGTTCGTATACTTAGGGAAGCTCTCCTTGGGCTTAGATAAATGGGAGCACATGGAAGGATCCATAAGGGGAAGACTCAACTTAATTTTTAATTGTTAATGCGATCTAACTCTATAAATACTAAATAATACCTCCTCATTGCAAAAGTCAATGATCATAAAAATCGCATAAAAACTTCACTTGTGAAGATTAAGTAAGACTCAGATGAAGAATAAGTTATTTTCATTTAAGAATTGTAAGTTAATGCTTTAAACTCCTTTAATTATTACTTCCATATTCGAGCATAATGAAATTGCCACCCTCCTTTCAATCTCTTTCTCTAAGTTATTCTTTGACTTGTCATCTCCATATTACTCCTTAGATGCCATTTGAAGTAAGAGATGCACGTTGTACAAACATAAGAACGTTAACTGCATTTCCATATCTATGGTGTTAATAGTTGATTTTTGGGGATTCAAGACGTGGATTGTAAGTTGTGTATAGGCTTACAAAAAGAAAAGAAAAGAAAGATTAGGCTATGGGGGTAATAGGGCGACTCTAGAGTTGCTACTTCAATACTTAAGTGAGTTTGGGTATGAAAGGTAGGAAGCAAAAGAAACATAGTATTAGTAAAAGGTCTAAGTGTCGAGAAAGTTTTTTGAGACCTCCTTTTGATGTACTTATAAGGGACCAATGATAATTGCTAACTTTGGACAGTTACAATGTTTCCATGTGGCTCAAATTCCCTACCAGACAATCTGTTGGATTCTTGGAATGTGTGGTATTGGATAGTTGTGTAATAATCTCCAAACTGTTTGTGTACCATGTTAGACTTCAAAACTTTAATGGTTAAGCCACTTGCTACATTAAAGGATTCAACCTATCTTGAGATCGCTAGTGACTTTTCGTAGCCTATCTAGAAGTCCCCTAAACTAACATTGTATGATTCGTGCTCTTTTACCTTAAGTCTCCTTACTGATTGAGTTGTAAACAATTCTTCACCTACATAAACGTAAACTTGGCAAACAAGGTCGAGCCTTAAGAGATTAGGTTGAAATATAAATGTTTTAAGTTGCTTAAGGGCCAATGGGTTAGGACCAAAGATCCTTATCAACATACGATAATATCTATATTATCTTAAAATTATGAGAAAATTAGAAAAACATGTCTTGTATTTTGGTCCTTTTTGCAAACTCTTAACTCGTGTTTTGTTTTTCCATAAACATGTTATCTATATTTTGTTACTAAGTTTTAATGTTAGTTAGGTGGCATTTAGTAGTAATACAATAATATTATTTTATTAGATCGATGATTGTAAACCAATTGAAATGCTTGATAGTATAACACAAATCATATGTTTGTTAAAAAATAAACAACCAAGTCATTAGGTTTTCAATAGTACCAAAAAAGTAATCATGATTTTCTATAAATATTTTAATTGTTTATTTATATTTTTGCGTAGAATTTGATAAAGAGTAAATTATTTCTAGTATCTTTCATATTTTCCAATAAAATATGATACAAGTATGGAATAGTTTTTTAAATATAAAGTTTTTTATAATGTTAATAACTTGCCTAATAATTACTCATAAAATAAATGATACGGTGGCTTTACGACATTATATTTAGAAAGTATTACAAAACATTTAAGTACTTAATCATCTCCTCTTAATCCATAGGAGAGCTACCATCATGATCAATCTAAGTAATAATCAATCACTAAACGATGCGTTTCAATATTTCAACTTATACTGACCAATTCGACTTATTTGTATAAATGGAGATATTAAAACGAAAATAATAAAAAAGTCGATGTCAAAAAACAAATAAATAAGAAAATTGATTTTCCAGGTTCATCTGACTCTCTACTAAAAGGAAAATAAAAATGAAGGGGATGTCTTAGTCAACGGATTCGGAGATTTCACGGAAATGCCACTTGTTTCATACCCTTTTTTTGTTGTTTTGAGTTTGAACAGAGGAGAGAGAAAAACAGATTTCCATCTCCCTCTCTCCCTCTCTCTCACTCACTCTCTTCCTCCCTCCCTCTCTCACTCAGTCAAAAATTTCCTAGCATTTTCCCACTCATTCTCGCCAACTTTCCCGAGTATTCCCGACCAGGTAAACACTGCCATAAATCAATCTCCTTTACATCTTATCTTTAAGCAAAATTAACGGTAGTAGTTTTAACACAAACCAAATAATACAACTCACGAATGTGTCTTTTGTGTGTTTTAGTTCCCATAAATGAATTGAAAGCTAAAAAAGGTCAAGACTTGTGTGTATATATCCAACATCGATGATGTAAAAACACAACATCCAGATAGAGTTTAAGCTAAGGGTGTCTTTATTTTGCCAAGGTATGGAAAGTCTTAGCTAAAGCTGCTTCCTTTATCACTGTTCTTCGTGTGTACTTTCTCTTGTTACATCTCTCAGATGTAGTGTGGTTATTAGTTTTCTTCGCAAGTCGCTTTCTTGATCGTCAATTCGTGAAGTAGACAGTGACGAGAGTGCTGGGTAAGTTTGTTTTTTCGTGAAAGAAGCGTCAAGGTATTCGTTTAATCTTGGAATTAGGAGTGCAGCACAGCTATTGATTTTTTTTTTTTTTCATTTTTTCTTGATTTTGACCTAACTATTTTTTTTTTCTTTCTTTCGTTTGGGTATAGACCTAACTGCTCGTTCTTGTACATCGGCAAAATGGACTCAAATACATAAACAACAGCAGCACTAGCATGGGTGGCTATAGGGATCATATTTACTATTGCGCTATTAATTTCCTGAAAGGAGTTTGCTAAAAGGGCTCTGTGCATTTGAATTAACAGAATTTTCACTATGTTTGGCAACTTTTTAAGATGGTGGAAATGGAAGGAAATATGCGGAAAGGAAAAGAACGGAAAGGAAATAAAGGAAATGTAATTTTTATACTTGTTTGGATATAAAATGTGGAAATGAAAGGAAAGGAAATAAAGGAAATGTAATTTTTATACTTGTTTGGATATAAAATGTGGAAATGAAAGGAAATGGATGGAAATGTTTCCTTTTTATGTGTTTGGTTGGTTTAATGTAAGGAAATGAAATGAAGAGAAATAAAATAATAGTTGGACTATATTGGCCTTCATAGCTTTACTTCTTCTTTTTTGTTTCCTTTTATTTCAAGGCTAAATTAGTAGTTTCAAAAGTTTTCCTCTCTTTTCCCTTGATTTCTCTCTAAATTTAGAGAGAGAAAAGGGCTTATAAAGTGAAAACAATTCCACCACTTTCCATCCCATTCATATAATTTTTACTCCAACCAAACACACAATTTCCTTCGATTTCCACCCATTCCTTACCTTTCTTTTAACTCCTACCGATCCAAATATAGTGTTTATGTTGGCTGTCAACATATTGCGAAAGTTCTCTTTACTCAGGATTGGAGCGGGATAACTAATGAACATATGTATTTTGTATTATATTATTGTATTTTCAGAGGACACGAGTATAAATATATATGATTAGGGTTTATGACCTGGAGATGTAAAAAGACTACTATCCCCTATGGTAAACTGAGCAGATATTATATACATAGTAACATGCTTCTCAATCTCATGGTGCCAGCAGATTGGTACAATGCAGTTAGATATTCTTAGGTGAGAATGTTTGTATGCTAATAATGAATGGGTGTGTATCATACAAAGACCTAACTAGAGGCAATCTGTTCATGCACAAAATGATAATAAATGTTGATGTGTTTTGTACAATTAATGTAAAAAGGATTTTTGGTCGTATAAATGGTGCTAAGGTTGTTACAAAATAGAATTTCAGGAGTTGAATAGGGACCTTTAGCTAGTGAGCAAGATGACAAATCCAAGTAGACTTAGCAATAGCATAAGCTATAGCTTTTTATTCTACTTCCGATGAGTTTATGGAGACAGTAGGTTGCTTCTTGGCATGCTAAGAAAAGAGGTTGCAACCAAGAAAAATGATATGCCTTGTGGTATACTTGCGAGTGTTTGGATAGTTAGCCAAGTTTGTATCAACATAGGTGGTCATTGATGTAAAGATGTTCGTATGAATGCATATGTTGACTCAACTGGTTAACTACAAAGTTAATATATAGTTTTGTAATAATGAGGTATTTGAGTGTCCCAACAATTTCTTGGTCGATAGTGGGGTTAAAGAATAATTTGGAGTGCGTTGGATTTGATAGCTTGTTTGGCTTTATTGAGGCCTATGTTGTATGTCCTAACAATACATCACGTCCATTCTTATCCTATAAGGATAAATCAGGTTCAGGTACTTTACTCTTTCCTACAGGTAAGTTCGTTGGAGTCTTTTATAGTGAAGAGTTAAAGTTTGCACATGATTTAGGTTACCATGTAATTCCTCATAAGGGTTATTTGTTTGAGAAGAAGTCCAGTCCTTTCAAAGACTTAATCCCACACCTCTATGAAAGCAAACTAAAAGCTAAGAAAGTTAGTGATGAAGTTATGACATTTATTTATAAGATTCTAATGAACTCCCTCTATGGTAGATTTGGTATGAATCTTGAAAGTATAGTAATAGGGATCTGCAATCAAAAAAGATATGAAGAATTGATGAAGATGAATAATTTTCAATCTGCAGAGATACTTACCGATCATTACCATATTGTAAATTACCTTAGCAATTGTAGCTTTGCTGACGACGATGACTAGAAACCTCCTAAGATGTCGGCTGTTCAATTGGTTGCTGCTATTATTGCTTGTGCTTGTATTTATATGTACCTTAATATTTTCAGATCTGACTGTTACTATACCGATATTGACTTAATAGTTCTAGGAAGTCCTCTTCCTAACGATTTAATCTCATCCATTGAATTAGGTAAGTTTAAACTCGAAAGCCATGTCAAGAGAGGTATCTTCTTAGTGCCTAAGAGTTATATGTTAAACATAGAAGATGATAAATAAATTATTAAACACAAGGGTCCTATTAAAGAATTAGTAATATCCGAATGGTTTCAAAATCAATTAGCAGATCTATCTCTAATTCTAATGGATCAGATCTTCACTATAGCTAATTTCAGAATAGATTGGAAAAACTCTAGATCGTAAAAAAGGAAATGATCATCAAACTAAGACTACCACAGAGTACGAAAAGAGAGAATGTCTATGATTCAAATAATGTCTAAATAGACATATGACCTATAGATGTAATAGACTTAGAAAGTTAAGATGCTAATATTATTTTAAAATATGAACTAAAGAATAAAAATAAAGAATCTGTTAGTTAGTCCACTATTGAAGGTCAAGAGTCCACAATGGAAGGTTAAAAGACCATTACTCCTCAATCGACTCTCTACAAAATCAAGGCTGAGGCTTTGAAAGCTAAGGCTAATAAGGCTAAGGTTAAGGACAATGACAATAGCTTATCCTTGAGACCAAAACTAGATGAATAATAGCAATAACAAGGGCGAGTAAGGCCTTACCTTATCTCCTTACTCTCCGATTCATCCGTTAGATCGGTCCATTTTAACATCCTACTATCTTGTAAGACACTAGATAACCAGAGAAATCTTCTAATACACTAGATAACTAGACATATTACATATCAACGATACTTTCAAGTCTCTCCCGTTGTAGCAACCCCTCAGTATTAATGTAGAGCTTCCCTTGCCTCGGTCTTAAAACGTTATCACCGTAGGATCCTGAATGTACTTTAGCAGTTAAATCCCATGCTGGAAGCACGATGTGTAATTGCAATATTTCATTAGACTTTAATACCATCTTCTTATTAGTAAATTGAAGGATTGTGATATTCAGGCACCTAGACCAAAAACAATTTAATTCTGATTTGTTTATAGTGTAGTAAATGAAATCATCGAAATGTTCCAAATGCAAGTCCATTACTATAAAATATAGCAAGCCTATTCCTTTAGATGGTTTTCTTTTAGTTTGAACAAATCCTAAGATTCTATTAACTTGTTCACCATCAACTTATAGTTTTGTTACAAAGGAATTTACCATTTTAATGATAATTGGATTCTATAGCAAAGCATTAACCTTTTGCATTATTATCCCTTTATCCATAGACGCTGTATCTGGTGTTAATTCATAAAGTTTAAAAGATCTTAGTGTGATTAATGCTTTACTTGCCATTAAGTTATCCATAAAATTGAAATTTATATAATTAGGATGTAAAACTTTTAGATCGGGTGTTTTATTGCCATTTTTGACTTCTTTGATATCAATACACTTCTTTTTCATATAAAGGAAGTGTGCCAATGATGATTTGACCAATGGTTCCATTATAGGATCATATAGCACATCACTTCCAATTCCATTGTTATTGAAATCCGTATATTAACATTGGAAATCATGGGAAATTTACTAGAATTAAGTTTATAGTTATTCTCTATTATATCTACAAATATCATCAGTTCCATAGTCTTGCTAGTTATACTCATAAGTAGTTTTTTTAGTCATTTATAGTTTTCATTTCATTTCATATACGCAGTGCACTAAGTTATTTATGAGTGACCTAAAGTTATTTAAGTTGCTCAACTTATCTGCTAGAAGGCGGCAGCTAAACTACCTATTTAAGCTTAAATCTTGTATGGGGAAACAATGGGTGGTAAGGCGGTTCCTGGGACATTGGCAATTTATTGGTTTAAAGCGATGCATGTGATGTCTTTTGAGTAAGTCGTGGGTAATATGAGACTAGCTTAACGTAGACCCTGAGGTCTACGAGTCTTAATATCGAAGAAAAATTGGAGATTACCAAGATTGTTTATAGCAAACTATCAAGATAGGAGAGTTATGATGTGCTGTGAGATGAGATGCTTGCTAGTAAGAACGATCAACTTAGAGACGTAGGATAAAGATTTTTGACTCTTAAGAGAAGATAAACATGGATGGGTTAGTTTTACTTTGTTGAGAGCCTATATGGAAAAGTAAAGTGCCAAACCAATGAAATCAGGCATGAGGTGCCTCTTTATGACCATAAAGGAACTTTTGGAGTTGAGAACATGGTTAGGATAATGCCAATGAACGAATCTAGGAGGTTGTTTTATGGACACTTTCTCTTTGAGATAATCATGGAGAAAAGCGTTTTTCACATTAAGATGATGAATTTCCTACGAAGAGAATGGTAGTGTGTTTGACAATAGGACGAAATGTTGCATCCTTGTTACTGCTTTCTTGCTAGCCTTGGGCAACAAGACAAGCTTTGTAATGCTTGATAGGTCTTCAGCATTATATTTTATGTAGAGTTTCCATGTGACGCCAATAACATTTTGATGTGGTTGTTTTTGGGGTATTTTTTTGGGGGGGATGGGGTGTGTTGGGGATGGGAGAGGTGGGGGGAAGGGTCTTGAAGGGCTTTAGTGTAGTCGCAAGGCTTAGATTGAGTTATGTGGGTATGAAGATTGCAAATGGTTTTTGGTTTAGTGATGCTAGATTGAGAGGGAGTATGCATAGAGTGAGTGGGGAGGGAGGTGGAAGGCTAGGTGAGGGGTTGATGACGTAGGGAGAGATGTGAAAGGCAGAGAGGTAGTTGAAGGAGGTATTGTGGTGGAGGAGGGAGTTGTTGTAAGTGATAGAATTGTGGATTGAGAGCGATTGCATTTGTAGGCATGCATAGTAGTGGATTGTTTTGATTGGTGGAAGTGGTGAGGATATGAGTAGATATGGTTTGTGGAGTTTGAGTAGGCGAGGGGTAAGAAGTTTCAAGAAAGCTAGTTGTAGAAGTAGGTAAGGTGGGAATGGTATTTTGGAGGGAAGGAATGGGTTTGGTTGATGAGATGCAATGGTGAAAGTTAGAGAGGGTGATAATGTGGGTGTCACAGGCTAAGCGCTTGGAGAGGAGATGAGAGTTTGTAGGGAAAGATTGATTTATGAAATGTAACATGATGATTGATGTAGAGACAAAATTAAGGTACTCTTAAGTAGTGATAATGTTTATATTGGGTTGGGTAATCGATGAATTTGCATTGAAGTGAGCTAGAGAAAGGTTTGTTTTTGGCTTAGGCTGTCGTGTTCAAATAATAAAGCCATCCAAAGGTGTGAAGCGACAAGAAAAATGTGGGAGAAGTTCCAAGGGAGGTTTATGGTTGAGTGTGGTTGAAGGTAAGTGGTTAATGTTGTACATACCAGTTAGTGCTACATCAACTTAAATTGTAGGTGGCAAATTAGCATGTAAGTAAATAGTTCATGCAAGTTTTATAATGTGGCGATGTTTGTGCTCATAGTTCTGTTTTGTTGTGGAGTGCAGGGACATAATAATTGTAGGACGAATGTCATTTACATGTAGGAATTCAGTTAAGGCATTGTTGATAAATTCATCACCAACATCACAGTGAAAAACTTTAAAGCAGTTAGAGAGATAATTTTCGACAAGTGATTTATAATGTTGGAAATTGGATAGGACTTTACTTTTTATTATGTATTGGAAATAGCTAAGAAGAATGAGTACAATCATTGACAAAGATCATGTAGTAATGAAACCCTAAATTAGATCTAATGGTGATTGCCATACACCTAAATGAGTAACATTTGAGGGCTTCTTAACTCTGAGATTGCTTAAAGGGTCGATGAGTAGACTTGCCAACATCATAGGCATGACAAGGACTTGAGGACGATGAAGATGACTTGACTCGAATGCTATAATTTTGAACAAGGTGGTGGGGGATGTCAACATATGGATGATGTGGTCTGGAATATAATTCTTTTTCAGTAGGATGGAAGCCATAAGAAACTGTAGAGGATGGACTAGAGAGAGATAAATGGGATGGAGAGAATGCTTAGTCTTTGTTGGAGGAAAAGATGACCTGTTGATGAGTCATTCATTGAAAAGAGGAATCATTAAAGCTCACAGTAGAGTTGTTATCATAACATAGTTTAATGTCATATTAAAGGTTGCGTGTGAGGGAGAAGGAACAAGAAGAACATTCTTGAGGTGTAGAAGACCACTTGTGGTGCATATAATGGGGTCATCTGTGTGGGTTATGGGTATGGAAACACCATTACTGAATAGAACTTGATGACAACTAACATATGAGATTAGATTAGTGAACATACCTACATTTGGAGTTATGTGGTGGCTAGTATCAGAGTCGGAATAACAAATAGGCTCATGAGATTCACCAATTAAGAGAGTAGCAAATGTCTAGGGCATATCTGTGTAGGAGGCTTTGAACCTCTGATCGGTGAAATGCTGCATTTCTGAATTTCTCTCAAATTTGACAGGTAAGCCAGGAATGCATAGAGGAGCTAGAATTGGAGTAGGTGGTGTGGAGAGCTGCTAACTAGAGGATGAAGGTGAATAGCCACAACACTAACGATGTGAGTTTCCTTTCTTTTGAAGTTCCTAAAGTTCTATCTTTTGGAGTGCTAGACGATTCTTGATTGGAAAAGTTTCCTTTCTTCTTGGCCCTTTATTAGATATTTGGATAACTACATGTTTTTGGGGTTTTTTTCTAAGTTGCTTATCCTGTTTCATTAATATCAACATGTACAGCTAGAATTTCTATTTTTGAACTTATGATTAATGTGAAAGCAATGCTCTTTCATTTATTTATATTTGAATGTCATTTGGACGAAATTCTTGAGACGTTATGTGATGCATATTGTATGCTTGCATACTTGATTTGTGCTGTTTTGCGTCAGCACAACTTTTCATTTTATATGCCAATGCAGATGTTGAAGAAAAAGAATGAAGGTAACTATATGAGACTCTCTAGGAAAGAACTTCAAAGTTTATGCAAGAAGTACGGCTTGCCTGCCAATAGGTCCAGATATGATTTGGCAAAGTCATTGGCAACTTCTAAGGTAATATTATATGATATCAAGGGATTTGTTTTTGCAGTTCAGGAAAAGAAGATCAGCACCCTTTCTAATATTTAGTCATGTGAAGATTATCCAAAACATAATTAGTTTTGCTAATGATGCCAGAGGACTTCATCATTAATGCTGTTGTGCTCATTTGATATGCATCGTGCTAATTTACAATTTTTGCTTTTTCTTGCTATTCCTTGGCAAATGCTGTGAAGATCTTGAGAATCTATGACATGCCAATTGTAACCTGAAAGGGGATAAAAAAACTTGTGTTTGTTGTCCACATCTTTTTCTTTACTTTAGATATTAATTTGTGCGCTTCCAATATAATTGAACCCACATGAAGAAATCGTCTGTCCTTTTTCAAGAGAATGCTTCTATAAGTATTGTAGAGGTATTATAATTACTTTCTTCATATATTTTTCCAGTTGCAAATTGCTGCTTAATTTATCTTTCCCATATACATGGGAGAAAGTTTATAGTATATTCATCTTTATATTACCCCGCATGCAGCTTGCAGTTGGTTTTAAGTTGGATTAATGAAAATGGCTACTTTTGTGAATGCATCTTTGATGAATCCAACTAAGTATTACATTGTGATTAGTCTGCACCGTCAAAAAAATTGTTTGGCCTTTAATGCCTTCTTTGGTGAGGGTGCAGTGATTTCTCTATATAAGCTTATTATTAGATTACACTTCATGAGCAATTCTGTATTTAACCAATTAAGCTGATAGATTGTAAGGATCTTACTATCCTTGAGTCAATTTTTGCATAATTCCTCTGGCTTTTCGATGATCTTAAGCAAGATATTGACTCAGTAACCTTGTCAGCTAGCTAGGAGTCAATTGCAGATTGTTTAGTTGACTATTAAATTTTGTATGTAGAAGTTAGGCTAGGATATTTTTGTAAGAAATCTTTTCCAATGACCAGAAAAATCCTGCTTTATGGAAAATATGGATGCTTATGTCAGCATCACTTAGAGAATGATTGTATAGTCTTAGAGGAATAAATGGAGGTGCCATCACAACAATTTGCTAGGAGAATTGGCTGTTTTGGCGGTGAATAGAGAATCGAAAGTTAATTGTTTGCAAATGGAGCCTTGTTTTGAATGAGTTTTACTCTGAGTTGATCCTTAATTGTACTTTTCGTTACAATCTGGTAGATGTTTGGCCATAGAGTATATGAAAACTCTGGGACATCTTTCTCTCAAATGCCGTTAAATTTGATGGAAATAATTTGTGCAGGATATACCACCAAGGGTAACTTCTGATCAGAACAATTGGGGGATTGCAAGATTTAATGGTAATGAGAATGTAGTGCAACTTCAGAACAAGGAAACACATGGGAGTGCAGGTTCCACGGATAATATTATCCTTGCACCTGTTACAAATATAAAAATTCCAACATCTTCTTTTGAGTTTCATGTCCAGTCAGATGAGGGTATCAATCTTTTTGTTGACTTAAATTCATCGCCATCAGATTGGATTGAAAAATTGAAAAATGATGTTCATATATATGAAAGCGTCTGTTCTAAAGAATCTAGGAGTTTTCATGAAGAGCTTGCACACCAGGGTAGTATTCAAATGAAAAGTTCCAATCCACTAAATATAGATAAGGGCCAAATTGATGATGGTCCTTTGCTAGCTGCATCTTCTAGATGTTATGAAGATAAAGAAGAAATATGCAAAGCTACCAATTCTGATGGATGTGAATGCTCTTTAAAGTCTTCCACTCGAGAAACGTGTCTCATGGATGAAGATTTATCTAAGCACACAGCAGAACAGGATCTTATCTGGTCAAATCCCAATAGAAATGGAGATCTGGTTATCTCTATGCCTTCATCGTCGGGCCTCAATGGCTGCAAAATCAGCTGTGAATCAGAAGTTGTCAATGGCCCTAAGATTGATTTTGTTTCTGAATCTGCATCAAACTTGGTGTCGGATAATAGAATTAGCCTTCTGACCTCTGAACAAGCTCCAAAGCTTAATAATGCATATTGCGAGGATTTGGCATTTCAAAGTAACCATGACCCACCTAGTTTTGTGACATCAAACCTGGATTGCTCCATCAGCAGTTATGTACAGATGCAAGTTTCAGAATCTTCAAGCTTTTTTATAGATGAATTGTCTCCATGCAAAAATGATGGAATGGGTCCTTTGGGGGAACAGGAGCAGAATATGGAGTCAGCCTATTCTATTGAGCTAAATGGTGATACAAGCATGGATCCTTTACCAACATGTACTGAAAAAGAGGTAGTATCTCTTTTTATTTATATGTTGAAAGATTTCTTACCATGCAAATCTCCAATGTAGTTTTCATGAGTCAGATAAGTACATAGGATGTTTGTTCTAAAGTACAAGTCCTTGACATTATAGGTGAGTTGATTAAGTGTTCTATGTTTATAACAAAATTCAATTTACTCTTTTATGTTTCAAATAAGTTATTTGAGTTTACCATGTTAATGTCATTACACCAGGTAAGTCCTTTCTATATATGGCCAGAATCTAGATATCATGGGATATGCTAATGGAGGGCTCGGTACAAGACAAATATAAAGGGCTTTAATCGTTCATTTAAGATGAGTCACTTGATTGCATTTTGGATCAAGCCTAGAGGACTTAAATGACCCATTTTAAAGCATAAATAAATTGATTACTTTCTGCACAAACAGATTACTTTTGTAGTTCTTGTCCCATCTAAAGTATAGGTCATGGGGTTTACCATGTTGTGGAATCTCACATCTAATCTATGGGCTCTGTCTGTCTACGTTGGTTATTTATGTTTTTAGTTGAATATGGAGACATTGAAGTTAGTAAAATCTGTTTCAGAGTAACATGTCTGATTTTTGTCTGGAGTAATCACATTCTCTGGACCGAGATTAGTTTGGAGAAACAGATATACAATAGTGTCCTATGGACATTTGGAAATTGCTGTTGAGTAGAAAGATTAATGCAAGTTTTATTTTAAAAGAATATTTCTTATTTGCAGTCAGACATAGCGAGCTATGTATATGTCTAGATATTGATCAATCTCATCATATATTTGTAGTGACATGCTGTTGTTCTTCAGGAGAAGAGCACAATGGCTTGTGGCGTTGAGAGTTCAGTGTAATTATCTTCCTAAAAAGACGACTAAATTATTCTCCTCCTTTTATTGCTGAAGAGACAGCCTAACTTTTCTTTTTCTCCTTTTTCCATCCAGATGCTCACATTCACAAATGCCTTTCGAGAAAATTTCTCCAAGATCTGCTGATACAAAGTCAACTGGTAAATTTCACAAGCGACGGCGCGATAATAATGGAGTTGAAAGTACCGTTTGTGGACCTAAGTCCATGGTATTAAGAAGCTCCAAATTTCTGCTAAGGGAAGCTATTCCTAGAAGATCTTTGCGGTTGCTTCCAAAGGTTTTTTCCTTTACCCTTCTTTTGGAAATTTAGGCTCCTGACTTCACATATAGAAGATACTTAACAGGTGTGAAATTTTCTTTCTTTTGCCATCTTAAATAATTCTATAGATAAAAGATATGGTATTTTCTCTTCCCAGTTCCTTCATGTAATAATCTACAGCAAAAGTCTCTTTGAAATGAGAGGGTCTAGGAATTAATGTTCAATTAATTGGCATTGTTAGTATAGCTATCTGCATTTGTCTACTGATATTATTCTTCTACCCAATATCTCCAGTGGAACAATACAGTTATATGCTGTGGCATGCTTTTTATTGTATTACTATGTTTTACTAATGTCCAGGTAGGGCATTTTCTTGATGAGAGGTTTCTTGTGACCTGTATTGGGGTTTCTGATTGATATATTCTTAATAATTAATGAATAACCGAATCCTAATTTAGCTAAGACAACTCTCACTGCAAATGGCATAATCCTTTCCATAAGCAGCTCAGCATCTTATTCCAACTATCTGGCAAAACGTTGTTTGGCCACTATCTAATATAAAAAAAAATGGTATGATCATATAGACTAAAGCTAATTTGACTTCACTAGGGTCTCCTTTTATGAGGTTTAAAAATTAGCAATGTTTATTGTAAAAACCACTATATATTTAACACATGATATCAAACCCTTGCTTGGTTAGACGGGTATAGCTACTGTGTGTAAACGCGTGTTAAACCCTGGGCACTTGTTAGGAAGCTTTTTTTTCAATTACATACAAAACTGGAAATTTCCTTTACAATTATATATTCACTCGGAAAAAATTTGCTTCAAAAAGTTCAACTTAAAAAATAAAACTTCCCTTTTTGTGACAATTTCCCACTAATCCTTCCTCCTCACGAAGAAGAGAGGGAATGGGAAGAAGGCAAGACTTGAATCTTGAGAGAATTCTGCTTTCATGGGGTGAGTTTTCATTTGTTGCAGGAGTATTAATATGTTGATTTCTATCTATTATTAACTTGGTGAATGTTCAAACTAGCCTGAAAAGGAACTCAACACTTTGACCTTTGTTAGGTTGTACAATATTCTAATTGAAGATCGGCCCTGGCTTCCTTGCATTTGTTTTTTCCTCGTAATTAGGGTTCCACAGAGTTATCGAACATAAAAAGTGATTTATGCCCTGACACAGCAAAAGATATAGAACAGTTGAAGAAGTGGAAGCTATTTGATGAATTGGTGTTATAAAATATTATATGTTATATACAGTCACCAGTGCTTACTTTGAGAATATTCATCAAATACACATACTGACAGATCAATGCTTTGTTGAATTGTCAGTTTTGGGGAAAGTGTGAAAAATTGCATGTTTAAATGTTTTACAGTTGATAAATTGCACGTTATCTTTTGTCATTTGTTAAGGTTTTGAACCATGAAGATTTCAAGGCAAATATGAGCTAGAAAATCTTTAAAAGGGTGAAAAGGAACTATTGAAGAAGTATAAAGAATATTGTCGATATTATAATCATATGAGGACCTATGAAAGAATAGCTGTTCAAAATTATGTGGTATGATGTATGTATTGACTCATGCATGCCTGTGTTTTGCCTCTAGTCTGCCGGTGCACTTCTTTTCTATGTAATTCTATTATATGATGCCAGTAGATTGCAATGTGAAATATCTTCATTTGCTTTTGATGTTGTATGTATGGGTTCTTGCTCCTTGCCTGTTTGTAACTTCAATTCAACTTAATAGATACAAGATTTTGTATGCTTGTTCCTTGTGGTGTTGTTATGTTACAAGTTTGTCTTCAAGACCTTTGTGTCTTTGAAGTTCTCATTACACACAGTTCTTCTGTGATAATTTTGCTGCTTTAGGTTATAAGTAAACAGGAAAAATAAATACACCAATAAATTTGATGAACATGAAATTGTTGTTGATTTTGCAAACTTGTCTGTCCTTTGTTACCCTTTCTCCACTAAATTGTTTTTTCATTCTGGTTCTTATGATAAAAACTGGCAGCATGAAATTAAAAATGCACGTCTTTTTGTTCTGCTAGAACTAATATACTGTTCAGTCTCAACAATTTCATGCACCAAAGTTACAACTGCGGTGAAGGCAATGCTCTGCGGCCTCTGGAGGAGCTCTTCATTCAGCTGAAGACAAGTAGTCATCATCCTGGGTGTATTTTTAGTAATTTTTTCTTACTGTCACAGATATATGCATTGATTATTTTCCTGAGAAAGAATGAAATAAAAATCCAACTTGTATCAAGAGTAGAACTTTTTTTTAGTATATCAAGTTTTAGATTAGTGGCTTATGACTTCATGATTCTGCTGAAGGAAAAACATATTCAGGGTAAAGAAATATCTCTGCCATCTCACACGATTCAATGCGTGCATGAGTAGGGTGCATTATCAACAGTGCCTCTTGCTGAACTGCCATTTGGTGTTAAAAATTTTAGTACTGAGATGGTGGTCTGTAGCTGGAAAATGGTAACTCTTATGTGTGCCTTTCTTTTTGTTGAAAAAAGTTTCTATATTCTTCTTCTGCAGTGGAAACAGACCGTGTTTGATCTATCCTGGCATTTTGAGCACAATTTATTTGCTCAAAATTACGAGATGGGTAGTTGGTATTTAGAGCTTGGACTTGACTAGCCTACCTTGAGCTGCGAGTCCTACTCAAGGGATTCGCAGGGAGAAACTCTGCTTATACTGTTACCCTTGAGGATTGAAACTTGGATTGCCTATGTAACCATGCAAGTAGCTATTCTCTGGACTCACCCTCACTGATCAAACATGAGAATGTTACAGATCTGTTTATTACTTTACATTGTTACATAGGGTGCTTCTTGCTAGTTTTTTGATCTTTCATCGGTGTCGCATGAAAAATTTATACATTCCATTTAGAAAATCTTGGATTTAAATTCTCGAAACTTTGTTTCCTGATATCCTGGATATGAAAATTCTTGTTTCATGCAAAACTTGCATTTTTTATGAATAGAAAACTAAGTATAGTTGTATTGTGAGTCCATTGAAAGTCTAGTGGCAATCTTGCTATCATTGATTTGTAGTTTAGTATTACGAATGCTAGTCTTCAAATGGTTAAGTTTTATTCTCCCTCATATATCATCATATAAAAAGTAGTTGGAAATATTATAAAAAAAAAAAAGGAAAGAAAATCTCGTTACCATATGTTATCATCTTTAAGGTTTGGTAAAAATGAAAAATGGATGCCACTTAAATATGATATGAATCCATCTTGTCAAAGGATTTAGTTATTGTAATAATTTATTCCAATGATATGATACTTCAAGATTGATAATCAAATCTAATCTTGTGATATTCTGGTGCTGCATTATTACCATTCATTATATTAACAAGTGAATCTGTCAGGATCCCTTCTCTTTTTAGGTTTTCGGTTCATTATCACGAATTTCTGAAGGGCTAAGAATCTGAACTTCAGGCCCATCTAAATGTGAAGGTAGAAGTAGATATAGATCCTATCTCCACCAAAGAAAAACAAAAGAATAATTATATTTCATGAAATATAATAATTTTCTACTCAGAAACACTAATGAACTGCTGAAAATCCCCCCAAATCCTGAAATGTTATAAAAATTTAAATTTGTTAAAAGGATATATATGATTATTACTCGCATATGTTTTTATGAGATCATACTATTTTTATTAAATTCATTTTTAATGGGATTATATTAGGTTTTTAAATAGATCTCCGTGATGAATCAATATGAGCTGATCTTCTGAACCAGGATGGAACTGGACCTTGACCCACCGATTCTTGGTTTCTAAACTGGACTCGGACCCATGAGACCAGTTTATGGGCTGATTTCCTGGACTCGCCGGTTCAGTTGGCGGTTTAAGAAACTGTGAATCGGTTTAAAAAAAAAAACTAATTTAAAAAATAAAAAAATTAACTAAATTTTAAATTTTTAATTAAAATTATTTAAACACAAGACAAATGTTATTTTTAGTTCATTCTACAAAATAGTTATTTTAAGAAATGTACTTATTTATATACAGTTATATTCAAGTCAATTATTGTATCAGTAATATGAGAAAAGATATGAAAATTATAAAAAAAGTTAGTTTGACATTGCTAATAATGAGATTCATTTTTTGGTAAAGATTTATATATATATTAAATCACATAAGTATTTAAAATTATATTTATTGTGTTTTTATGAATAGTAATGTATTAAATGTTGTTAATGAGAAATGATTATTTTTCTATTTATATGAAATTAGTTAAAATTTTTAGTTTTATTATTTATTTTAAAATTATTTTATTTCACCATTTTTATTCTTTTCTTTTTTTATCATTTTTTTAAGTTAGTGGTTCAAGAACTATTGGGTCAATGGATCAAGAGGTTGACTTAACTTGGACCTGTTAACTCGACGGGTTGGCTTTACGGGTCTAACTTATATGACTGGATTTAAGTTGGATTTTAGACCTTGTGAGGTGGTTTTGGGTCGGGTCAGGATTTGGATCCAACCCGTGCCTAGGTCTAAACGTACCTTTCTATTCACATACATCCATATATTTATGAGCGATTACAAAAAGATTCCGATTGGATCATATCAAGTTTATGTACAAAAATTGAGCTATATTGAAAGTGTAATTTACAGTATGGGCATGTGGCGTTTTATTGACATCACTCGACAGTGCATCCAAGGCACGTACACCAAGACAAATATTTTGTTATCTTCTCTATTCCTTTCCTCATAATACTTAGTGTTTCTTTTATTTACTTGTTTTTAAGTTGATATTCAGTTGTATCATCGAGGATATATGATATATATATAATCTCTTATGTTTGATTCATGTGCGGTTAGTGCCTCTATTATAAAATCGAGCATTTACATCCCCGAAAGAAAGTGTATCTAAGCAACTATATGATTATTTTATGATGCAGGGTAAAGTATGATAAACATAAATATATGGAGAAATAAGGTATTTATGTAATTTTAGACCGCCATCCCATCTTGTTCGGCTTCTTTATTAGGATTGTCATTCTAAACCATTAGACACTTATCCTTAATGAAGTTTCTTTTGGAAAGTTTATAGGAGTGACACTGAAAATTTTCATTTTAATAATGATGCATTTGGGTGAGAGCTCTTCTTCCCAGGAGAAAAAAAAGAGGAAAAAAAAAAAAAAAAGAAGAAAAATCCTTAACTTTTAAAATCTTAAGAGCATCCGCCCCTTGCCAGGTACTCCTTCCATATCCATCCATCTTTTATTATCCTTCATTTCCTCTCTATTTCTCATTTTACTTTCTAGTTTCCGCTTAACATTGCCGCCAACAATACTTCTTCTCGCTCTTGCTCCTCCTCCACTTGGTATACTAAGATTGCCTAATCATCACCAGTGCAATCAATATAGTTTTCTACTCCTTTTTTGTGGGTGATTCTACGACCGAGTGCAGTATTATTGTCATCTTAGCAAAACTTTTCATTTTTAAGCTTGTTGATACCCATCTTTATTGTATCATATGAGCCTTGTATAAGATGGGTTAATACCTCCCATCTCTTTAATTTATTTTTGAGACAATATATCTGAATAATAGTCGGAAATTCAATTTATTACTCGAATTTTCTAACTTATAAAATTTAGTATTCAATGGAAGTTTTCGTATCATTCTTATTACTTGTTGCAAATTCATGTTACACGTGTCAAATTAATTACATAATAGAGATGACATACGAAAAATTTAAGTTAAACATCAAATTTAACAAATCGAAAATTCACATGGTATTACTGACAGTGTCTAAAAAGAGAGAAAAGATATTGCGAGAGATAAAGATAATCATAAAAATTCTTTCATCGTAGCAATTTTTATCATTGGTCGAGTTAAACGACTCATATTTTTAAGATTCTAAAATCCGTGAAATAGGAACGGAAATACCTTATGTTATTAGTATCTAGTAGAGTAATATTTAATGTGTCTGCGAAATTAGTTGATTACATAATTTCATTATCATTTATTGAGAATTTAAAAATAAGCGTGAATAGAGAAATTGGGCCATCCAGTGGGCCTACGTTGGAGAGAGACTGGTCCATAATCATCTCTTGATGACATCGAAAAAACAAATAATACACGCTTCCTACACCACCTACTGTCTAATTATTTGGATGCCCCCGATTAAAATAAGGCTCCGAATTCAATTAAATTGTGGTCTCAGTCTCACCCCTGTGAAACATATTTCATTCTCATAGTTGGGAAAAAAAAAGAAAAGAAAAGAAAAAGAATCATATTTCATTCTATGTATACATAAATCACAAGATACTTATGATGACAAGGGAGTTTAATATCTTAATTTTGTTTAAAATTTTTTTATTATGTTAGAGCATTTTTCTTTTTGAAACTATCAAAATTATAGAAATGCGTTAAAATTTAATAATAATATTATATTACACCACTGAAAATGCTTACGCTGCAAAATTTTTATTTCAGAAAAAAGTACATGGCCAAACTTTTCTTTAATTGAGCACACAACATGAATTATTTATTGAAGACGATCAATCAACTAATTTAACTTGTACTGAGTGATTGATCATTAACTTAGTTAAGCAAACCTCAAGTTAGATGATGAGTTTGTAAGAAAAAATAGGGCTGACTTGATCATCAACTTTTTTCATGGGGTCTAAGTGTGGTTTCTTACAAATTCGTGATGTTCCTAAAATTTTGATATATTTCACGTTTTGTTATAATTTAGGCAAAAATTTGAAGATCCTTTCTTTCTTTTTTTCCTCTTCATGAAAGAGACGAAGTAAACCTTTTATTCACATAAAAGGTATCGATGCCTAAAGCCATAGATCATGTCATCCCAATCATTCAATCCAACTACATCACGCCCCAAGTGCCCAACCCATGACCCATTAATTTCGTACCGTCCAAAACTCGATGACGAGCATAAAAATCAACTACAACGAATTTGTAAACCTTCAGAGGTGGGTGGCAAACAATCGGGTTTTAAGTGGTGGCACAACCACTCCAAGGTTGAAAGTAGCGGACCATGGACGGCCCGGCTCCCATAGCCTTTTTAACCTGAATTTTCTCTCTCTTTTCCCTTCATTTTGCGACTTCTATTATATAGTTTGATTAGATATATTTAATTATAATAGCTCCTTATATTAATTATTGCTAACTAATAAGATTTGATACATATCTACAGTTGATGAATATTTTATGGAGTAAATGGAAGCACTTATTTCTGTTATTTTCAAAAGTTTGAAAACTTCAATAGGATAAAAAATTAATTAGAGGACAAAAATAGAAAAAACTATATGATGTTACGAATTTATTTTGTGCTTTTCCTATCATACCTTGAACTTGAGAAATGCCACAGTTCGAGGGCAGCCTACATTGTGCTCGCTAGGTTCCATTCTATGCTCTCCTATTCTTCATGTCCTTTTTATGATGATATAAGAAAGTTTTCAAAATGAGGTCAACAAAGCCTAACAAGGGACTATTTACTACATAAACACACTTGATGCATATGTCAAACTATATACGACTTAAAATAACTAAATACAACAATCATATTCAGTAAGTACACATATAATTTCATTCAATTTGCACATTTGTACCCCTTGGAGTCATTTGAAAGTATAGACCTTTAGTGCTTTCTAGAGCCAACTCTAAAAGTTTGAACACATACCTAGAGCCTATATTGAAAGTGTGGATTTATAATGCTTGATTTCAAAATTTTAGATCCTTAGATTCTTCAAGTTGATTTTAAAGGTGTGAAGTGGATCTTTAGAGTCAATTTGGAAAGTCTGAGGTGAGTTGCTTGAGTTGAGTTTTGAAAATATGGTATGAGTTCCTAAAGTTAAGTTTTTCAAAATATAGTATAAGTTCATAGAGTTGAGTATGGAGTGAGTTTTTGGCGTTGGGAGTATGCAGTGGGTTCTTAGAGTTAGGTTTTCAAAAGTATAGTATAGGTCCCTCGAATTGGTTTTTGAATGTATAGATCTATACAATTCTATATTTGTACATATTAGTCATTCCAAGCCTCTTAATCATCATATATTATTTTTGCCACATGCACATACACAACCATAAAATAGATATATATATAAATGCATGTAACTACCTTAGTACACAAAACCAATAACTAACAGAAGCTGTTCTTGGTCTTTATTGCTAAGATATCATATGATCAATTAATAAATCAAATAATTAACTCCTAGGTTTATCTTGGTTTATTTTTTCTTATTTATGGGTCTGACCTAATTTTTAATTAGATAAATTTTCTATTTAAATTTTCATAGTTAACTTAGAAATTTCTATAGTATAAGAGAAAGGTGGTTGGCCTAATCATTGTAAGGGGATAGGCAGTTGGCCTATCTACTTAAATTGGGTTTCCTTTGTTATCATTTATTCTCTTTACAAATTCTTCTCAAATTGGGTTTTTATTATCTTCTACTCTCTTGTGCAAATCCTTCTAACTGTTGTTTAGTTACAATTGTATTATGACTTATATTTTATTATAGAACTCTATTTTTCTAAATCTATCACGTTTATTCTAAACATGCTCATAATTTTTTTTTTCTTTTCCCATTACTTATTATTCTACACTGGATTTTGAGACTTAATCTTTAAGTTAGCTGTTCCTAATCTCACTGTAAAACCTGAATCTACTTACAATATGAACATAGTTCATTAATGAAATCCTTTATGTTACTAATTATGGAGTATGATTTGAAGGTTTTGTTGATTGTTTACAAATATTTTTTGAATCATTAACCTAGTATAACATAAATCCTAATTTTATTGCTTTCAACCATTACAGCATTATGTTTCTAAATCTTCTAATTCATAACTTTACTGTTCAAAAGAAGGTTGAGTTTGAGCACTTACTTGCGATCACGAAATTTGTGTCTTCACCCTTTTCTTATTGCAATAAGTGAATTCTTACTGAAATGATTTTTGAATGAATGAGAAGGGTTTGTTTATAATTGTGAAGAGTGGATGCCTTTTAAGATTATTTCCTTTTTGTGAATATATTCTTTTTTGTTTATATATATATATATATATATATATTATTATTGGGGCAAACGGTCTATTATTCTACCCAACTGTTATAAATGTATACCTTCAAAATTTTTCTGTATATTCAAATTATCTGGCACTATTAGCCAAGGAGATAAGATTTTGTATCCTACTATAGTATATAATGACATTTATTTTCTAATTTATGTTTCCTTTATTCTTTCATGTGAGAACTCTCTATGGAAAGTGGATAGTGGAGAAGTTAAGATTACTATATGACATGGATAGATGGAAGATGTAAATCTCAACAAATGGTGGTAGTGCTTGCTCAAAAGAATCCTATCTATTGATGATTTTTGTTCCCGATGAAAGTAGATATTTAATTTTTTTTCTTATTATTTTTAGTTTCACCCCTTTTTTTTTTATATAGATATCTTATAGATATATTTAAAAGCAAAATTGACAAAATGGAATTTATTACACATATTAAAAATTAGTGGATGCTATGTAAGCTTTGAGTGCCTTGAAAATGTAAGTAATTAAATGTGCATATGATATATAAATTGTTTTTTGTTTTAAATTTTATCATACCATTGTATTTAATTATTGCACAAACATCAAAATGTGTGTTTACTAGTGTGTATTTATGTGTATTCCATTTGAAATCTTTGCGTATTCCTTCCTTTTTATATCATCTAATGTGTCGTTTTTATTTTATTTTATTCAATATTGTGGACATTTCACTTTCCTTTAATTTTTTATGTGGGGTATATCACCCTTATTATGAGAGATGGTAGCTGTTGGCTTATTTTATTGTGCGCTCTTTTTAGAACAAGCATTAACCTCTAGACAATCACAAAATAATGGTAAAAAGGAATAAAAGAAAAAAAAAATATAAAGAATTAAGTAAAGAAGAAATTACGCAACGCAATTTGACTTCTTTCACTATACGCTCTGTGTAATTTATCTCTAATCTACAAAAATAAGCTCAAACACTTAACTTTTGAGAAGGTACTTTTATACATTATTTCGTTATTCCGTCCTGTCAAAGAAATGCAATAAATTAATGATAAAGTAAACACATCACAAATTATAAGAAAGACAAAACAAAAATAAAAAACCAATCACTTGATCGTCGTTGTATACAACGCAAGTTATCATCTACCATTATCGTTGGAGATGCATAAAGACAAATGTTAAGAGATTAAACTACAATCTAAAATTAATATATTTTACTCGAGACTTTGCATTATTAATTTTCCTAACTCAAATTTAGATTTTTCTCGAATAATAGACATGAAATAACATGAAACTATATATAATCTTAATTTTTTACGTTAGATGATTGTGGATATAAATTTATTACTATATAAGAGCAAAAGTTCGAATTTTCACACCATGATTTAAGCCTATAGAACTAAAAGGCACTATTAAGGACCTTACTCTTTCTTGCTGGTTATGCTAACTTTTGCATTTATCTTCTAAAATCAACTCAAAATTTTGCATTAACAATTTTTGTGCTTTTGTTAGCTTGTCTATGATGAGGGCCATATCCCACGAACTTTGAATTAAATGAAAGTGAATTACTTATTTTGTGATTCTCATTTTAATTGATTTGAAAGAAGTAATTATTTAATTTATACATAATTCGTTGTAGTGATTAATGCCTTGATGATTGGTTGGTCACGCTACTTAGCCGGCTAACATAACTTTCTTATCAAGACGAGACCATGTATGCTATTATAAAATGAGTTGAGGAGGTTAAGGTTTAGATGGTAATGGAGAAGGAAAGGAAGTGTGTGGATGTTAGGAAGATATTAATATTTTCTTTTTGACCCAAAGAGAAATCAATATTATAGATAAAGGCTATTGAATACATTAGTTATATTTTAGAATGAAAAAGATAGGGAAATAGAACTACAATAAGCTATGAGAATAAACTCCAATGCCATGTTTTGTAGTGAGAATAAATTAGAATGGAATTGCGATTCTAAGTTCCATTTTCTTTCCTTACGTTTGAAAGCATATTTAGAAGCCGGGATTGCAATTCTCTGAAACTAGCAATTTTGATTTTAAGAAGGATTTGGATTTTGTCTTTGAGAAGGCGGAATCAACATTCCATTCCTTTCACATTTATTTTAATAAATCAAATTACTTATTTAGCCTTTAGTTTAATTATGATATTAAATATTTAAGGGTATTTTTCACAATTATTATTATATACATATTTAATTTCATTCCATTTCTTTTTAATGTATGGATATTTCCAAACATGTGAGAGAATTTACTATTCTTTCCCTCATTCCATTCTAGTTTATTCCATTTCATTCCAAACTATTTCTACCAACCAAATGTGACATAAGAGAGATTGAAGTTATGAAACCAAATCTAATGGACTCATCTCCAATTTGATGTATTTAGCAATCTAATCTACTACCTTGTTCACCTGATGCCTTACTAAACCAAAAGCTTACTACTTTGAAATTTATCTTAAGCCCCTTGATATCTAAAATACGAGTATAAGGACTCTAGGGTGAGTTTTCATGGGATGTCAAGGCTTTATGAACAATCGCACAACCTAATCCAAAGATTGCATCTTCCTATCCTTTTTTATTTTGCTAACTTGAATGCTTTGAGAACTACTAGTGCCTCAATTTCTTCAAGAGAATTCACAAGAAGCCTCTTATTGTAGCTATAATAAACCATGCCATGAGCACCTTCTAACAATGATTAGCAGCTATTTTTGAATATGGATGAAAGGTACCATCAATACTGATCTTTATATTATTACTAATAGTAGCCTTCCATGCCTCACCTTTTGTAGATGAAACTAACCGTTGCCTAACATCGAGACCTAGCTCTTTACTCCCAATTCTACAAATTGTAGCTGTTACATACTAGTAAAACTGATACATTTGAATTTGGTTGGCTATAGCCTACAATTTCTACATTTGTATTGGCTTGTTGCTACAATTGATGTTTGTTAACTATTGCTTAATCATTGCTAGCTACACCAAAATCAAATTTCATCTTCTAAATGATGATTCGCCTGCCTCGACATTGGTGAACATCTTATACCACTTATAAGTAAGGGTAGGTATGGTTCAGTTTTTCTCCCTCTAAACCAAACCAAACTATAAAATTACAATTCAAAATTTTATAACTTTAAACCAAATTATACGGTTTGGATTAGGAATCTTCTCAAACCTTAAAATTTTGATTTGATTTATGGATTAAACCATATTTTATAGTCTTAGAAAATGTATTCATATAATATGTAATCTCATATGAATATTATTGATTTATTTAATAAGAATTAGTGGTGATATTATATTAAAGGTTGATGAAGTCAATATTCTTCCTACTAAAAAATTGCAAATGTCTAATAATAGCTAATTTTATTTATAAAAGTAACACATAATATAAATTTTGAATTGACCTTCAATACATATGCATATTAATAAATGTAAACTAAAAGTTTTTTTAAATTCTATATTACAATAAAAGAAATTATGTACTTGTAAATAAAGTATTATTATTTTTTTTACAAAACGATTTGATTTGGTTTTATAGATTTGTTTAGTTTATCTTTTCGAATCAAACCATAAATTAATAGTTTAGTTCGATTTGGTTTGAAAATTTTCTAAACCAAGTTGTAATAAAAACCATATTTTCGATTTGGTTTGGTCTGATTTGCGAATTGGTTTAGTTTGGGTGTTTTTTTTTTCTCACCCCTTCTTATATTTGACTTTAGATGTGGATTTTCATCTTCAATTTGCATTTATGCACCAAAATTAGCTACAATATCTACAAGGAACATCATTTCCACTGTTGAAAAGTGCAACCATCGGCCACCATGGAATCAACCTCACTTAGGGCTAATTTACATGAGTAAATAACATTCCAAAATCAAGTTTTCTCCCATTGAACATTCCTTCACATATGGCTTTCCATATGCACCAAAGCACCATATAGATTTTCATAAAAAGAGAGTTCAATCCTTTTTTACTCAAGCTACTCCATCTAAATAACAACTAAGCTATCTATCAAGAGTTCTCTCGATTTTGATTCTAATTCCCAGCAAACTACATTAGTTGTGTCCATGACAACAATAATAAATGTTCAATTGATTCATAAGCTATACAAAACTTACAAATTAGCGACTTTAGTCAGTACTTTTTCACTAAATTACTTTGGTTTAATATGGTATTATGTAAAGCTTACATATGAAGTGTTTACTTTTAGTAGACAAGGGTAATGCCACACTTGATTTCATATCGCCTTATTGACTTGATGGGACAGAGAAACATTTAAGATTGTTAAGAAAGATGAATATCTTATGAAATTACATCATAGTATACTTTCTAGCTTTTTCAGGAGACAAAATTGAAACACTAAAGGGAATCTAGTATGATTGTTTAAAATTTTCATATTACGTATATACCCATAATACAAAAATCGTCTTGCAAGTCATAGATTACAAAACTTTAAACAATTAATCACTAAAATTTCGATTTTTAATTTAATTAACTTATTATAACATATAAATGACTATAGATATCCGATAAGCCATAATCCATCAGAATCGTAGAGAATCGGTATTCCTTACCAAATGATAAGATTAAGTAGTAAAGTTTTAAAACTTAAACTTACGAAAGTTATAAAATTTGAATATAGTATTAATAATTATATGTTACAATTCAAACCGTTTACACAATCTATTCTCAAATTCTAACTTTTAAGGATCTTGATGCTAGTGCTTAATACTTGGCTCTTAGCCCATGCTCGATTATCTAGTAATCTACAAGAGAAAACTATTGGGGAGTAAATTATAAGAGTTTAGTGAGTTATCTTTCATACTATATTAGCAAGCAGGTTATCAAACAGTTTATTAACAAATATATGAATACATGAATAAGCAATATACCAAACAATATATATGTAGTTGACCGATGTTGCATATAACATTGGATTTAACGCCCTCTGAAGTAAGGGTTGGAGATACATTAGTATCAATCACAACCGAGCTCTAGCACCCGGGGTTTTAACCATAAATTTAAATTACGTATTTCAGGAAATATGTTTTCCTTTCAAAGGAATCCAGTAATACATAAAATCCTAAGTCTAGCAGTGTGATGGCTCTTGCAATCCACGCTCACATTCTACAGCGGTGGTCTCTAGACACGACCCCTAATCATTTACGGTTAGCGTTTCTGGCGTCAAGTAAACTTGCGAACCAAAGGTAGAATCTTGTTGTATCAGTACTCCTGTATTGTACTAATCAAATTATGTGGGAATCCATCCTTCCAAAGCACTTGATTACCAACTATGTGAGGTGACGACTTGGACATTATATGTAATGTTCGTGCTTTATGCATGATCCAGATAATTTAAGTTAAGTTGAATATGATTAAGTTAATTTATGAAATGATTAAACATTATCTACAAGTCATTCAAATTATGCAACAATCAATCATATAATTAAATCTTTAATTATCATATTTAACAGTATTTTGTACAGTAATCAATCAATATTAGACACATGCATAACGTGAACCCCCATGCATCAAGTTATTAATATTTAATTTATGTGCACTAACTATAAGTACAAAATAAGTATAGAGTTATTAGAACTACTCACTCGGCCATTCTTTACTTAAGGATCGTAGTAATCTGATGGCAAATCAGGGTCAAAGTTGTGATCACCTAACAATAAGGAATACGAAAAGTAGTAAGTTCAAGGCTTAAAAACTAAATTGGTATGGTAATCCGTACTATTTACTTAACTTAGTTATTGATTTATGTAAAATCATCGATTTAAGCTTTTTATCGAATCGTATATACCTTTTTCGATTTAATTTGGATCTTTATGAAATTATAGTTCATTTATATCGTTTTTAAGCGTACTTTTTCGTAACGAGGTCCGTTTTAGATGTTATAACTTACAGTTTAGATTGTGATATAAAAATATCATAAAATTCATTATTTTAAGTTAACAAGTAATAAAATATCAATTTAAGTTTTTTCGTAGTATATTTACGATTTAATAGTTATTTGAATCATATAACTGGTAATTTTCTTATTTTAAGCCTATTTTACTATAATTATCTATTTTTACATATTTTTGAGATTTTAGAATTACTAATTCAAAAATTTCCACTTTATTATTTTTCTACTTAATTAATTATTATTATAAATTACCAAAATTAATTAATTAATTATAAATTGTGACGTGGTAACACGTGAGAGTACCACGTGTCAAGCTTGCACCTTTTTTCAAATTTTCCATTATTTTCTATTTTATGACATATATATATATATAAATACTTATGATTATATTTTATTAAAATTTCCAATTTACTTAATTATTATAATTTTTCTCCAAATTACGGTATTTTCATATATATGTTTATTATCTTACTTTATTTATTAAATTATTATTATAGTATATTGTATGTATTATTTAAGTATACTCATATTTTTACGTATGTGTTACTATTCATATACATACGTTTATATGTATACGATACATTATATAATAAATTACTTTAACTTTACTTATACAATATGTACAAGTATATTATACACTTACTTAGACTTTACACACTTATGTACATATACAATCATACTATATATGTATATATATATATATATATACTAAAATAAAAATATTATTAATAATATATATATATATATATACGCATCTTCACGTCAGCACACACACATATATATATATATAATTATATATAAAAATTTTGTATACTTGGAAATTATTAAGTATATATGCATATTATTATACGTATACATGTATATACTTCATATATGAAAATTAACGAGTACATATATATATATATATACATATACGTAAATTTTATAAATTAAACATACTAAGTATAAAGAAATAAATATATGTATACTTATTATTTTACACACACACATACACACACACACATATATAGAAAATACGAAATAAGTATATATACATATGTACACATATATATACGGAATTATATAATACATGTATATACATATTACATACTAAAATAAATATTATGTACATATACACCTTTATATATTCACGTATATATATACATAATTAATTAAGTAAAATACTAAATATATATACATATATATAAAGGAAATATTTAGTATACATACATATACTACACGAGTATTCCTACATATGTCATATAATAAAAATACTAAATATACGTATAGATATAATACATACGCATACATATGTACAAACATACATTGTAGGAAAATACATATTATATGTATTACTATTTATACCTATATACATATACTGTATATTATACATAATAATATATATATCCACTCCTATATACATATGTAAATACATAAATAAAGAAGATACATAATACATATATATATTTATGCATACATATATGTATAAGTAAATAAACAAATAAACAAATACTTAGTATACATATACATACTATATGATATACATATGTATAAATAAAATAAATAAGCTTACTTAACCTTTTTTTAAAATTAATTTGAACAATATTTCTTCTTCTTCCTCTTCTTCTTCTTCTTCTTCTTATGCTTCTTTGTTTTCGGTTTGGTTTCTTTTTCTTTTATTTTTTTGGTTTCTAGTTTTGGTTGCTTCCAAGATCTAATGTGATCAAGAAGGCAGGAGAAATAAGAAACAAAATGAACTAAGCAATGTGTAAAGTAATAGCTAATCCTTACATTAATGAAGATATAACAATATGATCATTATCTTTGGATTGTTTGTTTCTAGTTAGAACACCTGGAGGTTGAAAAACAAAATAAAGAAAACATGGGTTGTCGTGTGTATACGTGGAATAAGAAGGAAAATTGAAGAAGGAAAAAGAAAGAAAAGAAAATAAAAATAATTATATGTAATTTTTATAAACATAAAAATAACATTTATAAATTAATTTTGGAATTTTATAAAAATTTATCAATTTAATTGGTACCCATTATGATTATAATTTTTACGAGTTATTTTAACATTTTTGTTAAAAGTTTTATACGATTATGCGATTTAATCGATAATTGTAATCGACTACAATTATATGATATTTATTTATTTTATAAGCTTAAAGTTATAGTTTTAGAGTTTTGATCAAGTTCGGGTTTGATTTCGAGTATTTGCACGTACATTGAATTTATGATTTTTGTATACAATTTAGATTTCGATTAAAATTTTAGGTTTTTTTATTATTTATAATATATTCAAATTTATAACTTAATAAAATTTTTATTTTATTTAGCTTTATTAATTCTTAAAGTTATTTACAGTATTTGACCTTAATTCTATACTCAAATGGCTAATTTCGTAGAGTTTACATTCTTTCCCCCTTACAAAAAGTTTTGTCCTCGAAACTTGACTATAGTAACTTTATTTTCCTAACACTTTTCAAAACGTCTTTCAGTTTAGATTTGAAATCTAAATATTAAATCAAACACTTTATACATCCTTATTAGGTTCTTTACAGATACATTATATATAATTCTCAACTCTAGTCTTACTACTCGAAATACTTTAAAATATTCACATGTCTCTCTTTTCACTTCTAATAACTTGACAAAGATATTATCATTTCCTAACACCTTCTACAACAATGTGCTTGGTAGATTGAATTGTTATCTTTTAGGTAGTTTACTTCTCAAGGTAAGAGGTAAAGTTGTGTTCACGATCTCCACAATTATAGCATGCCTCACTCTTCATAGGACATTGTTGAATTCTATATTATCCTTTTTCTCCACAAATGAAACACTTGTTTTGTAATCGTAGGCATTTCTTTGGGTAGTGTTGTTGACCACACTTCTAACATTGTACTTTAGCTATCTTCTTTATTTTCAGCTTACTTGCCTGTGATTTCAGTTTTCCAATTAATCTCTTTGTCTTTTCGTTTGTGTTATATTTTTTTCTTACCATCCATAGTCTTGCTAAGGCAATATTTTTCTCACTATTAGTATTACTTAATAATCTATGTATTCAGATGATCGATTATTGCATTTAAATACTTCCATACGAGTTATCACTTTTACCTTACCAATTACTCTAATTCTTTTATCAAAATAGTTTTCATGATTCATAAATTCTCAAATTCATTTTCCATAGATAATTTCAAATCATTAGTCAACTATTACCTTAAGGCTTATCTAATATGTCAAGCTTACATTAATTGTACCTAAATCTTAGGTGTTACTACTACAAAATAACTATTCCTCATGATTTCATGTGGTCATCCTCTTTATATTGCAATCACTTAACATAATCGGAAAATTTTATATCTCAGTAATATCACCTTATATTTCAAAGTCATCAACTTATTCGAACACCAAATCAAATTTATAATCAACTACTTCAGTACAATTTTTAGATTCCATTTATGCTATTAAATTACCAATTCCAAATGTTATTGGAATCACTCAAACTGATAAGCATCTAATCAATGCCCTTTATACATTTAACATGAAATTGAGAAGTTCATGCACTCCTGATCCTCGACTCAAATCTTTCTTCTTAATTTAACACTATTAGGGTCATCTCCTTTTTGTCCCCTTTACAACACTTATCTCTTGCATCCTTAGTTTATTAGAACATCAGCCCTCATTCAAAAATCTCACTTGGCTATCTATTTTACTTACGTTATTTGGATGTCCTTTTTCTTGTATATTCTCTTAGTTGTCGTTCATGTTTTAGTTATAATTACTGGAATGCCACTAGGGTATCCTTTTATTCATTTATTTACAACTTTACCCCTTTTGTATAAATATAACACTTATATAGGGTTTAACATAAACTTTGACATTCAATAAAAAACCTTTGAGACTTTTCTCTTGAAAATATTCCTTTAGCAAGGATTATGGCGAGTAACCCTACTACTTAGATCGGTATATCACATCTGGCGAGTCTTAGGTCCATGTGTGGTTCTACGATACGTTATATCCATAGAGTTAGTGCATGTGATTTGCTAAATCATCGAATTTTATTTACTTTTTGGGCCATCTCGTGGTTTGGACCCATCCTTTAGTTACGTGTGATACTGGGTCTCATGTGTTCATCCATGGCGAATCTGTGTCATCTTGGTATCAGAGTTCTAGGGTTCTATCCTTTGGGGTTCTTAAAGGTTTTTGGAAGTTGCTATAAAGAATTATTTGTGTTTGTTGATTAGTGGTTGTTGTATTCCATTCGTAGGCATTGGAGTTGGTTTGATTGGAGTAAGTTTTAAAAAGTTTTGAGCTATAGAATGGAGATTTATAGGTGGATAAGAGTGGTTTCTATTGTGCTTTGTTGTACTTTGATCTCCATTGCGAAAACAAAGGAGGTTCATTTCTGTGTACACCTATGCATTTGAGTAAATTGCTTACCGTTCTTAAGTTGGAAGCATGTTTGTAAGTTCGAGTTGTATTAGCCAAGGGTTGGAGTGATGTTGTACTAATGTAGTGGTGGTGTTTGGGAAATTAAGGTCGTGTGAGTCTGTTATTGTATTGGTGAAGAGCGCAACTGGGTCACATGTGTGGGTTAGAGACTGTGTAAGGTTTTTGGAGTTATGTAACCATAGCTACAGGAATCACGAGGGATTCAAAGTTAGGTGCCTTAAATTGAAGGTGGGTGTTCGATTTTTCTAGCAAACGTACTCAAATTCTGTGGTTTGGGTCATTAAACTTGGATGGAGGGTCGTCTAATGTGATTCTTTTGTGCTATCACAGCAACAATAAGTGGAATGTGTTGTAACTACTCATGTTGAAGTTAGAGTTTTCGACATTAATTTGCAGTGTTTGGTGGTTATTATTTGTGGAAGTTTTGTTGTTACCATAGTAACAGGTGGTAGATTTTCTTAGTTGTTGCACTGGACAACTTGGTGCTAGTGGTGATTATTGTTGTGGTAGTAGGTTGTACAGCTGTGTTAGGAATTGACATAGTGCTTGGTGCTTGAACTGTAAGTGTCTAAACTGGGCTGATGGAGTGAGACCATTAGGTGTCGAATTATAGCATTGTGGAGAAGTTATCTGAATTGTTGTGTTGATTCTAGTATCTGAGTTGAGTCAAAGTGCCAAAACGAAGTGGTAGATTCGAGTTGTGCAAGTATCTGAGCTGCTGTGTTCTTGAATCACCAGGTGTTGGATAGTTTTAGTCATTGTCGATGAAACTTCTTGTAAGCCAAGTTAGTCTGTTGAAGTGATACCTCCATTCAATATGGCTTATGATAATCGACGAAGATATGGTTATGACTATGATTATGAAGACATAAGGTCGAGAATATCCATGTTTGATGGTTATGGGTCTCCAGACGAATGCTTGGATTGGGAATTCTGAGTCAATAAAGTCTTTGGAAAGTATCCGTCCCCTGAACGTGACAAAGAATATATCATGGAGGATCAGCTTCAAGGCCTTGCTAGGACTTAGTGAAAGAATATATTAAGGCAAAGGATCTTAAGAGGGGCAAGTATTACATGGAGTTCAATAAGACCTATAATGAGAGAAAAATTTGTACTCCTATCATATCAAGATGAGTTGTATGAGGAGCTATCTACCTTAAGGCAAGAACAAATGAGTATCCAAGAATTTGCCTAAGAGTACAAGGTACTCCTGTAGCAATGTGAATTGCATGAATCTTTTTCATATATTATCTCGCGATTCATAAGAGGATTGAGGCTGAAGATTGCCAAACGTGTTAATCCTTCAGGAGTAAGGAGCTTAAATGAAGCTATCCAATTAGCCTTAAGAGAAGAATCCGCTATTGGTATCGACTATTATGATGTGCAGGAACAATTAAAGGTTATACTTGATCGGCTTGAGAAACTCAAAGAGGAAATGAGACAATAAAGGGATACCCGTATAGAGATAGTCGATGAGAAAGAAGACCGAAGAAAGGAAGTAGGAGAATAAGGCGTGAAGGTTGCTGGAGAGACAATCAAAAGAGCTGAGGAAGACGGAGCTAAATTGCAGTTAAACCCTCATGTTTTGGAAGTGGTTCCATTACCTGCTATGAATGTTATAGATGGTAGCTTCAGGAATTACTATGTTTGCCTTCCTCATATCGGGATCTTATGTCCTAGTCATTTGACACGTTTACGTGGAATTGATGTCAGCAGTTACAAAATCACACCTATGAGCTATTATTGACTATCGATTGGAATTTATCAGGGTTGAGGTGATTGATACATGTATTGGGGATATTTCATATTGACTCTTAGTACTCTCGTGCTAGAAAGATTTGAGGTATATAGATGGAAGGTGGAGGAAGAATCGATTTATGAGGAAGTAAAGGGAATATTGATTGCAATGGATGAGGAGATTGTGAGGTTTGAGCTAGTTGAGCTTGATGAGGTGGAAGTACTTGTGATTGACAAGTCATCTTATGTCCTATCGGTACAAGATCTACAAGCCCATAATCTTTTGTATGACCTTGAGATTGTGTTACTTCCTATAATTGATAGTTGTTAGGATTACTAAGGAGTGGTTGATTGGATCAATAATGTATGGGAGGAAAATTCCTTGATGGAAGGTTAGATTGATGGAGTCTATGACGAGTGAAGGGAGCATTGGTTGCTTATGATCATATTGTCGGAGTCAAGGTATTTTTCTATGCTTAAATTTCAGTTTTTTTTTTTATTAGTGTTTGACCCCGGAGGGATTTGGAGCCATCAACTGCCAAGTTTTGGGTCAAAACTCTTTGAAGAAGGAGGGAATGATAGTATTTCAAGCACCGACCCGATAACATGTTACGCTTCTAACTACATAGGAGGCTTGCTTACGAGCTTCGCGAAAATGGATGACTTGTTTATGTGCTCTATCATTGCTGAACAGCTTGCCTTGCTTTGTTCGGTCTGCCCTGTTATGCTGAGTACGCCCCACTCTACCTTGACCGAGCCCTTCTACAAACTTATCTATGAGCTATGGCAATATTGGAAGACTTGATGTACTCTGCAAGTTCTGTCTTGGCCTAATATTTGTGCCCTACTTTGTCAGGTCTTCCTTGTTATACTTGATCTAATTTGCCCTATTGTGGTCGGCTCTATCTTATTTTGTTGGGTCTACTCGGATCAACTATATAGGATTGTCCTGTCCTACCTTACCGAAGTCGATTTGCTAGACCGAGTCTATTCAGCTAAGGTCCGCTCTGTCATGATGAGGGGTTCTAGCTATTCTATATCAGCTTGGCCGTACCAGGTCATATTAAACAGGTCAGTCACGATCATGCTAGATCGGCTCGACCATGTGAGGTTGACCGATGGTATGTTAGCCCGACCACTTCCATTAGGTCGGTCTTACCATGACAGGTCGGACTTACCATTTGAGGTCGACCTCGAAAATGTCAAGTCAGCCACGGCATATCAGATTGGCTCTGCACAAGACGGGACGTCCAAGATCAGGTTTACCCAAATTGTAGCCCCAAGTTTCCAACAGCTCTTTGGAATAAGAACATCAACCCTCATCCGAAAATCTCACTTAGCTATCTATTTTACTTACGTTATTTGGATGTCCTTTTTCTTGTATATTCCCTTAGTTGTCTTTCATGTTTTAGTTGTAATTACTGGAATGTCACTAGGGCATCCTTTTATTCATTTCTTTACAACTTTACCTCTTTTGTATAAATAAAACACTTATATAGGGTTTAACATAGACTTTGACATTCAATCAAAAACCTTTAAAACTTTTCTCTTTGAAATTCTTTTCTACCCATTTTTATCAATCCCTTTAGTAAGGATTGTGGCGAGCAACCTTATTACTTGGATTGGTGTATCATATCTGGCGAATCTTAGGTCCGTATGTGGTTCTACGGTGTGTCATATCTGTGGGGTTAGTGCACAGGATTTGCTAAACCATCGACTTTCATTTACTTTTCGAGCCATCTCGTGATCTGGACCCATCATTTGGTTATGCGTGATACTGGGTCTTATATGTTCATCCATGGCGAATCCATATCAATTGAGCTTAAGCTTTGTGATACTCCACTCAATAAGCTTAAAAACTTAATCGAACTTAAGTAGAATTTATATATTAGTTGACTTCGAGTCTAGTTAAAATATCATTTTTTATTTAAATTTATAACACTTTTCAGATTATCAAGTGTAAATAAGCTTAATTAAGTATAATTTTGAGTTAAGCTTAAGCTTTATAAATCAAAATTTGATTAAATTCAAGTTAAGTTTGAGTTTTTTGAATTCGAGCTTAATATTGTATTATTTTGACTTGACTTATTCACAGCATAATTTCGACTTAAAAATTGGTTAGCAATTTGTGAGCTTGATATTCAATTATCAAACATAACAATTGTAGACACTCCATCCACTACTTGCCATATAACATCGTCTAATAGATACTCTCTACCTTGAAGAGGCTCATGTTAATCAAGTCCTAGCAGATGCAATATTGGTTCTTGAGTGTATGCGCAATGATAAAGACCTTTATAAGGTTCTTAGAGTGCTACGTTGTCTTTTTAAAAAATTGTTTTTCTTGAAAATCTCTTAACTTTATCTATAAATATTTTTATGAAAGTTCTTCAACAATTTTTTAAGTTCTTGCGAGTCCCATTTTATTCCCTTTTTAAAGTAAAAAATTTAGGAAAAAGAAACCCTTTGTGGGGTTTGTTATGAAATACCCCAACTTTTATAAGGACTCATTTTATTATTGAAATACCTCAAAAAGTTAGTGCTTGACTTAGGATTCGTGAGATGGAGCAAGCATTGTGCATGCTTTGAGGATTGTAAATGTGAAGCAATAGAGTTTAAACCAAAACCACAACAGATATTATTGGGATGTTGATTATGAACTTTTAATGAGGAGGTTGAGATTAAAGATACCTAAACATATAGCAAACATAAGCTAAGAATGGGTACTGGAGGTGACTTCAACGTAGCTGATTTGATGCTTAAGTTAGTAAAAGTATTTGCAGAATGTATGGAGAATGCGGGAGAGTATAGGTTTCAAGATGTCAAACTTATAGCCATTACCTAATATTTATAGGCTTGTGAAGTGTGCCATCAGGAGTTCAATCAATGAGTTGGAAAGAACTTGTCCTAAGCTTATGGAGGACCAATTTAGACATAAGGGGCTCAACCTATGGTTTAAGAAGATCGACTCGGGCATAGAAAGCTATGTCTAAGATAAGCTATTAAAGAGAAAAGATATAAAACCTGTCAAAGTTATTACTAAAACCTGTCAAAGTTATTACTTGAACCTTCACTTATAATACTTTAATCATAGTCTCTCTTATCTGTAGGAAAATCACAATTTGAGGAGGAATTTTTTCACGAGTGGAGGGAAAAGATACTAGCAATAGCTCCTTAATTGGGAACGAGATAGAATGTGGATTATTTGTTTCTTAATTCTCAATTAAACATTTGATTCAAAAAGTAAGTGTTAGTAAATTTATATGCAATTAGAGTTTTGCTTGATTTACACAAGAGGATAGAAAGTGAAAGAATTTTTTTGGATAGTGATTATCCTTAATTCATAGGGATAGAAAAAGGTCCATTTGTTTTAGTAATTATAGTTTCCTCTTCAGCTATTGAAAAATCGCTATCTAATAATTTATTTATCCTTAATTTAGCTAAATATTTTCACAGCCAATCTTTCTTCTATATTATCTAAATTGAGTTTTCTTTTCATCCATAGACAATATTAAATCAACTTTTAATAATTTTCTACCCCTCATTTTCCATTATTTCTCTGAAGTTATCTTAACATGGTATTAAGATGTTATAGGTGCATGGGTTTAGATGTGATGATTATGTGTATGTTCCATGTATCATGTGCTATATGTGGCCTAAGAGAAGCGATATGGAATAATGCGCATGAGATGATAAAGAGAGAATGAGGTAGGGAGGAGGAGCGGATAGTCTCAAGAGGCTCAAATGTACACATGATATGTGGAGGAGATTCTGAAACATCAAACTTCACGATGAGTAATGAGAGACATAGTATTTTTAAAATAATTAATTCTATCATGTTTTGAGATTCCTTTCCAACAGTATAACAGTGTTTGTGCCAATCTTCACTTCCTTAACAGTGAGGAAGGACTCAAATATTTATAGACTTTAGCTATCAATGTTATCCATTAGATCGCATAGATAATCGATGGTTCAAATGAGCTCCTTTATTAATAGATCCCTTCATGGGCTGATTCAAGGTTTAGGCTCAATGAGAGCTTTTATTAGTGTATGAGCCTTTCATGAGAAAAATTGAGAGCGAATAAACCAGTTAAATAATTCTTATTTCAAGTTTATTATATTAAATCTCTTTTGATTATCTCAAATTTATGGACTTGACTTTACGGCTTTACCACTTTGGCTCAAAGACATAAATTCAATTCCTTAATGGGCTTGAAATCTAAGAATAAGAGTTCGCGCTCCAGTGATGTTAATTAGAATCATGCTATTACGCTGTGGTTTGACCGCTTTTCGCTTGCGTAACAACATGGAAGAAATCTTCACTAGTTACTCTATATAGGTGTTTCCGGAGGATGTGCCATCTATTTAATGCTTTCTACGACAAGACTAATTTGTTGTGTTTTGTCTGTCTACCCATATTAACGTCTTCTAGAACCCCGCACCTAGTACCTACCATTATTTAATGTGCTGAACGTGGCATTGAGCAAAAACTTAAACACACATACCCAAAATTTGAATCCTCAATTTAGAGAGAAGGATTAAGTGTGAAGTTGACGGGGCTCGAGGTTCTTAGGCCCTTTTTACATAACAGTTTTAGTAAAGTTTCAAGTCGAATTATTTAAATAAATTATTTAGTGAAATTCTAACTTGATGATATTTAGTTTGAATATTTTGGAAATATATGTAACTTAAGTGCAATTCCAATATTAGTTGATTTTGGATCCAATTTGAAATTGATATTATTTTAGTTAAGAGTAAAATACCTTTTTAGATAATTCAAGCCTAAACACACGTAATGAGTAAATCCAATTCAAGCTCATTTCAGTACTTCTTGTCAAGCTTGAGCGCAATTCCACTTTACAATTTTATTGTCATGATTTGACTTGTTTTCAAACTACTCCATGTTAGGAAGTGTTTCTAAGCACTTGTTGAGAGAAAAAAAAAAAAAAACAAAAGATAATTTTATATCATGCTATATATTTACTTTTCTAAGAAATATAGAATTAGTTGGAATAGATGATTTTTTTTTTTAATAAAAATGACTCATTAGCTGAAACGCCGGAGCATATTAACGGACACTACTGTACATGATCGGCATTTAATATGAGTGAAATTCTTTTGCCTTTTGAATTCATTTATGATATAATTTCATCAAGTACCGCATAAGATGGAAATTTTGGCAAGTTTATTTGCGGCATGTGGCCACTCCTATGTTGCACTATAAAAACTGGGATTGGGGGGATATATATGGTAACTAGAGACGTAGAATTTGAGGTATGGAAGACAAGGTTTGATAAATTAATATTAAACTCATCTGAAAACAATGGAACTAAGATATTACTGATTAAAATAGTGGTCAAACTCAAACATGGACTAAGATTAGCGGTTACGAGTGATTTAATTAATAAGAGAATCTTAACGAGATCCTCAGTCATATATTCTTAATCCTTTGTATTTGTATATGTATATAAAATGAACGAAGCGTTATATATTTAACTAGAAACGTATTTAAATTTTTTCTACTATACAGAAATATTATAAGCAACTCTAATGGTCATAGATACTATATAAACTTTTTTCCAAGACTTCATTTGCAAGGCCAAAACTCTTAATAGTAAAATGTTTGATTCTCCCTTCTCCCAATAAGTTGTAGTACATACTAGTTGGCGGTTAAAAGAAAAAAAAAAAAAAGAAAAACAAAAAGAAAAGACTTTGCTTGGCCAACTCTCTTTTTAGTACTTATACAAACGTATTCAAGTTCTATTTTGGTTTTCACTTTAGTAGAAATTAATACATGTTAGAGCATGTGACTCATTGTGATTCAAAGCGACTGGCGCCAAAACAGAGCAAAGTGAAGTATGATGAGAGTACTTGCTTAATACACGTTAATTGCTGATTGGACACAATGCTAAATAGAACAAATAGTCCAGATCAATCATTTGGGAAGGAATGGAGCTGAAGATAAGCTAATTGACTGAGGAATAGGAGATGAGGTGATGAGGTTTAGTTAATCGAAGTGTCGGCTTAATTAACCCTAGTGTTTAGAGATCAATCAAATACCTAATTTGATCAACCGATATGCTTCAAAATACTGTACTTCATTTCCTTCTGTGTAATTTAGTCAATATGATAAGGCTAATTCCTAATATACATTTAGACTTATAAAAGTGTACTAAACATATATCTCTTTTCATACAAGGAATTCCACTGCTGCTGCTGCTGCTGCTCTTCCTTCTCTTCTTTGGTTTGTTATCATGGTTCATCAAGATTTTTCTTATGAAATTATGTTTCACCTTTTACCCTTTTTAAGTATTATAACCGTTACATCTTGTGATCTATCGTTCCACAAAACAATGCAAATAACTGAAACGAAAATCAAGCTTAGCATAAATAAACAGGCTTATTGATGGTCAAACTTAAGATTAAAAGAGATATTCAAGTCGTCTATTCTTAGGCATTTTAACAACATGTTTCCTTTTATAAAAAACTGTAACCAAAATTTCAAAAGTTCTTTATTTTCTTGTTAGGTAAAATTAATAAGTGTTTTAAGATGCATTTATTAATGATAACCTTATTATAAATGATAATATTTACGATATAGGTATCCTAACTGTGATACATAATGCCCTTATATTCACTTACACATACAACATTCATGCCATGATGAGAGTTTTTATGGTAAATAGCAAATACATCTTTTAATATTTATTCAAGAGCGCTTAGATCCTATATATTTTAAATTAAATGTTTAGGCTTTCAAAAATTCAAAAAATGTACTTAACTTTTACCGAATTTCATAATACTCAAGGTGATGTATACATGAAAGAAAAAAAAACAATTGGGAATGGAGAACGGCGATTTTACGCATAGCAAAATATGGAGGGCGGCTTTTGCAGAGAAGCATTTATTTTATTGGGCAAATGAAAAGCATTTATTGTCTTACGCTCAAAATGGTATCTAAAGTTGGACCGCAGAGAATGTAATTTTTGTAGAACCCCAATGCAACTCATGTGGATGCTCAGGTCCATCATCAATCCAGTAAATTTTAAGTTTAGATAATTTATAGGTATGTTCATAAAACTATCGGTTAAATATATATAAAATTTTGAGAAAAAAATTTCTGTGTGTATATATTCATGTCACAGGCTAAAGAGGGTTAATATATATATAATATAGACACACTAACCAAACTTCTAAATATAGAAAACAAATATCCTAAATATACTATTTACATAATTAACAGATATTTCTAAATATTCTAATACCTTCCAAATATAAAAAATATCTTAAACATAGAAAATATTCTAAATATACTCTTTACATAATTGACAGATATTCTTAAAATATTAAATATATATAGATAGATTCATTAGATTCTACGTAATTTTGAAAATTCATATATACTCACAATTGTTGCCAAATCCTAATAAGCATCAATATTTATGATTCTCTAAGTGAATATTTTAAAATTTAGCAATGATTTAAGGACTATATGTATATATTTTTAAAAGTGAAGAGAAGGTTGAAGATAAAATCTTGTTGTGGAGGTTTAATAAAATCTATTTACAACTAGCAAGAGTTTTAGTGCTATATTGGCAATTATACATTTTTTAGTTTTCTTACTAAATTTTTAAAATTGAAGTAACGTGCTTATGTAATTTTGTGTACATAACTCCTGAAAAAAAGGGTCAGCTTCTTAACCACTTTTCGAGATCATTAATAATAAAAAATCCAATAAACAAGAAGTAATATATGGTAACAGGGACCAAGTAAGACAAATTAATCCACAATATATAAATTAAATTGGCATCAGATCACGACAAAGAATAGAACAAAGATTGAATTATTAATTGTAAGGGGTCAGATACATCTATGCTAGAATTTGTATTTAAAAATATATTGTCTACAATGTGGGAATGGGAACATGCAAGCAATACTTTTTTTGTTGGTCCTATTATTTTTGTACTTCTAGAATGCTCATGGGTACATATTCTATACTATCGTGCAAATTAATAATGCATTGTTGAACAGGAGGGATTGACTCAAGCAGAAAAAGCCTCATTTGTGATCGTGTAATGCGTGGTTTTTTAAGGTGCTCGTTAGTCGTTAATGCTTGGTTGATCCTGATATTTGTATCTTCGTCCCGTTTTTGTTTATAATGGTACCCATCCATGTAGATTTTGTAATACAATTTTGCTAAATTCATAGAGAGCATTATATTTTTAAATTTATAAAGAGTGTACCTTCATGTGATTTGAATAAATAGAATATTATGGAATATTGATATGTTTAGAATGTTAAAAGTTATATAATTTTAATATAATCGAAAATGTAATAGAAAAATTTATAGATTTTATATAGTATCATATACTTTATAGGTTTAATGAAATATATGTTTTAGGGTGGTTTTGGAAATCTATTCTTATAGCATAGAGTACAATTAGAATTTTATATTCTATTTATCCTGTAATCCTTATTTGGAACTAATAAGAAGCTTAACACTTAATTAAAAATGGAATTACTCAAAAAAAAAAAAATCGAAAAGACTTGATTAGGATGTGATTATGTGAGATCTAGATGAAGTATAGGAGAGAGAATATGTAACCAATATTTCTTTCAGATCTCATTTTGGGGATCCGGTTGAAGTCACATTAAGAGGTGAAAGATTTGGGTGAAGTCTGAAATTCTGTACATTCATTAGTTTGAGTCCCCCTGGAAAAGTTGCATACCTTACTCAAATTAATGTGTTGTTTTATAAGATGTGGTCCTTTTTAATAGATTGTCTAGATCAGTTGTAAGCTGATGTAAACACAATTTAATGATAAAAATTAAGTTTTGCAAGAATCTTGTAGAGTCCTTTCATAGGGTAACGCTTGGAAAACAAAGTTGTATACAAAGGTTCTTTTTGGGTAGAAGTTGAGGATGGAGTTTTCATAATTTCTTTCTCTCTCTCACTCTGAATTTAAAAATCTCAAGAAACCTTCCAAATATTTTTATTGCACCCTGATATCAAGGTACGTGAATAGGTTGCCACATATTTATACCACAACATATGCATGCAAGGCTAAGAGCTCATAACTTGCTACTAATCCTCTCTATATATTATGTATGTCTGTGTGTATGTATCTATAGACATATGTATATAAAACAACATATTATTCTTCCGATTCTCATGGCAGTGAATTTAATTTATAATAATATTAAGTCTTCATGAGTATAGAGCAACTGAGATTTTAATCTCCTTAACAACATATTAGATCGGCTTACATGCTAAAGTATTTCGGTGCATTAAAGTTGTTCCTACACCTATACTTGGGCATTGGACTAAATTGGATGGAATCGGCCTTAAATCATTAATTCACAAGTTAGTGATATGGTGAACTGTGATCGACTCTTGAGCTGGCGGTTTTAAGCTAGTTCATTTTTTTATTAATTTCTTTTTTTATATATATTAATAATTTTTAATAATATGATCTTCTTTTGCTTTTTTTTACGTGCATTAATTTATTAATAATTTTTAATTTTTTTTATTAATTTCCAACTTAATACGATTCCAACTTTTTTATTTTTTTTCCTCTAAATTTTATTTTTTTCTTATATTCAAATCCTTAATATTTGATAAATTTTACAAAAATGAGTAATATTAACTAAAATTGAATTATTTATTTATCCTTAACGCATAATTAACTTATGATTAGTCATCTATTATTAGTTTGATGATATTATTTAAAACAAATTATCATTCATCATCGCAAATAAAGTAGTTTTAATATGTAATAACTTATTGGATATTATTTAATTATTTTTTTGACTTAATAGTCTCTTTTTTCTCTTTCTCTTTTTTTTTTTTTTTAAGGGGATAAACCAGCTGGGTCGACTTGTCGGTTCAATGGCGGGTTGGCCTATCAGTTCGTGAATCGCAAGTTTGAACGGTTTCGCTCAGGCAAACTGTCTAGAACTTTAAAACCCGATGATTTAACCTGGCTATTATCGGACCGATTCATGGTTTAAAACCAACTCTTGTTCAGGTCTGCCAACACCCTTGCCAAAAGTCATATTTGGGTTAGAAGTAATTACCTTGTACACGTGAAAGACCAAGTTCCACGACGGTGAGCATAAAGCCGAATAAAATAGCTCTTAAAAATACGCACACATGGCATGCCATGAAAATCTCACACACACTTGATGCTAATAGCTTTAATTCCCAGCAAATGTATATAATATATTTGCATACATACATATATACACATATATATATACATATATGTATATATATACATATATATGAGACTGAAGGCTTAAGATTGTCTTATCCTAGATCATTATCGACATCGGGCATTAGTGCAATTGTTCCATCACAACCATCCACGATGACGTTCCATTGCACTATTGTAACTCAATTATTGCTTCCTACCATAAGAGTACTTGTATTATAGTATTTAGCTAGTCCACAACCGTTTGCAACTCGTCATAAGAGGTGTCTGAGCTGTTAAGCTAGTAAATTTCCCCAAATCGGGGAGAGTGAATAATCTAATTAGTTTATGGCAATGATACTTTCCCCCTAAATAGTTCAAAAGTCGCTATCTATTCATTTATTTATCCCTAATTCAGCTAAATATTTTCACTACAAATCTTTCTCTTATATTGTTAAAACCCAACTTCCCTTCATCCCCAAAAATATAAATCGACTTTAATAATTTTATTCCCTTAATTTTCCATTGTTTCTCGTGTTAAGTTTTTAATTAGAATCATTTTATTTGGCTTGCGAAACGACATGGAAAAAATCTTCAATAATCATTTAGGTTTTTATACAGATGTTTCCACAGGATGTGTCATGCATTTAAATTGCTTTCATGCGACAACACTAACATGTGTTTTGTCTAAGTATACACATATTGACGTCTTCTAAGACCCCACACGCACCTATTACCTACTATTAGTTAATGAGCTTAACGTGGCATTGACCACAAGAAGGATTCAAAGTGAAGCACGATTCATGGGGCTCGAGGATCTTATGCACTTCTGCATTCGGTATTTTCACAATTATTTCCACCGACTGCTTATAGGGGTGTCCATAGACCAAATTTACTCGTCAATAAAATAGCTAAATTTACTTGCAAAATAATATGACTTTGGATTAATATTCACTCAAGTTTGATTAGATAATAATTAACTCGAATTCTAATTTAATGATATTTAACTCTATTAATTCAATTGAGTTTGAGTTGAGTTTAAATGTAAGTTATATTTGAGTTAAGTGTGGTGTCTAGACTTTAATGTTATTTTCCTTAGACGAAGAGAAATAATCTTTTTAGTAAGTCCAATCTAAACAAGCTTAACTATGTGGAGCTTGACTTTATTATGCATTACTTTAAGCTAAACTTAAGTTCGAAATTTGAACTCAATTTACCTTGAGTTTGATCTATAAAATTCAGATTGAGTTTAATTTCAACTTCAATCTCACACTACTTCTTACTCAACTCATTTATAGCTTTAACCATATACTAAAAAAAATGATGTCCTGTTTACAGAGCACTTCTTAAGAGTAGAAGTTAAAAAAAGGAAAATCCTATACCTTTTTATATACTTTTTTTTTTTCCTTTGTGAGACGAGCCTTTTTCTTAAAAAACATGTTAACTAAAGCATCAAGAAATCATTAGTAAGATCCTATGTAACAACTAAGAAGGCGGAAATTTTAGCCGATTTGCTTGATGCATGTGGCCACTCCGATGTTACACTACAAACAATTGGGGAGACATCTGGGAAGTAGAGATGTAAAATTTAAGGTGGGGAAGACAAGGATTGATAAATCAATATTTAAATTATCTGAAATCAATGGAATCAAGAAATTCTTGATCACTTTAGTGGTGAAACTCAACCATCGACTAAGACTAGCGGTTATAAAGTGAATTAATTAATAAGAGAATCTCAACTAGATCATAAACCATATGTATCGTAATTGTAAACATGGTACACATACATGTACATATATATTATGTAATCACAAATGTCTTTATTTTATGTTGTTGGTTTTACTTCTGTAGAGTATGTGACCCCTAAACGAACTAAAGATACTGATGTTAAATTAGAACAAAGCAAATGTAATGAAAACATTTAATACATGTTAATTGCTCAATGCACGACAAGCTAAGTAGAATAAGGGTTGCCACAAAAACACTATACCAGCATGGTACACGGTGTTTTGTTTCAAATGGTTAAAAGATTAAAGGGATGGATTCAACCTTTGAATGAGATCAAGTTCGTAGTACTGCTGGTTTAATTCACCAAAGTATCGAGTGATCGATTAAAGACTTACTTTGGTCAACCGACCACGTACCAATATGCTTTAGTCAATTTCTTTCTATGTAATTTATTTCAATTTCTGTTTGGCTGGACCCCAATTTATATTTGGATCCATCAATAGTCGTGCATGTTTTACTAAATAAAAGCTGTGTTTGATTCGTGCCTCTTTTCATATAGTAAGGTTTTCTACTTCGATTGGTTTTTTTATTTAAATAATAATTATAGTTTACTTTTAGGATTCACCTCGTAAAATTGCATTTCTCTTTCTGTTTTGAATTTTCCCTCTAGTATTATAACTATTGCATCTTGTTATCTGACTTTCCATACAACAATAAAAATAACTAAAAGCAAAAAACGAGACTAGCATAAATAGATGAGCCTATTGATATTTAAACATTATTAGAAGTGGAGCTGCTGCAAAATTTTAGGTTTACTTTGTAAAATCAAATATGGTCCTTTGCCATAATCAGCTGGAAACTAAACAATAGCACCAATTTTGGATATCCGAATTAAGATTACCCACCATTGGAAGATAGACAATTTTCCTCTTTACCGACAAAAAGTAGGTTGTATTGTTATTATGTATTTGTATTCTCATATTTATTGTAGTATGTCTATATATTTACCATAGGATATACTCTTAGGGGCACTCTAGTCTTTTCCACATATTATTAGGGTTATGTAATTCGCTATATAATTCCAATATACTTACTATAATTTTTTACTTCATTTTTTAATAATACAGAACACATTTTTACAGTGTTCATAGTATTAGACCACTGGGTCATAAATCTAAAAAAAAAAAAGCCGATTGTTTATCATCTTTTCACTTGTCATTCCCTCTTCATCTCTAATAATCAATCATAGACTATTGATCACAATTCAAGACGTCAACCACCATGGTGAGTGGCTCCTCCACCATTGACCCCATCATGTCAACCCTCTCTTTGACAACACCATTCGACTTGTCCCTTACAAAGCATTGACTAGCACATCACTTCTCATTGGCTCTCTCCCTACTTACCTTAACTAGCCCGATGCTGACCAACCACATAGCCACTAAACACCCAAACCACTAATGACCTAACCAATGACTGCCCATCATATCTCGTTATCTGCTATCGACCCCATCCACACCGTACATCACTGACTGCCACCATACATACTTGTTCCTCCATTGTCGCCTCCATCTACCCCTTATTGGTTCCAATCTCATCTATAACCCTAATTTTAACCCTAACCTAAACTCGATCCCAACATCTCTCTTTTACTCAACCTAAAGCGTACCCTTTATCTCCTTATCACATTCATACCTAATGTCTCCCATACTTTGGTTACTCCTTAACAAAATTATACACATCCAGGTTGGAAACCCCTTCCCTAATATTAAATCCTTTCAACTTCCCACTTATTTGCTCTTACACCAAAATAGTATTTGAAATGTGATTACCATCAAGCAATCCTCTAAAAACTATTAATTACAATCATCATTGATGACCTCCTTTTTTATTTCCATCGACTTATACAAATACATAGAAAAATAGTCGTTGCACTGCCACTAGAAATTTGCCTATTTGCTCATGCCTTACCTACTCTTAATCTTGAACATAGTTAGTGGCTCTAGATAAATCATCTGGCTTGAGCCTCTCTTCTTTTTATGATGTCCATGAACATTCTTATGGAGATCCATGACATACTCTTTGCTTATGACATATGGATTGCTATCAAACAATAATTACTTTAACAATTTCGAAGCTCATGAAATGAAATTAAAACAAGATTTTGTATACTCAGCCTGAACAATACCTCCATATTTGATTATCCAAGCTTAAATCCATCGTTAACCAGCTTGCCTCTATCACCAAAGCTTCGCTGCCTTCCGCAAGAGTATGATGCACTTGTTACCAATCTCATTGACTCTTCAATTCCTCTTATAGTTGAGCATGTTTAGGTTAAGTTGCTCAGTCATGAATAATGGATTAGATATTATGATGATACTCCTACATCTACACCTACAGCCTTTAGTACTCAAATGTCCTCCCCTACCTCTAACACTCTGTTTTGAATAAGGGAAAGTGGGGGGAAGGAATGAGAGAGGAAGAAAATGTATTGATTTTATCGTTTGGTGTGGGAAGAAAATGGAATAGAAAAAAAAGGGAAATATTTATCTAGGTTGCACTGAAATATTTTCCCTTAGAAATTGGAAGGAAAGGGGGAAAAAATACATGAAAAGATACGTTTGTCTTCTCTTTCATTTGTTATTATATTATATTATTATCCTTTATTAGCAAATTGGTAAATTTACACCTTATCTTATTTTGTTTTCACTAATCATTACAATTCCTTTCATTTTCCTTCCTCCTATTATCCAAATAATTTCTGAGGAATTAAATCCTCTCATAATTCTTTCCCTCTAATTTCTTTCCTTCCACTTTCTCTCCTTCATAATTCCTTCCTTCATACCAAACTAAGTGTAAGGTTTAAGGCTATGGAAGTAACCATGCTAGACTTGGGGATGCGGTCTCTCTCCATTGGTTTCCTAGAGTTCATCTCATTGACCACAACAATGAACTTACTCTTCCTATTATGGTTGCTCTGGTGAGTGGAGACTTCCTCCATTTAATACATGTTCTCTCTTTAGTTCCTTTTCTCGAACCATCTGCTTAGGAGTCACTCAGTGCTTGTGGTTCTCCTTCATTGTCAATCCTATCGTCTATTTTGAGATTGTTGGTGCACTCTAATACCTTACAATCACTTAGTCGAATATGAACGTTGTGGCGAATTAATTTAGTAAATACATGTGTTGTCTTACAATTCACCACGTGCAGGTAGCAACATGTGTTGTTCGCTATCTTAAGGGCACATAAATACTAAGCCTTCCCATTATTAGTACATCTAGTATCACTCTAACAATTTTTACTAATGTTCATTGGGCTAGCTATCTTGATTTGCCACTTCAACACAATTATGGCAACTATCATGGTTGTAACCTCAAATTTTAAGAAGCGACCTATTGTGTCTTGTAGTTCTACCAAAGCTGAATACTAAGCTATTATTGATGCAGTTGTAGAATCTACTTGGATTTCTTACCTTGTCGATGAGCTTGGCGTATCCATTCAATATCCCATTATCCTATGTAGTAATAACCTTGAAGTGGTTTATCTCTTAGTAAACCTTGTCCATGGTTGCACTAAGCATGTTGTCTTCGATTGTCTCCTTGTTTTGGAAATGCTCTCTAGGTGTTGAATCCAGTTTGCTACATGTCCTCCAGGTCTTAGCAGGTTAACATCCTTATCAAGAATTTCTCTACACCACTTTCTTCGATCATTGATTGAGGGCTTATAATCATATGTATATGTATCCTCATATATATTGTTATATGTCTTTGTATATTTAACATAGGTTATACTCTTAGGGCCTAGGGGTACTCTAGTCTTTTCCTCATATTATTAGGGTTGTATGGTTTACTATATAACTTGTTTGCTCGTTATAATTTTTGACATCATCATTTAATAATACAAAACACAATATTATGGTGTTCAAGTTGCAATTTAAACATATAGAGGATAATGATATGTCATTTATTAGTTTATAATAGATTTGCTCTTCACATTTTAGTGCAAAAATAAAATTCTTCTAGTGGAGTCTTTATAATGATGGTCTTCTAACCATCCTGAAGCTCTTGAAAAATCATTTCCTCAATTAATATAATATATCTTAGGTGTTTTGAATTAAATGAATAATTAGATAATGGCTTAAGGGAATGTCTTTTAGGTAGCATTTGGTTGTGCAATTTTTATGGTACTAAACTGGACAAAAAATTTTGTTCTATGTTTGGTTTGCAACTTTACTTAGTAATTGGATAAAAATTGAGTTGATGGACAGAATAAAAGACACAAATTTTGTCCTATATATATTATGGTACAAAAACGAAATTCATTAGACAAGAAAATAAAAATATTTTACATTTTTAAAAATACTTCTCCATGTTATAAAATTGAGTTAATTAACATTATTTTTATTAAATATTATAAAAAATCATTTATTTTATAATATAAATAATTAATTTTTTAATATAAATTTTATGTCTTATACTGTGTAAACTAAATATGGAATAATAAATTTGTATTGTTCAATCCTCTCTATATTTGTCCTGTATATTTCTCTTTATTCAGTTTGGTACTTATAACCAAACGCTATCTTAGTGATTCTTATATGACAATAGATTCAGTTGGAAAACTTTCTCTTTGATTCATAAACCCCCCCTTATAGTATCGATAGAATATAATGAATAAAAAAAAAAGAATTAAATTTGACATCCTCACCTTGGATTATGAACTTTGGAATAGGCTCATGATCTATATGAAATGAGCAAAACCAGATAGTCTTTAGATCTAACAGCAGATCATCCCTTTAACAACAAATAATACGACTTAGGCTCGTGAATATTGAGCAATCATGAAGAAGTAAAGCTTTTTTACTCAATTGAAAGGCAGGAGATAACTTGGAATCTGCAACCTGAAAGGTGGATTAAATTGAATACCAATGCCTTAGTAGTGGGAGCAAAGAATCTAGTAACCATTAGTGGTGTGGTTAGAGATAAAAATGATCACTGGATCATAGGCTTCTCTAGGAAAATTTGGAATTGACCGTTGAATTATGGGGAAATTCTGGGGATTCCATTGTTGCAAACTTATGGGTTTCAAAAAGTTAGAATTAAACATGGATAAAAAATTGTTGTTGCAATGATGGTGGCGGAATATGCTTTTAGGGAAATGTCCTGTTAGTATGAAAATGTTTGGTTGGCTTTTGCGCATAAAATGAAATGGTTATTTCATCTAAATCAACATGCAATTAATACCAAGCCTTCATGTATTTAAAGGATGCAAAGTTTTCACCATTGTCCCTTCCCAATTTAGCCACCACCGGCTTCTTTAAAGGACAAATATATCAACATGGTCATTTCACCATTAGTTATGGGATGAGTTGAGTACTCATGCTTCAGTTTGGTTTAGAGATCCAAACTATATTTGAAATAATATGATTCAAATACTTAATAAATCAAACCTTTTAATAGTTTAAGATTTTAAAGTAAACCGCTTTAAATGTGGTTCAATTTGATTTGTTTTTATTTTAATAACTTTTTAAAAAACACTACAATTATTGGTAACCAACATGATGTCCATATAGAGAAATATTACATAAAAATTAAAGTTACATAATATTATATCATGGATATTGGAAGCATTGCATCTTAAGTGATAATGAGTATGCATAAATTTGCTGGAAATAAGAAATCACATTAAAGGAGAAGAAGTGAATTGTGGAGTGAAACGAGAAAGAATAAAAAAATAGTAAATACAATTAAACTAAAATGTTGGCAAGGTTTAAAAATAAAAAATATTGCTTACTTTTCATTTTTGTAAAAAGCAATTTAATTCGAGTTCAAGTGATTAGCTTACCTTCAAACTCTTGAATCGAACTACAAATCCTGTTGAGTTTCTTTGAACTGAATATTGAATTGAACTAAAATATAAAAGAACCATATTTTGTTGTGGTTCACTTCGATTCTTAATTTAGTTTGGTGAACAACTTTAAGTATCAAATTCTGATAGTCCATAATAATAAATTTAATAAAATAATATTATTAAATAGATTTAATTAACTATTAAAAGAAAAAGATTAATAAAAAATTACAAAAGCTGCAATGCGAGTTAATTAAGTCAATGGTTGTCTAAGAATTTGGAAGAATGATATTAAGGTTTTTGAAAATTTAAAACATTCAACTTTAACTTAAAAGCTGAATTTACAATTTCACCGAATTTTTTACCACTCAAGGCGATGGAACCGTGGAAGAAAACCTAAAACCAATTAGGAACGGAGAGCGGTGATTTTCCCATTGGATAATATGGAAGGCGATTTTTGCAGGGAAGGATTTATTTATTTATTTATCGATCAAGGAGAGGCATTTATCGACTTAGTCTCAAATGGGATCTAGAGAAGGACCGCCGAGAATGTAATTTTTGGAGAACATCGATGCAGCCCATGTGAACAATTATAATGTGAGAAATGATTGGGAAAAAAAATAAACGGAAATATCCTTATGGAACCGAATAGAGAAATCAATAATATTTTTTTTAAGATTTTAACGTTAAAATAGTATAAAGATAAATCATCCGATCCTTATCAAATATATAACTCTTGATATGAATAATTCTTGATATAAAGGTTTTCACCGTTACTTTTCTCATTGTTATTATTTCTCTTAAATTTTAAAAACAATTTATAATTATATTCTTAAAAATGTTGACCACATAGATATAAAAAGATACTTTGAACACTAGATGCATACATTTACCTCTCCATAACTTTGAAAATTTATACATATCCTCAAACGGTCATAAAAATTCAATAAACTTATCTCTGTATAAGGTTTTTGAACGAGGATTTTCGAGTTTTAATAATGATTTAAGAAGGTACTCATAGATATATATATATATATATATATATATTATTAATGGAAAAATATTTTTTTTTTTTAACTACCTACAACTAAAAATTTAGTATTTTATAATTTCAATCATTAAATATTTATATGACAATTATAAAAAAAATCAAATTCATCTCACAAGATTCTCAACTACCACATCTAATTACATAGTTACCATTTTCTATTATACTTACTTTTATGTTTTATTTTTTTTATTTATTCATTATTTTAATTACTAAATATTAATATTATTTGAAAAATTTATTACATTTTTTATTTGACCAAAATTTGCAAAAAAATTTTCTTTAAAAAATTTATTACAGTTTTGATTTTATTATTATATATTATCAATATTCTTTTATATTTTGAGTTCAAGCTTTTTTTTTTTTTTTTGCACACATAATATGGGTGTGTCATGTGCTAGAATATATATATATATATAATATTTATATATAAGTAATGAGGAGTTGAAAATATGTTTGGAGAGTTAAAAATTCCATTGCGATTGATCAATTATTCAAGATGGTTTTCTTACTAATTTTTTAACATTGAAATTAACTTGTTTCTGTAACTTTGTGGTGCTTATCCCCCCAAAAAAGAAGCGATGTGGTGGCGTCCCAAAGATCAAATAAGACAAACTAATGGCAATATATAAATTGAATTGCCATAATATCACGACATAAAATAGAACAAAGAATGAATAATTAAAGGTAAGGGTCGGATACATCTATGTTAGAGTTGGTATTTTAGAAATATATTGTCTACACATATGGGAACACGTAAATTATATATCTTTTCTTGGCCCTAATTTTGTACTTTTAAATCCAATGGGTATATTCGGGGCGACAAAAAGGATACTCGTGGGTATATACTCCTTTGTGCAATTTAATAATGCATTGTTGAACTTGAACAGGAGGGAATCCTAAACTTACTTGGTTTTGGGTCCGAGCGATTAAGAGGATCTGTAGGGGAGTATCATTGAATTTCTCCTCTCTCCCCCACCCTACCCCCACACCACCACAACCCCCTCACCCGACAACAAATGATGGGTCTAAAAGAAAGTGTGACGAAAATAACAAGTATAAAAAGAATCTATTCAAAATTTTATAAAAGACATGCAACTAGAGGTCACCTATAAAATACTTTGAAGCTCACTTTATCAAAATCATTTAAGAGAGAAGTTCTTAAAAAAAAAATGATTTTACAATGCGTGAGACTACATAAATCTTTTAATTTGTCATTTAAAAAATAAAACTATATTTATCTCTAAAAAAAGAAAATTACAGGACACATCTTATCTAGGCATAATCAATAAATCATACATAGATATGTCATGTATGATACTAAGACATCACCGATGAGAATATGGTAAATCTAATATAGGGGATACTACTAAAGCAATAACCATAGTTATGAAAGCCTAAAACAAACAAGATAAATCTTTAATGTGAAAGGTTGGTTTTTCGTACTATATGACAAAACAAAGAGGTAAACACAAAAGGTGTATTATGTATGTCAACCTTTTAATCGATCTCAAAGAAACAGATAGACAAGAAAGAGAGAAAGAAGAAGAAAGAGAGACACAGTAGAAGAGCATAAGAAAAGCAAATGGGGATTATTGCATAATCTCAAATGTTTTTGTTAGGTAAAGAGAGGGTTTCATGAGAAAATATGAGAAAGAAATAGAGTAATAGGTGGGATAGCTAATCTCAAATGTGTTATGTGGTGGTTAATCTTTATTAAATTCACATTTTATCTCTCTCATCATATTTTTCTCAACAATTATGTTTATTTAAGTTTGTTGGGATCGGATTGGATTTTTGGTTACACAAATCCAAAAGATACAACATGTCAAAAAAGGACAAAAGACACGTGGAGTCCTACAAGAACTTCTCAAAACACTTATTTTTCTAAGAAGTTGTTCGAATTCCATATTGTACAAAAATATAATAACCAACCTTACTCAATTGATTATAGATGCTATGCAACCATTTTCTTAGATTTTGTTTGGCAAACTTTCTTTTTTATATTGATACAAATGTCTTTATGCAATTGTAGAGGGTGTCACGTCTTGAAATGGTAGAGTCGTAATAACTCCGCTGTATAAACTATTCTAAAATAGAAGTTGGCTTTACAACTGCTATCCTATATCTAATCTACATAAGGCGTTCACGACTAACCCGCTTTGAAGTAAACAATTCGTAATTTAAATAAATTATTTACTTAAGAAAGTAAGAAAATATATATATACACTAGACTTCAATTATTACAATTAACATTTATAACGTTTCATTGTAATTTATTTCTTAGTTAATACATTATTCAGAAAAGAAAAATTCTAAAATAAAAACTTAGACCTTAAAAATATATGTTTGTTTTTCAAATGTTTTTCCTCTCTCCCCAAGATCCAGTAGTTGTTAGTTTCAGAGTAGTTATAAGCCATTTCTTAGCCGGTATTTGCAACTACATCTATAGAGATGTGAGCAACCACAGCTCAATAAGTTAGGATGGATAACTTAAAATTATACCATCAATAGAAATAAGGTTATCAATCAAATCATTAGGTGTAATGCATGTTCAAGCAAATGCCATTGCACGACGTTATCCGACTCGTCGTGAGATTAGAGAAACTGCACCTACTCTAATCCGGGTTGAGGAGTTACCGTTAATGCAACAGCTCACGACTGAACTTAGACTTGTGCAAGAGAGACACCGCTTCTCCCGCGACTACCTTCGAATCATTAACTTCACCCTTGCTGCGACCTCCTCACTTGTCACCTAGTTTGACTAAGGACGAAGAAGGAACCCATTATGTTACCTAACGCTATCCTTTTCGAAGGGGTTGGTATTTAGCTGGAGAATCCTAAGTTTCCCTTAATGGGTTGGTATACAGGTTCGATTTATGATTACAGGTCATATATTTGATTAGGTTTAATTTAGGGTGGTCAATCATTTTATACAATATAAGCTAGAATAACAAACAGAATCATAGCATCACTCATAATCAAGTACATGCACATAGCCAACTATTTAACAAGTATAATCAAATTTAATCTCAAGCCTCCAAAATGCATCAACATATTAATCCCAACTTACTTAGACTCCTCGCTTACTCACTCGAGATCCGACTCGCGCAGGCTATTACTGATCATCCCTATAATACAAACGTGGTTTTAGTTTTTCATAAAACTATTATAGGTTGGTTTTATCCTATAACGTTTGTAGTTATCTTTTATTTATGGTTTAATATACCTAATTATCTAGGTTATCAAATCTTTTACAATTATTCTCGATTTGTGGCTAGATTCGGGTTCAGTTTCCTCATCGATTTCTAAATTAAGTTCTAGTTTAGTTTCTAAGTACAATTTTATACACGAATCCTAAAAACTCGTTTCAACTTATAATGTGAAATTAATTACATTACTTCTAGATATCCTAAATACTATAATTACCCCTAGTCAGTATTTTATTCCACCTCGTACACTTAAATCCTTATTAATGTATCGAATTTACTTCTCATGTGAGAAATTTTTACATTTTTCGTATAATTGCTTAAATTTAAGTTTTCCAATCAGATTTATTATATATTTCTATTATTAGTATAATATCAATCTTTATTCTAATATCTTCTATTTTTTATATTTCAATAATTGCATATTATATATTATCACCTATTATGTATATTTTACACATTTAATATTTCTATTACTCTAATTACCATCTCTCAATATTAATTAACATTTCAAAATGTCTAAATTCATCCCAAATCAGATTTGAACCTAATTACCCTAAATTACCAAATTAACTTAAAATGTATTATTTTTCTCTATTACTTATTTACTACATAATTACCCTAATAATTATATCTAACACTTTAAATACTATAAGTATCATACTTCATTAGATTTCAATATCCTAAAACATATAATTATACATCAAATCAATAATTACCCATTTAATTACTTAATTAACTTTAAATTACCCATTTTATGCCTCATGTTAAGGCCTCAAAATTATCTAAAATTTTTGAAAATTCATTTTTGAATAAGGAATTTGTGGCATTGTTCTATATCACTTAAGTAGTCTACACAAAAATTTTGGGCTCAAAACTACACTTTTAAGGTTATTTATTTCTAAATTGAAACATGCTCGGTTTTGCATGATTTCTTAAGGACCATATATCACGGGACATATTTTCATCAAAATAATATTTTTCCTAAAAACTACATACTAGAATATTCTAGAATAACAAAATTCATAATTTTATAAGAATATTTACTATTTTTATAAAATTACACAAAATCGAGCTGGAAATCGAACTCATCGGTTTAGGTGGCTCCAGTCACCATCGATGGCCATGAGTATGTCGGCCCACCTGGGCACTACCACTACCGTGTGGTGGTGGTGGCTGTCCACTTCCAATTGCTCGTTGGGTCTGGGTTCTCCTTAGAAGCCCTAATTGCACAGTTTTTTTGTGATTTTTTCTAAAACCCTAATTTACTCTTAACTTTACCTCTCTCTAATTTTCTAAGTTTCCTAATATCTAAAATGAGCTTTTGAAAAATTTGAGGTATTTATAGAGGTCTTGGGGAATTATTATATATTAATTAGACAAGACAATTGCCTTATCTTCTTTCAATTTACCTTTTTTGTTGTTCTAATTTAATTGGCTGAATTTTTTCTTCTTTTCCCCAGCTGCCATGACCCAAATCTAGATCATTCCTTTTTTTTTATTTTTTATTAATTAATTATGAATTTTATTTAATTATTTAGCATTATTTTAGCACATTTCGCGTATTTTAAGTAATTACGTGTATTTCTATCTGTATGTAAATTTATATATAGTATAAATAAATATTCCTAAATATTATTTAGATCATTCTATGATTTTTATTATACATATAATTTATCTTTAGCGATTCATTAGTTATCGGAATGTATTTTATGCATTTTATGCATTTTCAATAAATAACGAGTTATATACTTAAAATTTGAAAATTTTATATCCTTTTATTTCATTGCTTATTTTCTTAAATTCGAACTTACAGGATCACTTTTACTAATGTTTCTAACTTTATTTGATAATTTAAGCTCGATCGGATTTTTTAACCGATCGCCCTAAATTCTATGAGCCAAACTTTGGGTAGCTGATTGTGGGTCTTACAGAGGGTCATTTTGATAATTGAGCGTTTGACCTAATTTTATGCTATGAACCAAATCTTGGGCTAGTGATAAAATCTAAGAAATCGGCTTGATTAAATATGTTTTAGGGAGATCTAGCTTGGCAAGCTAAAAATGGGGATATTGGATTTTTCACTCTCGACTTTGCTCGGTTACCTTATGTATGGAAAATAGCATTTGAGACAGACTTGAGAGAGCTTATATATATACTCTAAGCTTATTTATAACAATAATGAGTTTCTTTTAATTATTATAAGCCTTTAAATAAGTCCAAACCCATATCTAAGCCCATGAAGGATAGAGGGGATGATAAACTTTAATAATAAGCCTTAATCTTAACCATTCATCTTAAAGCCATCTAAAAAATAAGATTGACCTTTAAGCTCTATAAATAAGAGGCTTTTCTTCTCATTCAATTCATTTTAGAATATTAGCAAGTTTAAGACAAACATTGAAACTTTGCTAAAATTACTCCTCAGAAAATCAAATAAACAATTTATCAAGAGCAATTCAAAAACAGTCAAGAATACCGAGTTTAATTCACTGTCACAGGTGTGTAATTAAGATACCAAGATTACCTATTCTTTCTCTTACGTTTCTTCTTAACAACATCCTTTTATGTGCCATTAGTTTAAGATGTCTCCAAGGTTGATTGACATACCTGTTGCACGTGATTGACCAGTTGTAGCAACCCTACGACATAGTTATAAATGTGTGTGCGTGTGTGTGTGGTTTTCCTTTAGTGGAAATTGGTACATGCTACAGTATATGAGTCAAAGAGCTATTGTGAGAGTAATGGACTATAGTAAAGTGTAACAAGAGCTTTTATGCTAATTAATTGAATGACGGTTGCTACAGCAAGACACATACATACACACTACCAACATAGTATATACTTAGTTTATAAAACATGAGAATTGATAGTGCTTTGGAGCAAATGGTCTACATCAATCGTTCATGGATGAGTGGAATTGAAGATAAGCTAATCAAGGGTAATCCTTTTAATGAGATCAAGTTTGGTTAGTTGAATTGTGAGTTCGATTAACCAAAGTGTTTAGCAATCAATCAAAGACATAGTTTGGTCAATCGATAATTCACCGTTACACTTCATTCAATTTCATTTTATGTAATTTATATTATTTCTAACTTGGTTACCCCTAATTCATATCTAAACTTGTAAATAGCAGATATGTCTTACAATATAGAAGCTTTATTCAAGTTATAACTTCCTCTAATATAGTGAATTTTGTTACTTCTTTTCTATGGTACTTTTATTAGAAATCCATTTAGGATATTCCTAATAAAATTTTGTTTTTCTTTTTGCATTTCTATCTTTTCTTCGATATTACAACTATTGCATCTTGCTATTAACAATATAAATAACTAAAAACAAAAAAACAAAGGCTAGCAAGATCAACAAATGTTTATCGATATAGTCAAACTTAATAATAAAAAGGGATTCATATCATCTAGTTATCACATACAAGTAAGTATATTCTGAGTAACTATATATTTGATAGGATTGGATGTTGTTATCTATGTGTTTAATAATAATTGGATAAAAATATTATCAATTCATTTTAAGTTCTTAATAGATTTTCTCAATTCTTTTCTTACTACTTATTATTTTTCATTTTTTTAATACTCGACACATAGTAAAATATGGAAGATAATAACCAACTTTTGCAGAGAAGCATTTTTTCATTTATTTTCTATTAAAGAGATCCATTAATTGCCTTAATCTTAAATGGGATCTAGAAAGGGATTGCAAAGGATGTAAATTTTTGGGAATGCGAATGCAACAAACGTGAATATTTGTAATTTTAATGCAGGAACTTGGAAGATACATTGGTGCACCACCTATTTTCACCGTCAAATGATTAATTTTGATATTTATAATTATATCCTTGAAACTATTAATTAGATAGATATAATAAATTCTTTAAGCTCTCGGAACATGCATTTACATCTTCATAACTTTGAAAATTTATATATACCTTCAAATCATTATTAAAACCTAAAAGTCCTTATTTGGTTCTTTAATCCATTAAAGTGGAGATTGCTTTGGACTTTTAAGCTCCTAACAGCCCTCATTCTTATCCACTTCGTATTTGCCTTATTACACTCTTAAACCTTAACTCATCTCTAAAACGCCACTAATAAACTCCTCTCTTTCGTTTCCTCTCTTACTCTCTTCATTCTCTATTGGATGAAGCTCATAGGATCTCAAATCCTCAAGAAAATTTGTAATAAAGTAGGTCCAAGATAATACTAAACCCTAATACCTCTTTTCTTAACTTATTTCATGGTTAAACCTCCTCTTTTATAGAGTTTTTAGGTCAATATCTAGCAATTCGAATTTGTAATGTATCAGTTGCAGCTTAATCATTCATTTTCATCTTGCTCTAGGCTTTAATCTTGTGCTCAGCCCATTTAAGTAAGTTTTTCTGACTCCTTTTCTTTGGTTTCTAAGATGTTTGAGGTGTTCATAAAGATTATTGGGAGTTTGACTTATTGAGCTAGATTTTTTGTTTAGATTAGTGTAAAATTGTGTATAAGTGTTGGGTTTTTGAGTTATAGCAGCTTTATTGAAGCTAGATGAAGTTCAAGATGGGTAAAAGTTAAGGGGAAGAAGCTGCGATTTGTGCAATAAGGAACCGACTGGCTGGTTCATTCTTGAACTAGCCTGCCGACTCATTCAACTTTAGTGGCTGAGAATTTTAAAGAATCGGCTTGCCGGTTCAACTGCATTGTTGTATAGTCTAATTATTATTTTCTCCCTTGTTCATCGTTAGTTTATTCCAGTCCTGCTATTTGAAGTTTAAAAGATGCCACTCAATTTTTATTAACCAGAAGCCTAATTTTAATCACTCTATTTAAGGATTTAAGCTTTACTTTGGTTTGTGACATTTAAGAAGGAAATGATATGGAAAGTGTTTAGTGACTTGCAAGGTCAATTTGGCATAAGCTGGTTCAAATCATGATATTTCTTAAGTAAAGCTACAAACTTTATTTGGTTTTTACTTTATCCTTTTTCTAAGTTGTTTCTTTAATTTTCATTTGTTGAAAAATCTCTGACTTCACTAAGTTTCGTAAGATCTCTTTGGATCATGAGTGTGTTTTGTTCCTATAGTTGGAGAAGGGGTATTTGGTGAAAGGAAGTACTGTAATGGATTGAGTTGAGTTTAGAACCATAGTTTTCCTTAATTCTACCATCTTGATCTTTATCTTGTTCCTAAGTCTCTAGAAGCCTAGTCTACATAGGATCATATGATATCTTAGTATTATTAAGCTAAGTGGGGTTAGTAAATTTACTTTAAAACTTGGATTTGATTAATTGAACGAATGATTTAGATAAGTTTATTGCTTTTGCTATCAGGATGTGAGGTTTGGGTATGGTTGATTTGAGAATTGTAAACACATGAATTGTTGGCTTGATTTTATTTACTAGTTTTGGCATAGGGTGCTACGTCTTTAATTTGTGTCAATCCCTAACACTGGCTAATGCTTTCACAAACCATCAATGGATTGACCTAATAGTTATCTAAAATTAGGTTAGTCATGCTAAATGCTTACTCAACTGTAATCAAGAACACTAGAGTTGTGGAAACTTATTATGTAATGCAAGAAAGGATTAGAAATGTTTTCATATGTCTTTTTTACTAATTCAAAAATGTCAAAATCATGAATAAATACACAATCACCAAACTAGTGATTAAATGATTATTAAGTTTAGGACTCAAATCCTAACCTACCCCTATGTTATTTTAATCTTTACGTTGTTATTAAATTTGCAATGGGCAATCTTCAAACAAGTTACTTTCTGTGGTGGTGGGAGATGAGAGATTAATCATAACTTAACTATTATAAGTAAAGGAAAACCAAGAAAAAAGATTCCTCAAGCTAGATCTCTTCTTAACTTTTTTCCCATGCATCAATTGCATAAACAACTTGCACTTCTAACGTTTTATCAATATACTAATAATCTAACATAAATATACAAATGCTTGGTCGATAAATAGATGAAAATGCTATTGTGTAATCATGAAAAAAAATTTTGTATTTGCACTAGTCTTGTGTAGCATCCCAATTGTTGGGATGTAATATTATATTCTTAATATAGATTACAACAAAATTAAGTAATGAAAAGTTATGATCTATGTACAGTTCTTTGGAGAAGTTGTTGTCTAAAATTCCACTGATGTTATACGTCTCTTTTCAATTTTCTAGATCTTAATTCGTTACTTAAGCAAAATTTTGGCATGTCTTACTGATGGAGGATTAGTCTAACAAATAAGCAATGATGATTTATTATGTTACATTTTAAAAACCAATGCAAACATCCCATCCTTAACATACAAATACAAGATGTGGAAAGGAAAATGGATGTGTAAAAGGTTTCTCTAAAATGAATGCGATGTTTGATATTGCAACGGAATTTCTTTTGTGAGTATTTACTCATCTAAAATTATGCTTATAATTTAGAAATTATTTTGTGTAATTTGGTGTTCATTAAAGTTCCAAAATACAAGTACTCTTTTATGTAGGAGACACTTCTCATTTATCTCACGAGAAGTGGTTTCATTCCACTTGTCTCTCAAAAATACCTAGTTAGATGAAAATATGCATAATTAACAATTGAAACTCAATGAAAATCTCACTTTTACCTTGGTGGTGAAACTAATATTGGTTCTATGCATAGTTCTCTTAAAATAAGATTCCATACCAAGATTTAAACAAATTTGTCACAATTCAACAAAGTTATATGTTTACTAGCGTTGTAGGATAATTGCATGCCTATAATCATTTTCCAAAAACCAACCTTCTTCTCTAGTGTATTTAAATAAATTTCAAGGATTATAAGAATATGACCTCTGTATGGCCAAATTTAATATTAGGCTTTATGCCCATTGATTAAATAAATTTGACTCATCGAGTTAAGGTGACCGGGCCTGAAAAGCTAAGCCCATAAATTTCTAGAATGATCAAGGGAGTTTTGGCATGATAGGTTTAAAATAGCGTCCGTTAGATCGGTCCGCCCGATCCAACCTTTTTTGGTTTGGCTCACATTAAAATAATAAATAAAACCTTTATCTGAACCTAAACCCATGAAAATAGCCCATTTGATATCTACTAATAAAGGGCTTCAACCTTAATCATTTATCACCATCATGATCTTATGGATGTGATCTACTATTATTTTCTATAAATACCCCATTCACATCTTCACTTGGATAGGAGAAAAGCTCCCATTAATGCTGTTACTCTACCAAGACTTTGTCTCAAAGATCAAACACTTAAACATCTCAAGAACACCATCTTGTTCTTCATTAATCTTGAAGTTTGATGCCATCGTGCTCTTTCATCTATCACCATACGTGTTAGAGCCTTATTAAGATCGCCTACTCCTCCTCTCTATACTCCTCTCTTAATCATCCTGTATGAGTTACTCAAGTCATTTTCCTAGTTACGTGCAGTGTGACTTCATATGCGGCACGTAGCACTTATATTTGTACCCACTCCCCCACAACCTCAAGGTTTACGTTCGACTCCCTTTAACTCTGAACTCAATGAGGTGCTTACCGTGTATACTATAGGAAAGATCAATAGTTGTTGGCCAGATATTGAAAGTATGGAACTTCTGTAAGGGGGTAGATTACAAAACTCCGATTATCGATTTACTACCATGAATCTAGGATAATGGATTGATTTTTTATCATAGATGAAACTTAGATAGTATAGTTGGGGGAAACAACAAATAAACCTTTTAAGAAAAACTTGAGAAGTGAGTTTAGCTATGTGACAAGATTCTAACTATACGATATTAATATGATTTAAGGTGTTTGGTTTGAATTAGGGCTTTTGGAAAATATTGATCGAATTGAATCGAATTAATATAAGGTCACAAAAGTTAAAAAAAAAAAAGTCATAATAAAGTCAATTTTTTTAAACAAACTATATATAATATTTAATTCTAATAAAACATACTTTTACCGAGATTGTTTAATAATTATTGGAATCTAAAAAACTAAACTCTGAAACATAACGAACCCTTAAAGATAAATTATTTGATATATAAAAAGTAATATTTAGAAGTCAAATAGTATATAATGTAATTATATAGTCACACTATATACATGTTACATACCCAATAAGTATATATATTACAAAATATGCTAAATAATTGTTAAAAAATGTAATAAATTAATAAAAAATTATAAAAAATATGGAACACGCCTGAATAATCCGGAAGCAAGTGTGGCAATGTCTTCTTAATCTTGTTATGGTTTGGATGAGTTGTCAATAAGAAAATCAAGTTTAGTATATATACATAATAATTGATAATATAATTAGCAGACACTTATAATTACTTTTTGTCCTTCCACTGACCTAACTTCTTTATAAAGGAAAAGAGTGTTCATTTTTAATATTTTAGCAGTTAAGATACTAAGGAATCCTTTCGGAAAACACAACATTTCATATTAAATAAAAATAGACAAAAATAGAGAAAATATAGGTACATTGTGGTTTTTATAGCTACACCAAACTTGACAACGTGTGGCTTTAGACTTAAACAAGTGGTGGCTAGAAGAGTTGGGCCGACATACCTAGGTGCCCAGACAGTCATGCGTCGATAAAGTAGCTAAAGAAGAATCTCATGAAAACAAGTAATCTTAGGAATGAATAAAATGCCTAGGTAAGTGGATATTTGTGTGCTCCGAGTAGACTTATGTTTACTCTTAATTTTACATGCTTTATAATGTTCTAGTTTAGCCGAGCTTGGTTATGGATTTGATGTGTTGCTTAATGAATTATTGAAACTTCTTTTTATAATTATTACTAACTAAATGATGTTGTGATATTAGACTTGGATATTGCAATTGTATTGTTTGTTTTTTATGTGACATTACCTCGAAAAAGTTAGGTACTAACCTCTTAAGTTATTTATTTAAGTAAACTTGATACCGAGATTTTAGAATTAACAAAGGAATAAAGTAAAGGCTGGACTAATAGGTAATGAGTAACCTTGCTTGAATTTGTTGGGTATTGCTTAGTATCTAATTCGATGCAATCGTAGCGGGGTACGAAAATGATTAATAGGTAAAGTTGTCATAAAATTGAGATTTCATTAGGTCGAGTTTTAAATGCAAGTAAAGCTAGGTTTTAATAAGCAAATGATTTAACTTTAGAAAGTTGGGTTTACTAAGTAAACAACTTGATTTACTGTTGATATGCCTATGGTATTAGTAATGTTTGTTCTTGTATGTATATCCTGTTATGATCCTAAGAAGGGCTTAATAAGATTGTTTAAAACTTTTATATTATGTATACATCTGTAATATAAAAATCATCTTGTAAGTTAGAGATTGCAAGACTCTAAACAATTAATCATTAAGATTTTCGATTTTAATTAATTAGCTTACTATAAAACATAGTAACTATAGTTGTGGATATTTGATAGGCCACCGTCCATCAGAACCGTAGAGAATCAGTATCTCCTATTAAATGTTAAGATAAGGTAAAACAGCTTACTAAATTATGAGAAATACTACATAATTTTATCATATGTATATACTCTACATAAATTGTTTTTGTACCGCTATACACCTTTCAATTAACTCTAACATTGCCAAAAGTATCTTTAGTTTGTACTATGCTCTCAAGCTTCTCTTAATCCTTGCTTATAAAAAACCTACAAAAGAAACTATAGGGGAATGAGCAAATCACGACTCAGTGAGTTTGTTCCTCACCATTACCGTTTAAGCGAGTTATTAAATAAACATTATTAGTACGCATGCAAGTTATCTACATACGAAATGAATGTAAACGCGATGAATGCAAGCGACACATTTATAGGAATTCAAAACTATGGAAGGTGTAGAGTAACGTGATTTAGACGTTGATTTTTCCTCCGTACTTACCCCTATGGAGTACTTCACCTTAATCGCATGAGGCTACTTGGGGGCACGGTCCCACCAGACGTTACTCGATTATTACCTTAGTTCGAGAATTAACAATTAATATAAGTGGACCCCAACTAAGGCCGCCTACCAAACATATTAAAGGCTCTTCGGGCACAAACAGTGAGTCCACTCGTTATCAACAAATATCCAAGGTGCTATGAACATAAATATGCGAATCCTCTCATAATCAATTGGAGATACTATGCTAGTTTTGCCTTAAGGTTGCAAATATTATGTATAAGCACTACGAGTCCTTATAGAACTCATATAAAATATATTTAAGATTAGAAAAACGTTTTAAAGAAAAATATTTTTCTAAAAAATCTGTAAAGTTAGCACTCTCTGTCAGTATGCCAATTGAAACCATAGATATGCGACAGATATAACTAGTTATCTTACTCGAATAGTTTTATTTACCAGTTTAAGAGAGTAATCACACGGATGATAGCACATAAAACAATTAGTCGTTTAATCAAACAATCAATGTCAACCAACAAGCAGCACACAAGTGATAAACAACAAGCAGATAGCAGATCATAAGAACTCCCTCACCTAGGTTAATACTTATTTTCCCGACCTTTGAGAATTTAAGGACTTGATAATTGAGTATCTAAAAGATGATAAAGCTTATGAGTATCTTAAAGATGATAAAGCTTATGAGTATCTTGAAAAACTAGGTTCTCCAATTAACTATATATATACTATTATTTGCCTAGTTTGCTACTATAAATCAAGTATAGTATAATTATAGTTTAACTTAAATCTTTTATTTAGTTTATCTTAAATTTTCAATTGCGTATAACTTTTTCGTTTTAATTCCAATTTTTACGAACTTGTAGTCAATTTTTATCATTTTCGGACGTCTTTCTCATAGCGAGGTCCGTTTTGGATATTGTAACCCGCATATTCTATTATGATATAAAAATGCTACGAAATTGAATATTTTGACTTAAATAATTGTAAAATATGGTTTTAAGCTTTTCTTTGCATATTTTCGATTTAATAGTTATTTAAATTTTATATTTTGTAATTTTCTTAATTTCGAGTTTATTTATTTATAATTTATGTGTTTTGCTATTTTTAAGAGTTAATACCTATTTAATTCATTTTTACTATTTTAATCATTTTTCAATTACTTAATTATTTTATTATTATTTTTAATTACCAAATTAATTAAAATTAATTATATGCTAACTTGGCATTATAGGGAGGTACCACATGTCATTTTCAAGATTTTTGCATATTCTCAATATTTTTCCTATTTTGTGTTTTTACGTGATGTGTATATAATTATATTTATTATTAAATTAATTATTCTATTTCCTCTAAACCTCATGACCTACTTACATATTTATATATATTATTTTATTTATTAATTTTAGTATTACGGTAAATTGTACATATAATATCTATGTATACCCATCTACTTAGATATATACTATACTATTAATATACATATTTTATACGTATATTTATACACTTATGTAATTAAGTAATATAATCTTAATTATATCTCATGTGCTGTATGTATACATATATATACGATACCTATATACATATTTACATATTATACTTGTATGTTATATTTTATACATACATACATATTCTATACTAGTATTTTTGTCCTTTATACATACATATTTATATATGTATTTTCGGCCATATATTCCTTCATATATCCATACAACAAAATACTTATTATACATATGTACATATACGGCCACATATTTATAGATATACCTATATATGAAAATACATAATATATATACTATTATATACACACCTATATATATACACACATTCACACACACAAATCCTTATACTAATATTTGTAGAATCAAATATGGCATGTATGTACACTTGAATATACCTATGTATTTATACCTATGAGTACATGTACATGGTATAATACCCATTTTTATAAAATCCTAATATATGTACATAGGTTTTTCTTTGAAAAAATTTGTACATACTATTAATGTACATAAGATACTACAACATACATGTATATAAAAAAAATATACATATAGATAACTATTGCAATATAAAGATCATATATGTACTAAATACTCTCACTTGGATGTCTTGAATTTATAATCCTAAGATTCTTCTTTTTACTTGCTTCACTTGATGTAGTTGGAAATGGAATGAAATAACCAAGAAAATTAAAAGAAAATGGAAGAGGGGTTTTTTACGGTTTTGAAAGAGGGAGCAAGAATATATGAATATATGTGTGTTTTGCTTTAATGAGATGACTTAGAATTTGATAGAAAAAGAAACATGCAGCAAACGCAATGGATTAGGAAAAATAAAGGCAGAAAATGATGAAGAAAAAAAAAAGAAAAAATCAAGATAAGATTTTATCATTAATTGACAAGACATTAGCTTTATCTAATAGATTTGTTTTATCTACATAATTTAGCACATGATGAATATACATTACACATGCGTCCATCGAAGCAAAATCTGGAACTTTCAATGTGGAAAAAAAAAAAATAAATTGGAGAAGAAAAAGGAAAAGGAAAAAAAAAAAAGAGGAAAGAAGAAAAAGAAAAAGGAAAGGAAAAAATAAAAAAAATTAGAAATTTCTAAATATAAAGTTTATAAATTTACTAATTATAAAATAAAGTTGATTTTTTATAAAATTTATTAATTTAATTGTTAATCGTTACATTTATAATATTTAGAAGTTATCTTTACGCGTTCATGATTGGGTTTATGCGAATGTGCATATTAATCGATAATTATATTTGTTTAGAGTTTTATTATTGTTAGAGTATAATTATTCATTTTATAAGCATAAAATTATAGTTTTAGGATTTTCGTCAAGTTCAGGTTTAATCTTGGATACTTACGAGTATATAGGTTTTAGAGTTTTAGTATGCGATTAAGGTTTCAATCATATTTCTAAAGTTTTTATTACGTATAATATTTTCAATTTCATAATTTAATAAAAAATTCACTTACCTAGCTTTATTAACTTTAAAGATTATCTACAGTACTGACGTTCAATTATACTCTTAAATAGCTAAATTTACGGGGTTTACATATCCACTCTTACTCAGCTTACATTAAGTTAAGAAGATAACTTGTTTTATCCTCAAATTAAGGTTAAGTTAAACAGAGCATTGCATTGCATTGCATTGTAAAGATGAGAAGACTTTGATTAAGGAGATAAGTTGTTTTATCCTTATATTAAGGTTAAGTTAGATAGAGCATCACATCGCATTGTAAAGATGAGAAGACTTCAAAGTGCTGGTTAAAGATGAGTTTCTTGAAAGTAGCCATTAGTTGTAAGATACAGTCCCAATTCTTGAAAATGGCTCCTTTGGGAAAGCTATGGAGTTGCATTGCAAGGAATTCAATATAACGATTATAGTTATGATATGTATACTTGTAATAGAATCGTGTATCATATAGGAGTTGTGTGGTTGTAATACTATGGCTAATTGCATTGTTGTTATTGGGCTAAATAAGAAGAGATTTGGAATTTAACTGTTTCATTGAGTGGAAAAGTAAGATTGATACAGGTTTCTCCTTATCCCTAACTCCTTAACTTAGGAATGATATAACGGACCATTTTTAAGTACCGAAAGTTTTGAGAAAATATTTTTAATTGATGCCTTGAAGGTAGAGCAATATAAAAAAGAAGAGTAATGGGAGCAAAACAATTTAAATTTCTAAGAAGAATTGAAAATTAAAAGAAACCTATCAAAATTTTTTGGCCAACTATATGTTATAACTAGTAGATGGGAGATTTAAACTCGGTTTGTCCCAATTAAAAGAGTAGTTTTTATACTACTAGACTACAATAGTCTTAATAAAATCTACCAAATTAAAAAATAATTTTTTTGAAAGGAACTACGATGATTTGATAGCAATGATGATAGCAAGAAAGTAGGCATCCTGGGCTCCCAGGCAATACGAAAAGGGTCCCTGTTTTTTAATCAATTTTCCAATAATATAACAATGTTCTTTGGTTACTCATATCTTTTAAAGAAAGTGAAAAACAAACAAAAAAAATCCTTATTTATGGAAAAGCTTATTTAGTAACCATTTTGATTTTAAGTTTTTAAGTTCAGACTTTTATAATATAGTAAGATGAACGCTGATCTTTTAATAAAATAAATACCTTTGTTTTTGTTTGGCTGGTGGCTAGTTTGGGTTTTTGCACCAATTTTGTTATAACCATTTTTTTTTTCAACTTTCTTTGGTGATAACTCCATAAGAATCATTTACAAAAGAATTTCAAAATAAAAATAAAGTTGCCTAATTTTTACTGAGTTTGTAATAAAAGAAGTCGAGTTTAACATAAACAAAAATTAAGGAAAATAGAAAAAAAATTTCGGGTTTCATTGAACTGTTCATCCACGTCTTAGGTGGGTTGAAGTTGTGTTGCTGGAGTTTTTCCTTTACCTTTATATGAATGTGCTTTCCTAATGAATCATCAAGAAAACTTGCCACCAAATATTTGGATTACTAGGTGCTCAAAAAATATTAAAGTTTGGGCATGATAAATCAAAAAATAAAAGAGCTAAATTACTTCCAAATTTTGAAGCATGAATGCAAAAATATTCACAGTAAAAACTGAGAACAACAGCTTGTACATGAGAAGCATTTTCAAAATTTTGCAATATGAAAAATTGTTGCAGATTGTCTTCACAACTGCAATATTTTCATCACTTTTTTACTGCCACTACTTTCTAGGGGTTTAAAAGTGCTGTTCATACAATAATTGCAAATTAGATTTTGTGAGGAGTTTTTAGATTGTAAATTTTAAAATTTAAAAGTGTCCCTAATGTACTAGTTATTACTACAGTATGAAAAAAAAAAAAGAAAGAAACTGTTGTAACGAGTATCTACTAAAAATAATTACTTCCCTTTTCTTTTCCCATTCTTGTATGACATCACTAAATTAAACCGTATGAGTTAGGTTCAAAATAATACAAAGCTGAACTATATTTTATGGTTAATTTTAGCTTGCAAGGGAAAACGAAAAATCAGAACCAAGCGCATTGTTAGATGGAATCATCCTATTTAGTTATAAGTATATCGTATGGTCAAACCCTAACTCTATATATTTATAATCGTACAAAGTCATAAACGGCGTTCCAAGTTGCCATCACTTATTGTTATTTGTGAGAAAAACATTATTTGTAGGACGATTTGTGTCGATCATGTTTTAATGCGAATAGGTTACAAGCGGTAGTGAATTGCCGAATTAAAAAAAAAAAATCCAAAAGAAATCAACAAGCGGAACAACTTTACAGTTATTTGCTAAAGAAACTGAACTTCGTGTTTGTCCCGATTTAACTATTTAGTTATAAATATATTGCATGATTTCATAATTTCTTTTTATTCATTTCCATCCGTGGGGATAACCGTGCTTGAAATCCCAATACTAAACAGAAAAAGAATTTTTACAGTTGGATACTTGGATGTTGACATAAGGTTAAAATCACCATTTAAACTGTTTTTTTTTTTTTTTTTTTAAATACATCTAAAGTTTAAATTACTAGATATTATATCTAATTATTATAAAAAAAAAATCATATCTCATTAAGATTTGACTTATCAAATTTTGTAGATGAAATTTGAAGTTATTAGATAACACAACGATTAAATATTTATTTATCAAATTCATTACTTCGATTATTTTAAAAAAATAATATAGTGAACAATCTTTAGTCACCATTGATTAAGGTTATCATAGTTTAATAATATGAATATTAGTCTATAAGCAGGATAGATTAACTTTGAATACCCGTTCCTCCAAGTTGTAATATATAAAATAGTTGGTAAAAAAAAAAAAAAGGAATAAATGATCAAAGAATATAAGAGTAAAAGATTAAAAGTAAAAAAAAAAAAATCTGACTTGATATGATGTTTAATAATTTTAAATTCTAAATATGGAGTTGAATAAAAAATAAATAGAGATGCCAGTAATGATTTTTGACATTCTCCCCTTCACGTTGGATGACTATAAAGTATCGTATACATTCAACTTTAATTTACTTCATCAAATCAACAACCTTGACTTCTTTTTCTTCTTCTTAAGATTTGAATTTCTATTCCGATAAGAGACTAATAATGATGTTGCCATACTACAATGCCCTTAGTTATTTAAATTTAATCTCACATTGAATGTACAAGAATAATCTAGAATGGAATTGAATTAAATTAAATTAAATTGAATTGGGACATAAATATAAATCGTTTTTTACTTTTGAAAGTGCTCACAAAATAGAATATAATGTATACATAATAGTGCTTCTTTAAAGCCCTTTAATTACTAAGATTTTTATAATCTAATAATATTACCATTGGTCTATCAACAAAATGAGTTAGGTTTAAATTTCTTCTTCTTTAATTTTTTATTCTTTTTAACAAATGAAATTCATTCATAATCAAACATCAAAACAAATCTTTTCATCTTCGAAGACTACCTACCGTGAGTAAATAAACCAATTGTAGTGGGGAGTGGTGGTGGGGTTGAGAGGGAGGTGGTTGGGGGTTGAAATCCCAAAAACCCTAATTATATGATGTAATAATTATATAATTTTCAACTAACGAAGATTAATAAAGGTGGAATGGAATAGTAACTTCAGTATGAAAGTAAATTTTCCATTAAAGTTGGAATTTTGTTATTTCAATAATTGCAATTTCTCTGTTCAAAACACTTTTAAACATGCTTAAGGGAATCAAACTAGGAATCACAATTCTATTCCAAAATTGATTCTTCATCCCAAATATCCTAAGTTCTTTATGTTCATATTAAAATTAAATAAAGTTTTGTACATATCAAATGAGTTGAATAAGTTCTTTTGTTATAACTTCATCAACATCACTCATGCTAATTAAGGTACTTATTTGGTACAAAAACTCGAAAAAATAATCTAAATAATTCACTTGATATATATAAAATATCTTAATTAAATTTTAACATATATGTACAGTACTTAAGAAGTTATATAACCCTTTTCAACTATGAGAGGACCTTTTCGAATTTTGGTTTAAAAAGGATTTTAGTGTCCCTATTCTGGATACCATAATATCCATCAAAATTACCATAGAAGCACGCTTTCATCAACTATCTTAATAGTAATTAGATAATGAAAGCCATTATATGTTAAATTAAGTACAAAGCAAGAGAATATTTTTTATAGCGTTAACTGGGAAGGATGTCCTCCTCGTATTATACAAAGTTGTGAGAATTACTCCAATAAAATTATTAAACCTTTTATTAAGAATCCAACTCGTGTAACATTAGTTACAAATTTCATTGAAAAATGGGTTGATGAATTGCTTCAGGACACTCCATTATTTCACTTAATAAAGGCATATACAAATCTCAACATTCTTAATACATATTTAAAAAAAAAAAAAAAAGGGCCCCCGAAAAGATGAAAAGTTTATCCTTGTGGACTATTACGAGGTGCCTCAAAAAATTAACTGACATTTTCATTGAAAACATGACTAATGCATTCCATTATCTAATATTTTTAATTGTTTGACGCATATGACGATTTCTAAATATTAATAAAGTTTTTTGAACTTCATCAACATCTCTATTGGAGCTAAACAATCTAGAATTTACTAGCATATATTAAATGCAATGTGGTTTAATGTGTACATGGCGTGCCATGCTGCGTCACATGCCATCTCCAAAAGGAAAAAGCTACAAGTGCAGAACATAATGATATAATGTAATATATGATAAAGATTTAGTAAAATGTTATAAAGCCGTTATAATCAAATGATTGGTTTTAAAATTTTCCTTCTTTAAATCGAAACATAGATGGTAAAAGGAAAAGAAAAAAAGATTTAGTAAAATGTTTAACATTTTAAAAATTTATGCATTTGTTTTGTTTATGTAGTAAAAATTTTTATATAACTTTCCTTTTTAAACGATTATTACTAGTATGTTAATTACTATATCGTCCAATAACTATAGCAATTTTTTAAGGTCCATGGTGGTGAATGGTGATTACATATCACCAAAGATTGACTCAAAATCCTCAGAGAAAATTCACTACCAAAAGGAATCTCTGCATTCAAAATTTGGTCAATATAATTTTAATACATAAAAATAAAAGTAATAATTTTTAAAAATTACTGATAATCATTAATATACCTTTAAATATCATTAATACCTATCTACTACTTATTCAAACATATTGATTTATTAATACCAATAAATCTTTCCAATGTCTCAACCCTCATACAGTACAGCTTACTTTATCTCGTGACAAGCGGTTTCAATGAATGTTGAGTCACGATTTTGCAGTTCTCTTCGTCTTCTACGTTAGAAAAGCTTCATTGGTATGATTCATATGTATATACTTGATGAGTAAAGTTTAGTGAAATTCAAACATGATAGTGACAATAATTAGATTTTTTTTAGCATCTTTATTCTTCTTTTATTTTTTTTTTTCTAATTTATAAATTAATAGTTGAGATTATCTAGATTTTTAGAATATATTGTGATATAATCATAATATTATAGTTTTCCTTATAATCTTAACAATTAATTATAGGTGATAGCATGCTAAAAAAATGAATCAAGAAAAATTAAGAAAAAGTAAATTTAGAGGATTCATTTTGGAATTTATACCTATTATTATGCGTTTAAAGTCTATTGGTATCTACCCACTATTTACATATACATGTGATGAGTAATATCAGTTGAGTCTTTGTTTTCTTCTATATGCTTTCAAGCAAGTTGTTTTTATTTGAATTTGGATTAATCTGAGTCATATTTAGTAACTTCCTATTTGATATATCTTTGGAAATTTGGCTATCATCAACCGAGCAGTTACATAAACTCCATCTGTTCACCATAATTGACTTTGCCAACGCAAATCATAACAGCTTATCCACAAATGACTTGAAATTCGAGATGTTTCACCACATCCAACTCGATTAGATAAATGGCGATTTAATTTGCTTACGAACCGTTTGCCAAAAATAAAAAATAAAAAAAATTTGCTTACCGACGAACTAAATGAATTCGACGTCGAATTAAGTTGTGTCCAACTTCAGGCTACTGATAATCGTAAATAATTAAAAAAGAAAATATTTGGAAATTATTTTACATAATTTTTATTAACATTTTCTATAAAAGCTTATCATCAATATTGGCTAAACATATTGTTATAATCATCTCCGTCATCGCTGACCATTAAAAGCCACAAACAACATATTAAGATGACCGTGTCTACATTTTTGATAATGATAATTATTAAATTAAAAAGAATCAAAAGAAGTCGTATGTGAGACAAAGTTATCTTAAATTAAACATTAGGCTAAAAGATGCAATAATATCTTTGAAGATTTGATTCATTGAATGCTGATGTCAATGTGTCTCAGTGAAATGTAGATGACGCGATTAGGAAGGAAAAAAGAACCCGGACGTTATCTTAATATTGTATTAATTAGACAAAAATAAACTATAAGATAAAGGACCTAGTTCTTCTGATATTTAGCTGTATTTGTTACTATAAATTTCGTATTTAGTATGCGTATTTTAGGCTTCTTATCCTTTTGTTATTTTCTTTTTGATAAATACCTGGTTTAGAACGTGGGAAAGAAGGTATATTTAATCGATTCTAACTGTATATAGATGCATCTTCCTTTAACATATCAACAAATAGTATTTGAAAGTCCATAAATAAGATAATGGATTGCACATGTGTTTTGTCTTTCTACAATTTCAAAAAAAAAAAAAAATGAATATAATGGTGTATTTGTGTAAAAGATTTTCTACGTTTTTTTTTTCCCAATATTTGTTAAAAATATAAATTTGTAATCATTAAATTTTGCTGGAACAATCTCAAAAGATTGTAGATACTAATAGCATACGATGAAAGACTATTTTATTGGCGGAGCCCTAGTATTGGTGATAAAAAATCAATAATAACGCTAGTGGAAAATGCGAAATATCCTCTTCTATTTTTAAAAGAAAATCTTTTTTCTCGTTATTTATTTACATTTTTCCTAACCGTTCGGTCGCCTCTCACTATTGGCTACCATTAAAAGCACTTGCTAATTCCAATATTTTGAGAACACCATGACAAATTTATAACAATATATGTGGCTTTGAATGTAGCGAATGTAGAAAAAATGTCCTAAAACCATTTCCTAGGAAACAAACATACTTCAAAATACATTTGTTTTAATATACAATTCATCCTAAGGAATCTATGAAACAAAAGAGTACCAGAAATAGGTTTGTCTGATTGTCTTTGTGTAGGTATATGGAAGTTATAGTTGGAAGTAGAAGATGATGAGGATGACATGGAAATTTCCAAATATTATACAGCCAAAAAGAGGAAAAAGTAATGAAAAGAATAAGAAAAAAAATTTGAAAATGGTGACGGACAGAATAGTAATAGTATGCATGAAAGCGTTCAAATGCATTTACTCTCCTCATTCAATGCCTTCACCTACACTTTGCATATTTTGAGAAGATGCAGTTTCATGCCATTTAATGCTCTCTCTCTCTCTCTCCACACATTCTTTCTTTTCTAATAATAATTCTACTATTACTAACCAGCACTGCACTTCACAGGAAGAACAACCACTCTCTATACATAAGGAAAATAAAAATATCAGTAGCCAAACAAACCACACTTCCCCACTTAAGAGATTTTCTTTTTTTTATTACAAAAAAAAAATTGAAAAACACCCTTTTCCTTGCATTGCCAAGTACAAACTAGACACCGGGGACTAAGTATTAATGGGATATTTTTTAAGGATTTACTGGTTGTTACACTAACAAGTAGTAGAAGAAGGAGGAGGAGATCTTATGCTATGCATCTTTTTCACATATGTGTTGATAGTAGGATTCATTTCGCATATTTCCTTAAATAGTTGTGGATTAGCTTTAATGCAGTTTGGTGAGAAGTTGATTTCCACTCCCAAGAACATAGAATCTGTGTTTCTGGGGACAGGAAACAGATGAAGGTTGGAGTAAATATATAGCTCCAAGTTAGACTACTAAAGAAGAGATGGTGTAAGTTGGCAGGTTGTGTATCTGAGTTTCTTTGTTTGTTAGTTAGCAGGATGTCACGGTTTTGGAGGCTTTTGCATTCGAGTTTCATTGTTTGGAGACAAAGTTGGGTGGATACATTGTGGAAAGAAGGTTTATGTTGTGGTACATTGGTTGGATAATTGATTAGTTATATCTTCTTTCGTGTAGATAGATAGATAGATGTATCTGGTTGCAGCTTAGATTGTGAATGATGTGGTGGTAGTTACAATTTCAAAAGCTGATCTCTTGTTACTTAATTTTATGGTAGCAGTAGGGGTATACATCCCAATAGTTTCTTGGAACAGTTAGTTTGGAATGATGGGTGTTTCTGGCTTTCTGGGGACAGATTTACTTATCTGGATCTTGAAGATCAAAGCATTTTCTCTAGGAATGTTAGTGCATCTTGTGGTTTCACTTCATCTATGGCCATTGGTTGCTGGTCTAGGTTCCATGGCCTCAGTTGCCATTTCTTATGGCGAGAATGGCTCTGCCTTCTGTGGATTGAACCCGGATGGGTCTCATCTCGTGACGTGCTATGGATCAAACACCGCGATTATATATGGATCTCCTGCTCATTTTCCCTTTTCTGGTTTGACTGGTGGAGATAACTTCATTTGCGGCCTTCTTATGGATTCCAACCAACCGTATTGTTGGGGAAGCAGTGCTTACATCCAGATGGGCGTTCCTCAGCCCATGATCAAAGGAGCCGAATATACGGAAATCAGTGCAGGTGATTATCATGTATGTGGTTTACGAAGACCTTTAACCGGGAGGCACAGAAACTTGTCATTGGTTGATTGTTGGGGCTATAATATGACTGCAAACTATGTGTTTGATGGGCCAATTCATTCTCTTTCAGCAGGTTCCGGTTTCAATTGTGGATTATTTTCTCACAACGAGACTGTTTTCTGCTGGGGTGATGAAACTAGTAGTCGGGTAATCACGTTGGTTCCTAGAGAAAAGAGGTTCCAGAAAATCGCAGCAGGCGGGTATCACGTGTGTGGGATCCTGGAGGGAGGGAATTCTAGAGCGTTTTGTTGGGGAAGGAGTTTGGATCGCGAAGAGGAAATCTCGGTTGCATATTCCTCTGATTCTAGTCAAGGAAATGTAGACTTGCCTCCTCGTGATCCAATGCTTTCCATCGTGGGTGGGAAGTTTCATGCATGTGGGATCAAAAGTGCAGATCATGGAGTGATCTGTTGGGGTTTTATGGTGAAATCGGGAACGCCAGCCCCACTCCATGTAAAAATCCTTGAGATTACTGCTGGGAATTACTTTACATGTGGGATTCTTGCTGAAAAATCTCTCCTTCCCGTCTGTTGGGGGCTTGGGTTTCCTACCTCTCTTCCTATAGCCGTCATACCTGGACTCTGCAAATCTACTCCATGCGCTCCTGGTACTTATGAATTCAATAATGGCTCGTGCAGTTCACCAGGTACCTGGATTTGCTTGCCATGCAGCCAGGGTTGCCCTGCTGAGATGTACCAAATTGCTGAGTGTAGTTTGAAGTCTGACAGGCAGTGTGGATACAACTGCTCTAGTTGTACCTCAGCTGAATGCTTCTCGAATTGTTCATTGTCTAGTAAAAATGCAGTTGATGGAAAGAGGAACGACAGGTTCTGGTCGCTGCAATTACCAGTCATAGTGGCAGAGATTGCTTTTGCTGTTTTCTTGGTCATTGTTGTTTCCATGACCGCTGTAATCTATGTTCGGTATAGGTTAAGAAACTGCCAATGCTCGGCCGTAAAGACGAAAGCTAAGAAAGCCACGGTGATTTCTCCATTCCGTGGGGATAACCGTCCTGACTTGGATGAGCTCAAGATCAGGAGGGCAAGGATGTTCACTTATGAAGAACTCGAGAGGGCTACCGGCGGGTTCAAGGAAGAGTCACAAGTGGGAAGGGGAAGTTTCTCTTGTGTTTTCAAGGGGGTTCTCAAGGACGGAACTGTTGTCGCAGTCAAGAGAGCCATAATGTCCCCTGATAAGCAGAAGAACTCAAAGGAGTTCCGGACAGAGCTCGATCTCCTCTCGAGGCTGAATCATGCCCATCTCCTCAGCCTGCTTGGCTATTGTGAAGAAGGAGGAGAGAGGCTCCTTGTTTACGAGTTCATGGCTCATGGATCTCTCCACCAACACCTTCATGGAAAGAACAAGTCCTTGAAAGAGCAATTGAACTGGGTGAGGAGGGTCACTATCGCTGTCCAAGCAGCCCGTGGCATAGAATACTTGCATGGTTATGCTTGCCCGCCCGTGATACACCGTGACATCAAGTCTTCCAATATCCTCATTGACGAAGAGCACAACGCACGGGTTGCTGATTTTGGTCTGTCGTTACTGGGGCCTATTGATAGTAGCTCTCCATTGGCAGAACAACCTGCTGGTACACTCGGTTATCTTGATCCTGAGTACTACAGGCTTCACTACCTCACCACTAAATCCGACGTTTACAGCTTCGGTGTTCTACTGCTCGAGATCCTTAGTGGCAGGAAGGCAATAGACATGCAGTATGAGGAAGGGAATATAGTGGAATGGGCTGTTCCTTTGATCAAAACCGGTGACATATCTGCTATACTGGATCCTGACCTAAAGCCCCCGACAGATACGGAAGCATTGAAAAGGATTGCAAATGTGGCTTACAAATGTGTGAGGATGAGAGGAAAGGACAGGCCATCGATGGATAAAGTAACAACAGCGCTGGAGCGTGCGCTTGCCCAGCTAATGGGCAGCCCTTGTACCGAGCAACCGATTTTGCCAACAGAAGTGGTCTTAGGAAGCAGTAGGCTGCACAAGAAATCATCTCAGAGATCCTCCAACAGGTCAGCCTCCGAGACAGAGGCGGTTGAAGCAGAGGACCAGAGGTTTGAATTCAGGGCACCTTCCTGGATAACTTTTCCAAGTGTGACATCTTCACAAAGGAGGAAATCCTCTGTCTCTGACGCTGACATTGATGGAAAGAACTTTGAAGCAAAGAATGCAGGCCATGGAGTAGGAAGCGTTGGAGATGGTTTGAGGTGCTTGGAGGAAGAGATAGGACCTGCATCTCCTCAAGAAAACTTGTTCTTGCAACACAATTTTTAGCACAATGATCGAAATTTAGGGGGAGGGGGCGTATATCACGATCGCGCTGCTACATAAGCCTCAATCTTGAATTTAGTTTCTTTGAGGATGAAGTGTAAAAAATTAGAAGGGGAATTCAATAGTGTATTTGTTTTTGTATTGCAGCCACAAAAGCGCTATTATTGTACTATTATGACCTTGCTTGCATGTTATTCATCACTAGGACTTTGAAACTTTTAAATTTTTTAAACCTTTGGGAGTGTATTTACTTCTAACAAGTACGTGGTTATTGCATTTCTCTTCCCAAGAGGAAAATATAATAGCAATGTCTGTTCTATGAAAATGTTGGTTTTTTTTTTTTTTTTAATATTTGTTATAAATTAAGCTTTAGTAATGTTAAGTATCATCATATCAATCTCGAACGGTTGCAGTTGATTATGGTTTTTAACGATGACAAGTTATGGTGTGAGGTAAATGTGGTAGCGAATGACCTAACGGTAGTGGTTAATGCACTCTTAATCTGCGTTGCCAGTGAAATTTATTTAAACAAGCTTAAATTCCCATGGCTCCATATTGTGTGAAAGCCTTAAGGACCCATAATCGATCCTTTTGTTTGGCGGCTCAGGATTTTTGTAGGATGTAAAGTCTTCTATTTTAATTGAAAGGGCCAGAATACCGAATGCTTTGACGCTGGCAAATAATAGTTAAAGGAGTGGAGAGTTATACTGAATGGCAATAATATTGACGATGGTTATTAGTTATTTATCTATTTTGACTAAACGTTCTATTGGTAATAAATATTTTATTAGGAGTGATATGTGATGTGGATTATGATATGGTAAATAAGAATAAATAAAACTTTGAAGCTTATGAGTATTCTTAACATGTTTGTGCTAGCCGTGGCATTTACATAAATTAAGTAATAGGGTTTTTTTTTTTTTTTTTTCACGTGACATCTTGATTAGCTTTTATAAAATGAAAATCGATTTTTTCGAGATTTTACTGAAAATTACAAAAGTAATCGAAGGTAAATGCCCCCACGCAGGATCGAACTACGGACCTTCAGTTTACAAGACTGACGCTCTACCACTGAGCTATAGGGGCTGTTTCGATACGTGGCTAAAAAAAATGTTAAAATAAAATAATTTGATAATGTGACTACTACCAGAAACTCTGAGCAAGTATGAACAGTGCCATGAATGCAACACCTATTTGCAACTTATAACAGTCGTGCTAACGACAAACCCCAAAATTTTCAATTAAAGAAGAAGCTAAGAATTTAGAGTGACCTTATTGATAATTGAATATAATAAATTAGTATTATTAGTGCTTGAATTGTTGATACCATAACATATTATTTACGTATTAGTATTGTTCTTATGTTGACATATTTCACTTGTAGACATACCTATTTAAAATAGGACTTTGTCTAGAACGGATTTCTATTATTTTGTTTCTTAAAAGTTAATACTAATTTCTTTACAATATGTCAATATTAACATTTCAGCACGACATAAAAAAAAAATAAAATAAAATTTTCGTTTGTCTTTTGAACTTTCAGGTTATCCAATTCCAATACTATATTTTGTTTCTTAAAAGTTAATACTAATTTCTTTACAATTAACATTTCAGCACGACATAAAAGAAAAATAAAATAAAATTTTCGTTTGTCTTTTGAACTTTCAGGTTATCCAATTCCAATACTATATTTTGTTTCTTAAAAGTTAATACTAATTTCTTTACAATATGTCAATATTAACATTTCAGCACGACATAAAAGAAAAATAAAATAAAATTTTCGTTTGTCTTTTGAACTTTCAGGTTATCCAATTCCAATACTAAGAGCTTGGTTCAAGAAAAAATTACAAATCACTGTCTAGCTTTATTAGATTTGTATATTTTCAATTAACATGGTGCTTGTTCTTCGGTTTATATCCCCAAGTCCTATTCTACGGAAGTATAGCGAAAGTTCAATTTTTGTAGCCACTGTTGTATAGACTAAGATGGGGTACCATGCCACTACTGCTACGGTTTTGGAGGAACCAAACAAGTCCTGGACTTATGACATTACCATTTTCAGAATTCAATATAAACGCATGTTTCTGTACATGACAAGCGACGTTCATGGAAGCAGAAGTCGGCGCAAAACTCCCTTAGTTATAAATTACTTTATGTTTCAAAACAATGCCTCTTTTCATTTCTGCACTCTTGGATCTTTTTGTAACGTTTAGCTACTTGATGGCCCCATCTTGGAGCAAACAAAATCACACCAAAAAGAAACTTCCGATTACAAACTCACTCCGTAGGGAAGTGCACATAGCTCTCACAAGGAAAGCCTCCATATATGAAGATGGATGTACATCAAATCATTACATACAAGATTAAACAGTCGTTTTATATGTAGATACACGACTATGGCCGAGTAGCAAGAGTTAGAACTATAGCGGAGATGAAATTGCTTTCCCAGTTTCTGTACAAGTTAGTTTGCTCAAGACATCTAAGGCTACAGGCGGAGGCAAGGTGATGGAAGCTCATAAATCATCCGCAATGTTGATCCTGTAAAAGTGTCCCAAAGCACGCACATCCTGCGTGGTATTCTCAATCATAGCAAGCTTGTTGTGATTTGTATTCAGCATATCTTTCTGCTGCTTTGCAAGCATCTCTTCGTCAGCCAATTGTTTCTGCAAATGAAGAGGCAAATGAGAACTATAAACCTTGTATATTCTCAAGGCCATAGAACTATTAAGATACTTGCTTTTGAGTTCTCTTTATCGTCACACTTACTTGTAGTAAAAATGATGCTTCGGCAGCATGTTTCTTCACAAGATGCTTCAGCTTCTGAGCAACCTCAAAGTCTGGGTTGCTGGGGTCTAACCATTTTACCTCTGTTCTCCTACCGGGCCTTTGGGGCTGGTCAGCAAACATTTCTTTTGCAGCGGGTAGGGCCCTAACAGGTCTTGGTGACCCAGAAACCATAAAAGGGCATTCGTTTATCACAGAAACGACTGCTTTGGCCTGCTTTGCATCTTGCATTTCCACCAAAGCACACTGTGGAAAATTCGCTGGTCCTGTGTAGTTAGGGATGAATTGCACATTTTTCACAGTCCCAAACTGTTCAATAGCTTTCTTTAAAATTGTGTCAGTGACCTTAGGTGACAGGTTATCAATGTAAACCGTCCGTTTGACCTTTTCTAGAAATTCATCATACTCATGCTCCCTTTGAGCAGATGATCCCATGAGCCTGCACGGAAAACTTGTCAGTGAGCATATGAATGCATATACTGTTTTGGACTTCAATGTATTGTGCTTATTCCATAAGGGCTATCAAGTTAATTTGTTACAACATTTTCTTCCAAGCCAAAGCTACACAGTGATTATTCTGATATACAGAACTACCATTCCAACAAACCACCATGAAAGCAAAATCCTCCAAGCACAATTCCAGTGAGCCATTAAAGCCAGTACTTTTTGTAATCAACTCTATCACTTTTTCAATAAATGCTGGTTTTTGATCAAAGTCTCTATTCAAAGTATATGGAGACCGCTAAAGGATGCCAAATGCAGGATGAATGCAGACTATGCAGAAGGATGCCTTGCAATCAGCCTTTCTTTTTAGCAAAGTTGAATTTTAGTCTGCACAACCTTGTTGAGAGTTGCAACTAAAAGAAACTATGAGAAATGGTTGCCTGCCTACCCATTTGTTATAAGAAGTTATCCTAGCAAGACCAAACTTCAACGTTATAACTTTTCCAAAGGGAAAGACCTTATCACTATCTACTCCAGAATTCCTCCATAAAATGGATACAATTCATCCTCAAAAAATTAATGAGGTATCATTCCTCATAAATTGTATGAAACATCAGAGGAAAGATAAGAATAAAAGCAACTTAAACCGCTAAACAAATAAGGTAAACCATCTTCCTTCAGGAAGACCAGCACACAAATCAACCCCCAAACAAGATCCAGTTTGCTCGGATGAAATGCAAATTATAAATTGGAGATTTAATTCATGAATCTGTTGAAAGGGGCTACATTTAAATCCAAAAAATTCCCATAACACAGACGGCTAGATGTGTGTTCTTTTTCCCCCTGAGGATTATTACAGTTGGATGCAGTTTTCCCATTTTAAGCCTACATGAAACCTAGACGCTTCTGTGAATAGGTTCTAATCAGGTAAAGATAATTCTGCCAAATAAAGAAAAGAAAGAAGGAAAAATCTGCAAGGAAATAGAAATTCCACACTTGCTGGCTTTACAGAATATCAGACTATCAGCAGAATGGGCATGTTCCAGTGTATATATATAATGCAAACACTGCACATAGGATCAGGCTCTTACTATTGTTTCAAAAGCTATGACTCAGAAAGATCAATTCAAATCCCCTAACCATGGGTAGTTCAAGTGCTGTGTTACCAGGGTAACTTATTGCTGTTCCATAACCAGTTAACAGTATTCATAGCACAGAAGCAAATCAATGTAAATAGCAAAGAGAAATGAGAAAGCTCTTTGCTCTAATTCCTAAGCCCCTCTACCCTAATTCGTGAAAAGCTCATCAAGATAGAATTGGAAGTCCACACCCAGAAGACTCAAAGGAAGATAACACACTTCTCAGTAACACGGGGGAGTCTTTGAGTGTATGCACCACTGTAAATTCACTTAAAAGAGTGCAGCTGACAGTGAAATTGCAATTCAAATTCATGACAGCAGAAAGAAAGTGCAAGTACCACATAGTCCATAATCATGTCTCCAATGCAGAGGGGAAGAAAACTGCAAATAGAAATGCAGAAGTTTTCTGCCCTATTTCCTCAATTACTCTGTCTAATTTATGAATAGCTAAAAATAAGATGATGCTTTCCTCTCTTTTTAATGTCTATCTTCTCCCTCTACTTCGTCCCACAAATGTAGAGAGAGAAAACATGAAACAACATGAATAGACATGGCATGATGCAAATAAGCTAAATATCACATAAAGGCAACACAAAGCATTACTATTCTAATAGAAATTAATTATTTATTTATAATATATAATCAACTTTACATATTTATTTATATGAGACAAAAATCAAGCACAACCCATCAACACAAAATTGCCACAACTAGGGTGATAGTGTGCAGATTTTTCCTCAAGTTTAGGTCTTTTTTAAAGTTTCATATTATCAAAATCAAATAACAAGACTAGAAGATCTAACCAGAATAAATTCATATAGCAAGTAAAATTTCCATGTAGTTGATTCAATAAAACACAACCAATCTCCATCAATTCCATCATTGAAACTTCAGTCAACAAGTGAATAATGAATAGTGAAATATGATATATAAACACACAAACGTTGCATATATGCATGTTTCTATATAATACAGAAATGCATCATTCGGGTGTAGAAATGAGATAGGTCACTAGAAAACAAGTATGGCAACAATTCGCCAGCCTACCGCTAGACCTATAGATATTCCGAGTGTTCAACATGATTGCTTTGTTACCCTGGGAATGACACAAAACTTCGTACTAGAAACTGAAATTGGTACATATGACATATGAAATCGTACGTTCCACTTTTTTCTTTTCTTTTCTTTTTTTAATTGAAATTGATATATTTAGAAGAAAAGCCGTTAATTTTTGCCATTTCATAAAATTGCAAAACCCTAATTGAGAAACAAACATCAATAGCCCTAGAAATCACTACCGAGCCAGCAATCAACAATAATCATTAGCACTGCAGATGTACTGCTAAATCAGTAACATAGACGAATAAACAGCCACATCAAACCCTTGAAGATAGGAAAAAAAAATCGAAAATAGATCGGTGCCGTATCAGAATAGCCAACCTCTTGAAGATATCTATGAAAAGGAAACGCCGAGTTGGAGGACAAGTGCGTCTGCTGCAGTCGCCAGCAAGCGGTGGGAATGCAGGTTTCCGGAGAGGTGAGACGCAGGTCGTGGAGGAAAAGGATAGTGGTGGTTGAAAGAGTGTGAAGTGAGAGAAGAGGGAAAATAAAGAAGTTGCATTTAAAAAAAAAAAAAGAAAGAGAGGAAAATATATTTTTATTTTAAGGAAAAAGAAAAAAAATACATAATATTATTGCAGCACAGCTAGTACCACAAATACAACACTTTATCTATTGTAGCTTCCCAAACAATGGTTATAATACTGTTTGGTTAAAATAAAAGAAAAAAATTTTCATACATAACATTTTTCACCAAAGCAAAGATTTTAAATAACAAAAAATGGTGATTTGGTAAATGAAACTCTACAGTTGGTAATTGTGGTCTCTTAGAATGGCATGAAGAATTGTGCCAACCAAAACAACACCAGAAGCTTTGCCTTCCTATTACATGCAAGCATATTGTTCACCGATAAAAGTAATTTATAAACTAACACAGGTTGCCCCAGAATTTTGTGTGGTGTGGGGTAAATGCTGCCTCTCCAAAAGAATGGAGAGGTCTTGAACTTCTCAATCTAGAAAAAAGAAATAAAGTCTCCTCTTTCAAAAGATTTTTTTTTAGCTTAAAAGCAAGAAGGTTTCAAATATTAGAGCGTCCACTCTACCCGCAACAGCAAGAGAGATTGTTCATGCTTCTTTAGTTTTAGAAAATTCAAACTTTGTTCTGATTGGCAATTGGAATAAAGTAAGTTTTTGGTATGATTGCTCGAGCAAACTGGGTGCCTTGAGATCTTTTTTAATTTTATTCATGGTTTGTTGCCACAAAATGCTGAATCTTTAATTGTTGTCAAATGTATAACATAAATTTAATGGAATGAGGAAAAAATCTCCTTTCCAATATCACAATTCCTAGTTGAAAACATTGGTCCCTTATTTTTAGATCAATATGTTAATGACAACAAGATAATTGATGTGCATTTTTGCTTTCACCCTTCACTCGAGGATATACATGATGCCCTACTTCAAAGACAAGTAACTAATAATTGCACCAAGGGCTGGACATGGATTTCGAGATCAATATTTCCACCAAAAGTCAAGCTTTTGATCTGGAGAATACTTCACTCCTCTCTTCCTGTTGTTGATGAATTCAGAAAGAGAAATATTGTCAATTTAGCTAAATGTCCTAGATGCAGTGATCCTCAAGAAACCTTACAGCATGCCTTTGCCTTCTGTGCTGGCATTAGAGATCTAATAATTTCTAGTCAAACAAATCCCACTCTACTCAACAATTCATGGAGTTCTTGTTGGCTAGATTGAGTCCAATTGTCTTGTAGTGTGAAAGAATTTTTCTAATTCTTCCCCTCTTAAACAATTTATACTTGGATAATGCTTAGGAATGAATTATTGGTTACATCAATGTACTCCTTTAGCTACAAATTTATGATCAAAGTTAGAACCTATGCTCATGAGCATTGGGCCTATTTTAAGAGAAGCAAACATATTTTTACTATGGAAAGATTATGCCTAAATTGGAATCCACTTGATTACGGATGGGTATAGTTAAATACCAATGGATCAATCATAATTACAAATGGCCAAGCCATTATGATACAATTCCTAAAACTAATCAACCATTGCGATATGTATATAAAAGGAACCAACCAAAGGTTAAGGGGTTAAGTAATATGTAGTGTGGTGGAGTACATCTAGTATAGTGTAATATGTAGAGTATAATATCTTTTGTATTCCTTGTTGTATAGCTACTGTAATAATGTTAGTTAAGGGTAAATGAATGGGATAGCGATTATACATGTCATTGAGTATAAATAAGCTGAGTTAAAGGGAAAAGGTAGCTAGTTTTCTTGGAAGAAGAGGTTGGAGGAGAGGTCTAGCAGCTGTCTTTTGCGTGTATTAGTTGTGAAGTGCCAATCTTGGTGACTTGCTTCACAAACAAGAACCCTAATCAAGTAAGTAAGAACTTACAATCCTATTGTATGCTGATTTCTATCCTAGTTAGTATCAATTGCCACCGTTTGTAGGAAACCTAATTCCATAAGGAGATTGAAATGACTAGGATGGAAGCTAAGGTTGAGAATTTGGAAAAAAATTTCGATTCGTTGGAGCATAATGTGAAATTGGTGAAAGAAGAACCGAAAGGAAGTATTTTTGAGTTATAGCACCAAATTGCAATTGTTGATAGGATTCTAGCGCTAATATCATGTTGGTGAAAGCTTCGATTACAAGGATTGAAGTTGCTTTGGTATCTATACAAACTTCTATGCAAGCTTTGAGTCATACTCATGTAGCGAGTGAGAAAAAGAAGGAAAGAGAGGACTCAACATCTGGCATTTAGATTAGCTCTAGGTCTAGAGTCGAAATGAATGATGAAATGAATTATATGGAGTTGGATGATGAAGTTCGTCCAATTGTGAAGAATGTAGCCACCATCCTTGTTTTCAAGGGAGAATATCCAATGCATTGGTTGATAATGATGGAACAATACTTTGAAATTCAAAATATTAGAGAGGAAAAAAAGGTAGCTATAGCTACTATCGAACTTAAAGGAAGAACCATTTATTGGCATAAAATGCTTAAGAAGAGACTATCGCGTCTTGATTGGGAGATTTTTAGGCAAGAGTTTTTGACATGATATGTCAGCCTTTATGTTGGGAACCCTTTCATTACAATTTCCACTCTTCGATAGATTACAATGGTTGGAGTTTTTTAGAGTTGTTCGAGTCCCTAATGGTACAATTCCAGACATTACGGAGTTGCAGTTGTTAGGGTATTTTTTGGGGGGGCTTCAAGAGGATATCAGGTTGTGTGTTTAAACTTTGCGACTTGTGTCCTTTGTTGATGCTATAGAATTGTCCTTGAGTGTAGAGAAAGAATTTGATCATGAAGTATTTTTAGCAAGTGATCAACGAAATGGAAATGGTGTTACAACCACTTATAAACCACATGTACAATCATATAGTACATTAATCTCTCCTACTGCAGCTCCATCTGTTTCATCTTGGAGACAATACGTGAGTAATTTAGTAGGTAGTTCTATTCCTTAAGCTAACTCACATGCTGGACATATAGCTAAGGATTAGGCCTCCATGGCCTCCAACAGTGCTTCTATTCGGAGTTCTTTTGTGTATCCTCAACCATAGATGTGAGGACCGAAATAGATGACTTATGTGGAATTTTTAGAACGCCGAAGTAAGGGGTTATGTTTTAAGTGTGAACAACCTTTTCAACTCAACCACAAGTGTCCTAATAAATCTTTGAGGGTCCTAATACTTGAAGAAGATGAGGATCAAATTGAGGAGCGATGGGTGGAGCTTACAGAGCCAACGTCACACGGTAAGGAACAGGAGGCTATACATGTAGACTCTAAACTATCCTTACTTGCAATTAATGGCTTTACTAGTCCTAAGACTTTGAAATTTCGGGCTATGTTGCACGGTTTCAAAGTTTCCATTTTAGTTGATAGTAAGGCTAGTCATAATTTTCTATCACAAAGGTTGGTTCACCAACTATAGTTGCATCTTAATTCCACCAATATGTTTATTGTGAAGCTTAGAGATGGTAGTGTTGTTTCTTCAGTTGGTTTATGTCCTAAGCTGAATATTCTGGTAAGCTCTTTAAATATGTATGTAGACTGTTATGTGTTTAAGTTAGGATCCATTGATGTTATATTAGGAGTGGCATGGCTTCAAACCTTAGGAGAAGTTAAAGTTGATTGGGGATGAATGTGCATGAAAATTCCTATTAGTGGGAAGGAACATATGTTAGTAGGGGATCCTTCCCTTTGTAAATCCAAAATCTCTTATAAAAGCATGTTGACAATGGAAAATTAAGAGTATGGTAGTCTTATCGTGGAGCCTTTCGTGTAGAGTTTGGGGATGGAAGTAACTGAACAACACCCGAAAATATCGGCATTATCAGAAGAATTTTCTGATGTGTTTGCAAAGAACACTGATCTTCCTCCCTCACATTTGTATTGATCATCGCATTCTGTTGAAGGATGGAGTAAGAGTTATTAATGTGTAACCCAATCGCTATGCTCAAATTCAAAAAGATGAGATTGAAAAGATAGTGAGAGATATGTTAAAGGTGGGTATCATTAGACTGAATGTAAGTCCTTTTTCGAGACCTGTTATTTTAGTTGAAAAAAAAGAAGGATCTTTGTGATTTTGTATGGACTACCGGGCTTTAAACAATGTCACTATACCGGATCGCTATCCCATCCCTGTTATTGAAGAGTTGCTTGTCACGCCCCGAACAAGAAGAGTCATAACAGTCCCGCCGTGTAAACTAATCTAAGATAGAAGCTGACTTCACAGCTGCTATCGTAGACGCAATTTACACAAGGCGCACAACTTAACCAGCTTGAAACGTCTGTTCTGATATCTGTTAATATCCAAACCTGTGGTAGAGCTTTAACAAAATACTTGTTCTATACAATCTGTAGTTTAGTACTACAACAGTAATTATACAACATTTCACGTC